>SRMA01025691.1:5119-597431 GCA_007224835.1 Danionella cerebrum
TATATATATATATATATATATATATATATATATATATGTGTGTGTGTGTGTGTGTGTGTGTGTATATAAACACATAAGTTACAAAAATAACTCCACATAATGACTCGCAGTATTTTGCAGGTCAGTTTTTGTTCATCTGAGAGTATTTAAGGTGTGTACTGCATAAGGCGTTTCGTTGGTAAAAACCAGTAGGACAGGCTTACAACCAGTATAATTTTGCAGTCTGTCAATGAAAGTCCAGTACTTTCACGATAGCAACCGTTTTCCCACAAAAATGTGTTCCCCGGGCCGATTTCAGAGGTTTTCTACCTTGTGTTATGCAACGTCAATTGAACACCCCCCTTAGCACGCAGCCCCTTCTGTGAATCCATTCCCTGCATCAAAGACTCCGTGCCATGTTTTACCAGTGTCAGCGCACCTTGGTAAAATGGCTGTATGTGAACGAGCCTCGTGCTGCTGTGATCCGTTCCTCGGCTGAAGTCTACTTCTGCAACTGAACCCCCACAAATTCCGTGTCGGTTAAATTTCATTTCCCGGGAACTCGTTGCGAGAAAGCCTAAACAACGGAGGCGACCGTGGAGTCCGGACTCTGTCCGGCGTAAGGGGCGGGGATGAGTCGGGACAAGGGTAAATTGTTGTAAAACTGTTGTATTTACATTCAATGTTTTGCGTTTGATTGTGACCGACTCGCCGAGAGGGAGAGGGGCGATCATGGCCGCTCAGGTCGCCAGCGCTACCTCTCTCAACACCAGCCCGCCTTCCGAGCTGAAAAAACCGGATCGAGACCCAAAGGAGGAGTCGGTACCGGGAGAGAAGCAGCAGGAAAATAAGGAACCGGGACTCGAGAGTGGATCTCCGGTTCGCGGCGAACTGCAGGACCGGGCCGATGTGGGAAACGCTGGGGGAGGAGGGGAGTCGGAAATGAAAAACGGCAACGGGAATCCGTCGAGAGTGATCAATAATCAAAATGATGCCTCCGGACCGGAGGGGAACAACCACCCCGGTATGGTACACCATCACGCGCCCGGGTTTCAGTCATCTTCCTATAGCTACCCGCAGCACTACGGACGGGCCCCTTTTCATCAACATGGCGGACAACAAAGCCCTGGCATGGCAGCTGCAGCGGGGCCAGGCGCGCTGACGAGCGGAATAATGGACCCCTATCAGCCCAACTCCCATGAACACGGCTTCCCCAACCACCAGTACAACAGCTACAGCGCGTTTGGGAATCGGAGCCCCTACCCGGGCCAGGGCTACGGCATGAACTCTCCGCGCAGCGCTCCTCAGGCGGTAGGGGGGCAGTCAGCCAAGCAGCAGTCAGCAGCGGCTGCGTCCTACAGCAATCAGCGGTATAGCATGGGAAATCCGCAGCCAACCTCCACACCAACTCTCAACCAGCTCCTCACCTCCCCGAGTGGTGCCCGGGGTTACCCTAATTACCCCCCGAGCGAATACAACAGCCAGGATGGTGCTAAAGGACCAGGAGATATGGGCAGCAGCAGCGGCGGCCAGTATGGTGGGGGCCATCCGGGTTGGCAACAAAGGACGCACCACCCGTCACCCTTGAGCCCTGGAAATACTGGACAACCACTGGGTAGAAACCAGGTAAAGTTACAACCCTAATGGCATGAAAAAATCCACTTCTTTTAAAGCAGACTCGTGTTTGAGACGCACTGTAAGTGCTATTGTCTGAGTAAGACTCCATAAAATGGCTGCCTCCTTGCTTTCCATTAACGTTTATCTATTTATTTTACCTTAATTTAGTGAAACTTTCGACACACTTGGAGTTTTGTGGCTGTATACGTGTTGTGAGATGAAAACTGGTGACTATTATTGCTCGGTAGATCGACGGTTGGAAATACGTTAAGTTACGTTAACGGTTTTTAACCGTTAACACCTAGGCTTAAACGGTGCTAAGCTTTTCCTTCACGGGCTTTTTGGTGTGTATTTGGTTTGTCTCGAATCAGTATTATCAAAGAATGTTTGCTTTATGAACGTACTTTTTTATCTAGCAAACAACCCAGAAGATGGTTAGCATAAAATAGCTAGCACAAAACACTGTTGTGTTAGCAATAGCATATCCGTGTCGCACATCTATACTTAGAAAGGCAATGCAGGTTATTCGCAGTCACGTCAAAAGTGTGTATGATTGTGTTTAAAATTATCTTTTTAGGTGAGTTCTACTGAAATGGGGCTGGGTTTTTGTTTGTAAGCCGAACTGAAGGTCGATCAGTGGGCGCGCAGCTTGTAAACACAAGCCCAGTGATTTGAGCTGGAGCAGATTGCTTTGCAGTGGGATTTGAATTGTGGAGGTAAAATCCTCCTGTCAAAGGCAGAAGACAGTTGGTCTTGGGTTGACATGCTCGCTGAGATCTGATTGGCTCTGCATCCTGTGCTCTTGGCCATTTATAATTGCACATGATGTAACAGTGAAACACATGCTGATTGATTCATGATGCTCACCTCCCTCACTCTCCCAGGAGGTTCGTTTGTACACAAATAGTCTTTGCAGCATTTTTTTAACACAAACATTGCAAGCTTAATCACGTGCGTTTATGCAAGTGAATCTGAACGTCATAGTTAGAAGGTGATATTGAATTATTGATTCACACCAGAGGTCTCAAACTCACATTGTTTGGCTGCAACTGGGCAGCATCAAGAATTCCATTGAAAAGGCAACTAGATTGCTAATGGTTGAACACAAACGTTGTTTTGCAAAAGTTGTTTAAAAGTATTTTATCACTGTTCGTAATATAAAGACCCCTGTCTCTGACTTTCCACGGAAATCTGGTTGCTTTGGTGAACAGTTTGGTTGCTACGAAGGGATCAGTGACATCATATAATATCACTTTAATTGATCTAAACCAAACCCATGTCTGAGACTTAAGTATGCAAAATTGGTTGCCATGTAAACAGCGTGGTCGCTATGGGGCAGTCAGTGACTTAACATAATGTTGTCAGTGATGTCATAAAAAATGTAAGTTATTAAACAACCATTTCTCTATCATGTTTCATTTTAGAGATATTTTTCTTGCCATTTACCAGTCACTTATAAGTCAATAGTAAACCCCTTCTAGATCCGAGGGTCCAAATCATTTTGCATTATTTCTTGTTCTTGCACAGATTGATAACCACCACAATTTCCTACGAATGTCTTGGCAAAGTTTGGTGCCTGTACCTGAAATGGTCTTGGAGGAGACGTTTAGATTTTTTTTGTCTGAAAGAGTTCAACCTTTATTATTAAAAAATTAAATAAAAACATAATGCTTCTAAAAAACAGAGGCTTCACTTACTTCCTCCTTCTTGTTACCAGGAACCTGGCTTCACTTATTCATACGCAGCTGATCATCTTATTTACTATAAAGGATAGAAATACATTTTCTTTGCACTATGTAACTCTTCAGAGATTCCTGAATTATGGCACAATTTCTGATGTATGAAATGTTTAAGCTGTTGGTCACCAAAGACAGTTTTGCTAGCGCTGCAATAATTGTAGAATTTGTTAGCGCAATGTCTGAGGAATAATCACAGTTTTACTTTTGTGGCAATTATTATGCATTTATTACTTTCACAATGTTTCTAGTGTAAAGAAAATCATGTGGGCTTATCATATAGAACTTTCTACTGGGTTATTTTCTACTAGGCAAGAGAGTAATAAACAAAAGTATTTTTCTGGCATGGGAATAAAAGACGCCTGATTTTTCCACTTGATGCAAATAAACTAAAATATAAATTTACGGTCTTTTTTTAAAATCTGGGACAGAAAGTTTGGAAACATGGAGAAAATAGTTTTGTTTTTTATTGCTCATGAATAATGAATTGTGCACAACAAAGTTTATTATGTTTTATACGTAGTGTACCTAGAGGTCCTGATTCCTGGAACAGCTGTCTGAAGGCTGTCACATGTTGACTTTAGCAAAATTACATCTGATAAAACATTGCTGGCACACAGTGAATTTTTCATCTTTGTCGTATTCACCAGCAAAGCTAGAAAAAAAGTCAACGGTATCTCCTCATAGTCCTGAGAAGCACTCGCTGATTAAAGCAGTTTATTGATTCGATTTTTGCTCGCGAACATGCCTCTTTCGGCCTTTTCGCACGCGTAAACTAATAATAATACATACAGGTGTTTGTACCAAATTGTAGGAAAGGATTCAGTATATTTTTTATTGGCTTCTAAGCTGCGCTCCATTTTAAAGTTGGGTTTATTGAACATTAGGCCCCGGTGTTGATAACTTCTCACTAAAGGCATTTGATGACGTTGTCTAATTTGCGTACGTCAAGCCTAGCCAAAAGTTTGTCCCCATGCCAAATAATGCAACTCACTCAAAGGCTTTATTATAGGAATGTAAATTGATTCAATATTAATTCTTCATTGAACATAGAGACACACAAACAAACCGATATTCAGAAATTTGTTGCTCTTTTAAATGAAATTATTACTTTTTTCTAAAAGTAAGACAAATGGCATTTAACACAGTGAAGAAATGCAGTGATTTACAGATACAATGATATATGTAATGTGCAACACCTTATATTGTCTGTTAAAAGCCTTCAAAAGATCTGTTTCTTATTCATTTTGTGGGTCACATTTTGGACAACTGAGAAAACCCCCAAATATATTTATTTTTCAATGCCAAATAATAAAGCATCACAAAACAGTTTATAAAAAGGTATATTAAACATTATTATTGTTTTTTGGAGTAATCTTTGTCTCTTTTGAGTCATTACTACAATAAATAAGTTAGCATGAATACAGTTAAACTGTATTATATTTCTAAATAACTTGTTCTGTTTCCAAGAGCGTTTCAAAATGTCCAGCTTGCTTTTTTTGGTTTGTCAGGCAATTATTCTTTCATTGTTTTTTTCTTCAAAACAGTGGAGTCTAGTTCTCAATACATATTTTAAAAGCATTCATTTTTGTTTACCTGTGCTTTAGGTTCCTCTTTATTCGTTTTTGTTTTAGTAATTGTTCCTTTTTAGAGCAAGTTCGTCTTCTAAGTGGAAGTGCAAATAATTCTTGTTATGAGCTGCTACAATCATTACAATCAAAATAATTACAAATCTAAGAACAACAATTCAAAAAGCACAGCTGTATATGTAACCCCACCCGCCATGACCAATCGCAGGCCAGTCCAGCAGTCTCTGCTGCCAACAGAGCCCTCACTTTATCTTATGCAGATTAGCCATGTGCTGCTTTTATTTATTTTATTTTTCCATTCGGAGGCTGGGAAATGTCAGGAACAGCTTGCTCGTAGTCGTTTCTCATTTTAGACCATTAACAACCACAGGCCTTCTTTTAGGGTTTGAATCTGAGCCAAAAACACAACAAGCCTCTTAAACGCTCCCTATGCAGCCTATTACAGGCTTTCCTGCTCATTTGCTTGTTTTGATATATTTAAGTTTGTTTGAAAGGGGCGGTGTTTGAATAGCCATCCAATGTCTGTTTGGTGAATTATTAAGCTTGTTCATTGTGTATTTTACACTCAAAATAAAACTAAATTAATAGTTTTTAGCCACTGCTTTAGTGGTAGTTTCAGGCATTTTTTTGCATTTGCTGTGGAAGGCCTAAAATTTGTGACCCGTCCACAATCAGTGTGGTCTTGGTTACTCACATTTTTTTATGCCGTAATTGGTAATGAGACAGCATTCCAGTTTTCACATGCTCATTGAGTGTGTATCTTTCACTTGCATGAATTTAAAACCATACATTTGTTTTGTACACGGTATTGCCACTAGTCATATTCAATGTAACTATGCATTTATGAAGCTTTAAACTCTATTGCCACTTTTCCAATAGATGTAAATAACCGTTACCGGTAAATAATACCGTTATTTAAGAGCTACCCTGTTGGTGAACTGAAGACATTAGATCAACACAGAGGTGTAAATCCGCTTTATTCAGAGCAAACATGTTAGATGAGGCTTTTAGTTGCTTCACTGTTTTGTTTTGTTTTTTATGCATTGTTATATATTTGGAGTTAGCAATAGGCTCTAGACAGAGTTTTCTAGTGAATTAATCTTATAAATAATGGCCAATAACGTAATGTTTTCGCTCTGCAGCTTGAATCTTGGATCATTGGCGTGTAGCATTTTTTGAACCCTGGCTTTTCTATTGTGTGTACGAGAACCATATCCTGAACCATATCCTAAACTATATGAAGTTATATCTTCATGTGGAGAAAAGTTTTCCATGTCCATTCTGAAATACTATGGCTCTACTTGCGATTTCCGGTTAGTGAGGTTTAAATGAAATGACATGCCATTGTGTGTTTGTAAACTCTGCAATAGTGTGCATCCAATTAATTTATCTTCTAAACCACAATGATGTGCATTCATATTGGGCTATAAAAAAATCAGAAAACCGCCCAGCACTTTTATAAACATTTTTTTTCCCCCTAAAACAAGTAGAAACTGTCATGTAGTTGTCATGTTTACTTGACCCCTGGTTCTTGCATGCGTGACGCAACATTGTTTTGCAAGTCAAGCTGGACCCTTCCACTAACGTCATTAATCCCTGTGTCATTCATTCAATGCCAAGTTTGCCGCCTTTCCCAAAAAAAGGAAACACTTCCTTGGCAGAAGCTCAAGCTGAGCCACAGCTGGGACGTGTTAAATATTCGGCAGACTGCCCTCCATTTGAAATGAGTTATATATAGCTCTGTTCACTTCCTTAACTAAGGCTGAGCAAGGTAACGGTCAGGTTAATAACCGTGGGAAAGAGCAGCGGAGGGTTATTTGCTCTCTCTCTCTCTATTTCCACTATCTATTCCCCCTCTGGCTTTTCTTGTTCTTATTTTCTGTGCTGGATTGCATTTTTATTTTCTCCTTGCTGCTCTTTCATTTTCAGCCTGGTGTTTCTGAAGCGAATGCTGAAGTAGAAGAGTGTAGCACTAGGGAACATCCGTTGATTTAACTGTTTGGGAAAACATGTATCTGAGCATTTCAAAGCTTTGTGGGAAATTCTGTCTGTTTTTCTGGCATTATTGCTGAGCTACCTCTCACTCAAACCACTTTCTGGCTTGTTCAGCAGGCTCCAGGCACCATGGATCCTATGGGGAAAATGCGTAGTCAGTCTTATGGGTCAGGTGGGCCTTACTCTCAACAGCCACATCAGGGACCTCCTCCAGGGTCCCAGCAGGGGCCTGCTTACCCAGGTCAGAGCTATGGGCCCCCTGGCCCTCAAAGATATCCCATGGGTGTGCAGGGACGTATACAGTATGGACAGCAGGTTAGTTGTTTATTTTTTTTATGTTTTATAGCTTTAAACGTTTGTCTCTTTTTTTTTCAAACCATACTTTTAAGCTAGGGATGTGCAATTCGCTTTATTATCTCCCCTTAACCAGTTGTTGATTAATTAGCATTTAATAAGTGAATAATAAATTTTTAAGCTTGTGAACTTTTATTTCCCCCCAAAAAATCATCTTTTAAAAATGTCATTTTATGCAGCGAATTAGACGGGTCTACAAGAGCAACGAACACATCTCTTATGTTTGATGAGATTCTTTTAGTTAATTTTTAATCGATCGATTTGCACATCCCTATTTTATGCTAATATTGACTTTTAATCTCTACTTTGTGAATATCACTTCTAATTCAGATTTGTTTTATTAGAAAGGTAAAATGCAACCACTTGAATGTTTTAAATATAATAAACGTATAAATTCCTTTGAAAAAACAGCAATATAATGTAAACTGTGCTTTAAACATGTATTTCAGAAATAAATACGCTCAGTATTGTTTTTGTTGACCCTTATAGACCAGTATTTACATTTGATGATGTTAGCTAGCTGTTTATCATTTACCTTTCCAGTGTATGTGCTGTGTAAAAACCTACAGGGAAGTAAATGAGCGAGCGGCACGTTATAAACAATCCCACATGGAACAGTGTGTCACAGAATGTTGACTGCTACCATGTTTGCTCATTTTCGGGTCGACAATTGTTTGCAATTTGGCTTTGTGGTTCTAAGAGACCCGCATAGATTAAATTGACCGGCTGGTCAGAATCTTTCCTGCATCTGCAGTGCAATTGTTTTTTACTCCTGTCTCTTGCCGAATGATTGAGAAAACAGCTCGGGATTGGAAATTATGAAGAGACCGAGAATAGAACCGAGACTGTTCTATTGGTGTCTACGGTTGAAATTATTGGCTTCACCAGATTTTTTTAACCACATTGTAAACGCTGTTTAACTTTTAATTTCTTTACAAAATGGCAGTTCAATAAAATAAGAATGGAAGGAACATCTCAGCTGTTGTTTTCTGCATTAGTTTAAAGCCATTTCTTGCATTACAAAGGGAAAAAAAAGTCAGCATTGCTTGTTACCAAAGTCCAAAATCATATTTCGTTCAGTATTTTCAGCTTGGGGTTGCTTCAATTTAGCTTCATTCCCATGTTCTGTTGCTAGGTAGTGTTTTCAAGTCTCACATGGTTTAAATCAGAGTAGGAAATACCATGAGGGTAATGATCTTTAGTGCCACCCTGCTTGTTTTTGCAGTTGACATCATATGGACAGCAGGGAGCAGGAGGTTACATGCAGCAGGGCCAGCAGCCTTATTACGGCCAGCACAGTCAGGGGACTCACCCAGGACAGCAGCAGTCGCCGTACCCACAGCCTTCCCCTGGACAAACAGGCGGTCAAGGGCCTTATTCACAGCAACCTCAACCACCCCAATCATCCGGCTCACACTCACAGGCTGGGCCTCCTTACCAACAACCCCACATACCCCCGCAGCCTCAGGGGCATGTTCCCTCGTCAGGTTCTAGCCAGTCCCCGTACTCGCAGTCCTCGGCTGTACCACAGTCTAATCAGTCTCCATATCCGCAGCAACCGGTGCCTCAAACCCAGACCTCGCAGCAGGGGAGCTCTCAGACTCCTACTGCATCCCAAACCCAGACAAGCTTCCCACCAGGACAAGGGCCCCAGCAGCAGCCTCAACAGTCAGGGCCATCCCAGCCGCCCACACAGACACCCACACCGGCTTCCCAAACGCCTGTGGGACATACGCAGATGTCACAAGGGCAGCCTGCGTCTTACACCCAGAATCCTCCACAACAGCAACAGACCCAACAGCAATCCCCTTATCAACGGTTTCCGCCTCCTCCTCCTCCTCAGGTAACGTTGTTGTTTGTTATATGGAAAGGGGTTACAGAGATAACGGATGAAAACCTGCTAGTCTCCAGTGGTTGTTAAATCAGTTTAAACCAAAGCTTGTGTAGAAACCAACAAAGGCTGAGTTATACGTCTACGTAGAGTACATCCAAAGCTTATAGTTTCATAGACCATCATTGAAGGGTCAACTTGCTAGCAGGGTGTTTCCTTTGCATGGTGCATGTAACAAATCAGTAAAAGTGATAAATTGAACCTCCCCTGACTGTTCTTCAGAAGAGCCTGAAAGTTGTCAGATGCTGCTATTAACTCAAATCTACTGCAGAAACTCAAGAACACACAGCAAAACTCTAACTTGCGTGTCTTGCGGACAGAAAGGGGAAGTTTAAATGCTAGGCTACGCATATAACCTGTAGCTTTCATTATACCGTAGCTTTGACGCTGGAGTAGGGCTGGCCAATTTATGTTTTAAATCTAATAACTAAATCTATAAGTTTGTTGATAAAAAAATAGCGTGTAAATAATATTACATTGTCACACTGAATGGAGTGTCACTAAAAGGCGCACTCAAATACTTTTGGTCAACTCTGATTAGAGACGCTTGATTTATTTATTAATTTTTGTTACATTTGGGGCTCGTGTTAAAGTATAAACATACATGGAACATAGGCTGCCGGTGTTTTGTATCTTAATGTTGCAAAAGCCAGGGGTGGAGTGCGAGCACACATTTTACGGAAGCGCAGAGGACATTACATTAAAGATAAAACTAATTTTTCTGTAAAAGCACATCAATGTACGCTATAGAGCCCAGTTTATCAATAATATTGGTTTAAACACTACCCAGAAATATCAATTATGCCTTGAGCTTTGAAACAGCTTTAAAAAAACTCATAATTTTCTCGTATTACATGTTAATAAACCCTGTTTTCAGTGTTCAAATGTAACTGGAGTGCAGAGAGTTTGCAAAATGACTCATTGTTTGTCTTTTTAATAGTGAGTGGTTAAATGAAAACCATGCTGTGTTTATCCGTGAGCGAAGCAGAAAACAGCAGAATTTTTTTTTGTTTTCAATATAACTGTGTAGATTATTGACGGCGCCGTTGAGCGATTTGGTGGACCACAATTTGAAGGAGTCAAGGTTTTGTTAAGCACTTTTTACTGGATCCAGTAGAATTCTTGTGGGTCTCCGAACGAGCCAGCTAAAGTTTTAGATCAAACTGCACTGTGGGATATTTTATTAGTATGTTTTGGGGTTGCGTGTACATTCAGTGATGTTTCAAGAGGTGTGGTGTTGAATGTAAAAAAAAAAACTGGTATGAAGTCACATCCCATTCAAGGAGAGGGGGATTCACATGTACTATGAAAGCAAAACAATGATCAAGTGACTACAAACATTTAAACTTAATGTGACTTAAAATCCATGTTTTAATCCTGCAAATCCTGCATTATATTGTTGCGAACGCAGTCCACACTGAAATGGTTGGTGCACCATTTTTTTGAACATATACAAGCACTTGTCCTTTGAAAGGAGAACTGGTGTGGTCGTCTGTTCATTTGCTTGTAGACATTGTTGACTTGTATCTTGAATTAACACGAGAGTGTTGCTTCTTTATAATAAAATAAGTTATCCAATTCAGGTGGCCACAAACACAGGAAGTACTTCACAGAACATGCAGTAAATCACCAAACCTTTCCTTTAATTGCTCCTTAAAGTTTTGATTTCTATAGCAATACCCACACTATTATGGATTTGCCGTAGTGTCTAGTAATCCCACAGAACATTTGTTGTGTCTGTGATGTGTTCTGTGTTTTTCTGAAGGCTTCTTTTAAGTTAATAGCCAGCTATTTAATTTGCTAGTTGAAATGGTAAAGGATCCAATATCTGAACGTAACACGATTTAATTAAATGTTAAAGAGCTTTAAACCAGAAAAAAACAACATATTGTCACGGAATAACATGTGCTGTTTCTTGGCAATAAATAAACAAAACAAAACAGGAAAAAAGACATGTTTGAGTGTTCCAAATGATTCTTAATTTAACCGTTTCGTTTTTTTCATTCCTTATTAGTTTCAATGACTTTTACCACTCAGGAATATTTGCTGCTCATACATCCTGCCCCCATTGCTGGTTTATGTGAGTTTCAAGGTCCATGATGACTCCAAAACCTCTGATATGCGACTTTATTCCATTTATCAGAAACCCATAACATCAAAATAAATCCTGCACATCTCAAAGCTCAAACAAACATTTACACACTTTAATCTGTGCTGCTACTCTGTGTTTTTTCCTTAATGACTCTGCCCAAGTGTATTTTATTTCGAACGTGTCTTTAGAATGTGTTTTAAATTATTTTGAAATATGTAATGCAGTTGACTCTGTCTTACTCTCACTTCCTCAGATGGTACTAAAAGCAGAACGGATGGCTCTTCACAAGTGCATGTACAGAATATTGTAACATTGGCTTAGAATGGCTGTAAGTTCTGATTTGTAATTCTCTTTCCTCCATACAGGAGATTTCTCAGGAGTCTTTTAGCTCCCAGTCTAGTGCTCCCCCCTCCGGTCCACCTCTGGCATCAAAAAGCAGCTCAGAGGACATACAGGGCCGGCCCTCCAGTCTACCAGTGAGTCTCTTTACCATGTCAAACAGAGCGGGATTTTAATGCTTCGATTAAAATGTTGTTTATTTGGGTTGGCCTCCCTTTATCATGTGTTGTTTTCTACCTGAGCCTTTTCGTGACACAGAAGCTTACATGTAGGAACTATTTTAGGAGCATTCAAATTCGCGTTAAAAGGTCATTAGCTTCTGTTTGGTTACACTATTATTCACACAGCGCTACTGGGGGTGGGGTGCCCCTGTTATTAAACGTTAGGGGAAACACTGTGATGTATCTAGTAAATGGAACATAATTAAGAACTTGGGCAAAATTTATGTGCATATCGGATAAAAAGACCTCAGATATATTCTGTAGCTTTTTAGGTAATTTCTGAGACAAACGTGTTTTAAATCTGCATAATACTCTGCAATGTTTGCACGTGCATGTAACCATGAACAAGTGGAAAACAGCTCTTAAAGTCTCGAACCCATTGGGGGGAAAATTTGGTTCAATGGAAAGATGAAACTCTGCTTTGTGAATATATTGTTTTTACTTGTACATGACTGATATTGAACATTGCCATGTTGCACCATGTACATTCTCACTTTCATTTGCTTCTGCATCACGTGAACTTCTCAGTGAACAATGAATAATAATTTAAATAAAATAGTCATAATCAAGCTAAAATCGTGAAATTTTGATTTAGGACCAAATCGCTCAGCCTTTCTATCATACAATGGATTGATGCATTGTGTAATTGTCCATCAGCAAAAATTGGTAATGGAAGGGATGAAAACATCTGCACAGTCTGTTACTCTGGAGCTTCTCCAAGCATCAGTTTTCTTCTGCTCCTGTGGATTCTCTGAGGTTTTAATGCATTTGAATGTGATTTTTGACCTGTTAGACTGTCTGAGACACATGGAGAGACACCCAGCTGCGCTGACTCAGCACACGTGCAGCTGAGTGCTGTAGCCATGGCAACCTCAGAGACGCCATGATCTCACTTTTTTCCCTCTTTCCCAGATGAGATAAATAAATAGAGGCCATCAGCCTCTGGCTGTGTGATTGGATGTGTACAAAAGCACTTGTGTGCGTGTGCGTCTGTGTGTGTCCCTGAAAGTAAAAAGTGTGCCAGAGTTCATTGTTGCAGAGTGGAGGTAGACAGCACTACCAGAAGAAAACGAGTTGGAACTTGATTTGTAGATTGTTGGTTAATGCACCTGTTTACAGCTTTTAGAGCATTTTTAATCCAATCATCTTCTTATTTGTCTTTACCTTCATCGTAATTTTTTTTGATCTTTGTCTTCTGCCTTCATCTTTTTTCGTTTTCTTTCCTTGATGTGCAAGATTTACTTTTGGTGCATTACTTCCTGCTGCTATCGTTTTGACCTTGCTGTTTGGTGTAAATAAATGTTTGCGTTCTGTAAAACCTTTGTGAGAATTATAATATTCAATTGCATAATAAGAAAATACAGTGCATTTAAAAAAACTGCTGTTTCAAACGTACTCTTGGTGTTTGTTTGCGCTCAGGATCTCGCTGTAAAGTTAAAACCGATTGGTTTACAAAAAACCTGCTGTCTACCTGAAAACTCATGCATACCAAATGGAAAAAATGAGATATTTGGGAAAAACAAAGGTCACATTTCCTTTTGATTTTTGAATGATTGAAAACTTACATATTGTCGTCATGTTCAGAAGAAAAGACTTCAGGGAAATTTTCTGTGTTTAATGGATTAAATTGACATTTTTTACCAGCCCCACACACAGTTGTTAATCTCAACTCAAAATAAAACTCTCAAATATGCAACTCCACGATTCTCTTTGCGCAGGACCTTTCTGGATCTATTGACGACCTCCCAACTGGTACGGAGGGTGCATTGAGCCCTGGGGTCAGCACTTCTGGAGTGTCTAGCAGTCAAGGCGAACAGAGCAATCCAGCACAGTCACCATTCTCCCCCCACACCTCTCCACCGGTGGGTTCCCCTGCCAGCACCTCCGCCTCTCGCTCCGGGCCACTCTCCCCTACTACTATTCCAGGTAAAAATGGGACGTTTATAGGTGTTTTTAACAAAAATGGTCATGCATTTCTCATCACTCATGCTCCAACGCGATAATTATTATTATTATTATTATTATTATTATTATTATTATTATTCAAAGGTATTAAAGACTGGAAATTAGCAGTTCAGTTATTTGTTTAATGTTTACCACTATTTGTAAATGTCTCTTTTGCAGGAAACCAGATACCTCCCCGCCCTTCAAGTGGGCAATCTGATGGGATCATGCACTCTTCAATGAGTCAACCTGGTATTGGTCCAGACCGAGGTAATTCAGTCCATTTAACTCTGCTTGCTTTGTTTTGCGTGGCCCATATAAATCCTTTTTTTAAAAAAAAAAAAAAAAGATTGTAAACATTTACTCATTTTTAGACATTTACATGTATACGCAGGCCTCAAGACTCTGAAGCCTTCACTTTCAACAATAAAATGGTTAATTTTCCCTTTTTCTGCACCATTTTGGCACTTCCTGTTGCTCCTATCCAATCCAGTGGTTTAATGAAGGTTTTAAAACTGCATAAATGTGTGCAGGGCTATGGGCACAGGATAGATCACTTTTCAAGAGCATTCTGAAAATACTCAATGGATGATGATGGATTCTTTGGACATTTGATCTGATTTTATAGGGTTTTTATTGTCTAATTTTCTAGAGATTTACATTAAACCATAGCCTTGCTTGAGATTGGATTACTTTTAGTCTAAGACTGTGGCACTTTCCTCCCGTGTGTCTGTCTCTTGCTACCGAAACAAGACTTTACACCCTGTGAACTACGCCTAAAATTTGAGTTTTCCCACCACAACAGTTTCAACAGTAGTAACCAAACTGAAATTAAACCTAACATTGTACCTTATTTCTGTGCCATTACACCTGCAGCTGTTTGTGATTCAGAGAGCAATGAAGGATTGCTCAGATACTTCTCGACTTGCGCCCTCTGATCATTGTTAACAGTTGGAGCATAAACACTCTGAATGAATTGCTCAAGGGTAAATGTGCAGTGTTTTATACCCACTTATTTTTACGCAAAACCTACTGCCTGGCACCTTTTCACATGGGTCTTTTATAAGTTGTGGCTCTTCAAATGTGTCCATTATTGTTGCATAGGCTCAAATAATACGTTGTTAGAAATCATTATCCAATAAATACGTATAGACGTTAAATATAGAGAACCACTTTTTGTTTTACATTTAAAAAAGATTTGAAATGCAAGATTATTATATTTAATGTGTTTAGAGATCGAGGCAGCTGGAACCTTCAGTTGAAAAATTTTCATTTGACGTTTTTCATTCCATTTGACGTTTGACAATTTAATTATTGTTTTTACTGTACAAATCTCAAAAATTGAGAATTATTTTTTTTTAATGCTTTTATAATAAAAATCTAAAATTCTGGTAAAGCCTGGCTCATGACTACCACTGTGCCATCTATTCTACTGCTCTCTTCACTCTTAATTTTCTGAAATTTGATTGTTTATGCTTGTTTCTTTCATCCCACGTGAGTAATATTTGCAGGTCATGTCAATTTCTGCACAGTCATATTTATCAAATGAGGCCATTCTTTACTCTAGACACTTTTATTTGATCTACTAAAATAGATACTACACAAACTGCTCCTCCGAGGTACAGGACATTTATTATTGAGCAGACAGCTACGGTGCTTTTCTGTTTTTTGGTATTTTTTTTCACAAGTGCTTGTTTCCATTGAAGCAAAAGTGTTATTCTTGTGGTGTGTAAACAATCTATTATTCTCCAATTCATTCTACATTATTGTAGGTTTGTGCCATGTGCATGTGTTGGATATGAAATTGAAGTGCTAGATATCTTTTTATTATTTAGTGACTCAAAACGTGAACCATATCTTCACAGGATATATGCAGAGAAACCCTCAGATGCCACCCTACGGCTCTCCCCAATCCAGCTCTCCTTTATCTCCTCGTCAGTCGTCTGGAGGTCAAGTGCATCCTGGAATGGTTCCTTATCAACAGAACAACTCCATGACAAACTATGGGCCTCAAGGTGGTCAATATGGACCACAAGGTATTAAAATAAAATAACCTAATCTAAAACAGAACATTGAACTTTGAAGTGTTGGAGTTTTGTTTTGGTTCTTGTTCGTCTTCACAGTCCCTTCCAATAATTGAACTGCTTTTTATTTCTCAGGGATTTGGTGGGGTCATATATTTAATAAAATTTGCTGTTTGTGGTTTTAAAAGATTCTGATGGTGTGCTTGAGACAGATTTCCCAGCATGCACTGTGTGAGCCGGCACATTTGGTTGTTTTACAACTATGGCTGCCATAGCAACCCCAAATAAAGGAATTTTTGTCATTTGTCAAGTTATGAAAACAATCGTTTTATGGAGCTAATACGAATGTGTTATCAGCATAACTCATCATCTAATCCGTGTAAACCCATTCCTCTTCAGGCTACCCCAGGCAACCTGGGTATAGTGGCATGCCTAATGCCAATTATCCGGGGCCTAGCATGGGTGGGTCCATGAACCCCATGTCGGGACAAGGAGGAGGGCCAATGTTTGCAGGAATGCCTTCTGCTAGGATGCCTCATGGCCAGATGGGGGCACGACCGTATGGCCCCGGTATGAATCCGAATATGGGTCCTAATATGGGCAACATGCCACCTCAAGTTGGAAGTGGTATGTGTCCACCTCCCGGTCTTAACAGAAAGCTACAAGATCCCTCAGGAATGCAACATGGTCCTGCAAACTCGATACACAACAGGTACAAGAGCTCCGTTAATCAGAATTTCAGTTTGAGGTACGAAAAACGAAACAATGGCTTTGTGTTTCACAGGTTACCAGGTTACCCCAATATGTCTCCTGGTATGATGGGTGCAGGACCTCCATATGGTCCCTCCATGAACAACATGCCTGGGATGATGAACGCCCAAGGTTCACCCTACCCCATGGGCGGGAACATAACTAACAACACTAGTGGTAAAACTGGTCATGCTTTGCTAATGCTTCTGGCTAAAATGAAAGTGCTTCACTCGGTTTCCTCACTTTCTTTTAGGCATGTCCCCAGGTCCAGATTTTGGCATGGATGGGAAAATGAACCAATCTCAGAAAATGAATAACAAAATGGAGGGGACGCCCAAAACGGAATCGAAATCCAAGGTTTCCTTGCATTTTCATGGAAGCACATTACCTGAAAGCCTTTGTTCTAATTAACTCATCGTGTTTTATCTGTCTAGAAATCCAATTCATCCACGACAACTAGTGAGAAGATCACCCGTTTGTATGAGCTTGGCCCAGAGCCAGAAAGAAAGATGTGGGTAGATCGATACTTGTCTTTCATCGAAGAAAAAGTGATGGGCATGAGTAACCTACCAGCCGTGGGACGCAAACCCCTTGATCTCTTCCGCCTCTACATGTGCGTCAAGGAGATTGGCGGCCTCACTCAAGTACGTCTGGCCAGGCTTCCCAAGTCCCAGCTTCTTTAGGCCAATGTGTAATTGTATTAATCTTGGTTGTTGCAGGTTAATAAAAATAAAAAATGGAGAGAGCTGGCCACTAATCTGAATGTGGGGACCTCCAGTAGTGCTGCCAGCTCGCTGAAGAAACAATACATCCAATGTTTATATGCTTTTGAATGTAAGATTGAACGCGGTGAAGACCCACCACCTGATATTATGTCTGGAGACACCAAAAAGAACCAGGCAAAGATTCAGCCCCCCTCTCCAGGTGAGTGTTGTGGTCCCACAGTGCATAATTTTATAAAACAAAATTTCCAGATTGTTCCATTGAATGTTCTATAAGTTGGCTGGCAATGCTACCCTAATACTTCTTAAATATAAAAAAAATTGTTTTTTTATTTTTTTGCGCACAGCTGGCTCTGGCTCTCTCCAAGGTCCCCAGACGCCACAGTCCACTAGCAGTTCCATGGCGGAAAGTGGAGACTTAAAGCCCCCTACTCCTGCCTCTACCCCTCACAGTCAGATGCCCCCAATGCCAAGTGGCAGGTGGGAGGACTTTTCAATCTTGTGTGTATCATGGGACTTTGAGCTCCTCCTTACCTGCCCTTTTTCATAGGAACAGTGTGAACTTGCAAGATCCTTTTGCTGATGGTGATTACTCTCGGAGAAACACGATGACCCCAAACTCTGGTTACCAGTCAGGCATGAGCACCCCAGAGATGCCTGGTCGTATGGGACCATATGAGCCCCCTAAAGACCACTTTAGTGGTATGCGTAAAGGTTTGTATTGCCATTTGTATGTCCTTCATTTATTTTTCATCATAAAATATTGCTTCCTCTGAGATCAAAATAAACTTGTAATGTATCTGTATCTAAATGTGTCAATATTTTAAACTGAACTGCTATGGTAATAAGCTTAAAGTCAAATTCAATCTAATAGTCCCTTTCTTAAAGACAGATTTATTTTTTTCCGTTTAGAGTGATGGAAAACCATGGCGGCCATCTTTCTTTTTTATATTAACCTTTAAGTTCTAAAATGCTAGGGAGTTTTTGTTTTTAACTCATCCAAATAACCGTTTTGATGTAATGCCGTTTTTCAAAATCATGGAAACTTAATATTTATATTTAAACAACTGATTTGACACAATGCTTCATAAATAACATACATTTTGAGTACCGATTTTAGAACATTTATAGAAAGTAAGGCATATATCCACAGTGCTACCTATGTTACTGTACCATTATTTGTACATCACCCCTTATATTTTTCCTTTAGTTGGAGAACAGTTCATGCCAAGTGGCCAGGGTCCCAACAGTAGTCTTGTTGATCAGTACAACAGAGGACCTGGACCTATGGGAAACATGTCAGTGGGCCAGCGGCACCAGTATCAGTATGGACCCAATTATGACAGAAGGTATGATTTGCTCAAGCCATTAGCTGACACCTTTCATGTTTACCTGTGTGATATTAATAAGACAGTCTATCCTGCAGACCGGATCCAGGTATGGGCCCAGATGGGAGCATGGGTGCGGGAGTTCCACAGCCAAACATGATGCCTTCCAATGCTGAATCTGGGATGTATTCGCCAAATCGTTACCCTCCACAGCAACAAAGGTCTGCTTGCTAATCAGTTAAATGACGGGCATCCGTATCAATTTGTTTTGTTTATTCTGTATTTGGTGCTCTGTTTAGGCATGAAGGATATAGTAATCAGTATCAAGGACAGGGTGCACCGTCTGGTGGCTCCTATACAAATCAGCAGTCTGGAATGTACCCACAGCAGCAATCGGTGAGATAGCATTTCATTGATTTCTAATTTTACTTAATTAAAATTGATAAATGTTTCTTATATCCTTAATTATTTATTTGTTTAGAACTATAAAAGGCCAGGTGAAAGCGTCTACCCACCAGCTAAACGTCACCATGATGGTGAGATGTTTGGAGGGCCTTATAATGCTCAGTCTCAGCAGTCTCAGCCTCAGGCTCCCCCTAGTGGTCCATCGGGTGGTCAGCAAGAGTTGTATAACCAATATAACAGTTCTTATCCTGGTCCAGAGCGCCGTCCTCCTGGAGCTCCAAATCAGTACCCTTTCCCATTCGGAAGAGATCGGATGCAGCCAGGGACCGGCCCGAACTCTCAGGGTTCAATGGCTCCTCAGATGATGGGCAGTCCAATGCAGTCTGGTCCCGATGGTCCTCAAAGTGGCATGTGGCAGGGTCGAGGAGAAATGGGTTACCAGGGGTACCCCAATCGCCAGGGACCTCCTACTGGTCATGGTCAAGGCCCTGGATACCATTCAATGAACCGATCAGAAGATATGATGTCATCTGAACAACGTATGAATCATGATGGGCAGTGGCCAGGTCCGAGACAACCCCCATATGGGCCTGGTGGGGCAGGTCCACCAATGAGCAGACCTCTGCAATCCAACTACCAGTCTCCCCAAAACATGCAAAACCACATTCCACAAGTCTCGAGCCCCACACCTATGCCTCGGTCCATGGAAAGCAGGACTTCTCCCAGCAAATCCCCCTACATGCCTGGTAACATCAAGATGCAAAAAGCAGGACCTCCAGTTCCTGCATCGCATATTGTTCCTCCATCAGCACAACCTCCAGTGATGAGACGAGACCTATCTTTCCCTCCGGGTTCTATAGAGGCTACACCACCTGTTCTCAAAACACGCAGGCGTCTTACCATGAAGGATATTGGTGAGAGTTGCGTTAATTATTTACAAAGAGCATCTTTAAACGGAGATGTAGTAATTGTACTTTTCTTGAATAGGCACTCCAGAAGCATGGCGTGTTATGATGTCTTTGAAATCAGGACTCTTGGCCGAGAGTACATGGGCTTTAGACACCATTAATATATTGTTATATGACGACAACAGTATTTCAAATTTCAGCCTTATGCAGGTAAGTCACTATTAAAAGTTTGCTTTATTTAATGCAGTTTGGTTCTAAATGGCTTACCAACATCTTCTTTTGAAGCTCCCTGGATTCCTGGAACTTATTGTTGAGTATTTCCGCCGTTGCCTCATCGAAATATTTGGGATTCTGAGAGAATATGAAGTTGGCGATCCTGGACAAAGAGCCCTGTTAGATCCTAATGTGCTCAAAGATGAAAACACAATGGAGGATGATGGATTGCTTGAAAGCATGGCGGAAATTGGAGAAACCGATGAGGAAGATGAAGAGGAAGAAATGGATCGGTCAAAACATCAAGAGCAACTTACCATACAAGTACCTCTCAAGATAAAACAAGAAGACAAGCCTAGAGATCTTGAAGATGCTGTGAAGAAAGAAAATTCCCAAGGAATTGAAGGAGAATCGAACACTGATTCCAAGGCCTCAGAGCCACCTTGTCTGGAGTTAGCCACAAGTCAGGAGAAGCCCAAACAAGCTAGCAAGTTTGATAAGCTTCCCCTAAAGATACTGCGAAAGAAGGATCCGTTTGTTGTGGACTGTTCGAATAAGCTTGGACGATTACAGGAATTTGACAGTGGCCTATTGCACTGGAGCATTGGAGGAGGAGACACGACAGAACATATTCAGACCCACTTTGAAGTCAAAATGGACCATCTAAACCATCTTCCTTCTCAGACGATGGATAAAAAGAAAGGATCTTTGAAAGTGGGCCTTGCTCCTTCATTGGCCTCATCCAGTGAAGACCCTCAGGAAGAAGTGGCTCTACAGCCTTCTCCCAAGTCATCCGCTGACAAAGTGTCCAATGGGGTGTCAGATGTGAAGGATAGCCGAGGTACTAACTTCTTAGAAGCTTCTTCTGAGGGAACTTCACACATAGATCAAGACAAACAAGCATCAGAGCAGACAACTCCAGAAAACACCAGGCCTGCACTTCTAAGCCCACCATTGCAGGGTCTGAGTTCTTCAGCTATTTTAGAAGATGAGCCACACAGCAAGGATGAAGCTCCTCTTGTCACTCTCTCTGAATGGCAAGACTCCCTCGCCCGCCGTTGCATCTGTGTTTCCAACATTGTCCGCAGCCTCTCGTTTGTCCCAGGGAATGACACAGAGATGTCAAAGCACCCAGGTTTGCTGCTATTGCTGGGCCGCCTGTTACTGCTCCATCATCGGCATCCGGAGCGTAAACAGGCTCCGTTAACATATGAGAAGGAAGAGGAAGTGGATGAGAGTCTTGGCAGGAAGAAAGACGAGTGGTGGTGGGACTGTCTGGAGGTACTTCGGGAAAATTGCTTGGTTACCCTTGCCAACATCTCAGGCCAGCTTGACTTCTCTGTCTACACTGAGAGTATCTGCCTGCCTCTCTTGGATGGATTGCTCCATTGGGCTGTTTGTCCTTCAGCTGAAGCACAAGACCCTTTCCCAAGTCTTGGGATTAATGGCGCATTGTCACCCCAGAGACTCGTGTTGGAGACTCTCTGTAAACTAAGCGTACAGGACAACAATGTGGACCTCATTCTGGCAACACCACCTTTCAGTAGATTAGAGAAGCTGTTTGGGAACCTAGTGCGTCTAGTTGGAGAACGAAAGGTGCCTGTTTGTCGGGAGATGGCGGTTGTGCTGTTGGCCAATCTTGCACAGGGTGAAAGCTTGGCAGCCCGTGCCATTGCGGTACAGAAGGCCAGTGTAGGGAACTTATTGGGCTTTTTGGAGGACAGCTTAGCAGCAACGCAGTTTCAGCAGAGCCAAGGTTCCGTACTACACATGCAGGTGTCACACTTTGAGCCAACTAGTGTGGACATGATGCGGCGGGCTGCCCGAGCTTTGCTCGCCCTTGCGAAGGTGGAGGAGAACCACTCTGAGTTTACGCTCTATGAATCACGGCTACTGGACCTTTCTGTCTCTCCTCTCATGAACTCAATGGTGTCTCACGTCATCTGTGATGTACTCTTTTTGATAGGCCAGTCATGACAGCTGTGTGGAGCTATGGCTCCTCCCTCTCTGGGTTCATTCTTCCCCATTTCCGATCCTCCTCATTGGTTAGTGGGGGTTGGAAACAGAGAAAATTGACTTGTTTTATTTTTTTATTTATGCAAGCCGCTTCATATTACACCCACTGGATTGCTCTTTTCTCTCACTTTGGGAAGTTTGTCACAAAATTTGCTGTGGATCATGAACCAGAGCCTAAAAACACTGACACAAACTGTAACGTGTATGCCAACTAGATGACCTAGACAGACCCCAAGTTTTGTGTTCTTGTCTGAGGGGAGAGTACCTTTTTATAATAAAATAAATAAATGAATAAATAGCTTGAAAAACAAACTATTTACCAAAGTTGCTGTCTTGTTTACAGTGAGTTTTGGGGGTTAGCTGTTCCTGTCGTCCCTGAGAGGGTTCAAATAATACAAAACTCTTGTTCACATTGACAGGTGGAATCTTCATTGTATGGTGGTTGTATTTTGATGCTATACAGTGGTGAGTGTTCAGCAGAAAGGGGTTGTGACTTGCTGCTCCTCGCTCTGGAACTGTACACACACTGCAAATGTACTGCCCTGTTACACATGGGGAAATTAGTGGGTCTTTTTTTACTGTTTTTAAACAAATAGGATATTGGTTAAGGTGGATATTCCCCAAAGTAAGATCATACAACACCCTGACCTCTTCTCTTTAACCCTTGATTGTATGAATTGAACCCTATAATAAAGTCACTTCCTGGGACTGGTTTTCAACTTGTGATGCAGCTGAGGCTGTGGTGTATATAATGTACATTTACACCTCATTTCCCTCTCTTTCTTCCTTTCTGACTGTCACACTGTATTGCTTCTTATAACTTTTTACCTGAAATGGGAGCACTCAAGCTGGGTTAATTGCATCAAAACCCTAAGGCCATAACCCTAAAGTTTATACGAAACAAGTATATAAACCAAACCCTTCACAAAGCAGCAAACAACTAAAAACTATTACATCTCCTGGTACATTACAATAAGACTAGATGAAGAAAAGCAGTCAACATATTTTTCTCCAGTGACATGAATTCTGCATATTTGTATTTCAAACTATGTAGCTTAATGTAAATTCCTTGTTTTTCCCCTTTTGGCTCAATGAATATCATTTATTCACTATGAAATCTTTATACTATATGTTCCACGTGGTAATAATAAATGTACATTAAATCTTGGTAAGATGTTTGTGACCTTCATTTACATGTTGTATGTTGTTAATAACTATCATTGGCTTCCATTATTGCCATTGGAAATAGTTTATATCGTCAGGTATTTATTTCATCTTTAAATAAACGATAGCCCTTTCATTTGCTCAAGTAACATGTGATTCAAGCAGTTTTCGAAGACGACGGCTCTTCAATGGTAGATAGCGCTGGAACACTGGGACTTTTATTTTGTAATGTACTAAACCGCATTCCGGAAATGCTTGACGCGTTGGAACTTCCTGCTTTCCAGCTATCGTTCATGTGTTGTTTTTACAGTGAACACATCATGAAATATTGTTTATAATTGTATGTGCATATAAATATATGCCCACAGAATGTTATCCTGCTGCACCTTCGCGAAACTGGGGCGATATAGTTTATTTTGTCAACACGTTAGCCATTCACGTATATTAGCGTAACGTTTCGTTGAGAAACGTCACCGTTTAAACGCGCTCGTTTGTTAAATATGTCGTCAATTAAAAAATGCATCGGCGAAGACACTTTGGTGATCGTGCAGTTTGCAGCGGTCACTCGAATTCTATCGCTCTTATTGCAGGTAAACAGGTGGCTATCATCAAATGGGCTGAAAGAAATAAATATTAATGATGTTAGCCAGTAAAAATCTAAATATTTATTGTTAATCATCTTTTGCTTCAATATTTGTCATTGGCTCAACGCGGGGTTAAACGTGGTAAATGTGTAACTCAAACTGACCACACTTGAAGTTATAGATCCGTTCAAGAACATACCAACTTCTCTGCTAAAGTATCTGAACTCTAGAATAGGCTAAATATTTACCATTGACTAAGAATGCCATTGAAAATAAGTGGGAAGCTGTAACAAATATATATTCAAGATGAAACATCAAAGAGAAATGGTTTGTTTGTGTTCATCATGTTAACAAATTATTTTATCTTAGCTTTGGTAAATGATGGAGACTTAGGGTTTGGTTTATGGAATTGCTTAGCAACCAGGCTTTTTACCATAGCAACTGATTTTTCATAGCGACATTTGCATGATGAACTTTGTATGATGCCACTGACCTCTCCATAACAACCAAAACATTTACCCTGGCAACCAATTTTGCTTGAAAAAAAAATCTAACACCACTTTTACAAGCCAACATCAATCATTGTGTGCACACTTTTAGCAATCTAGATATAATATTAAACTTTAGACTTTAAAACATTTCATCAAGCCTAGTGTTTGCTGGTAAAATTGAGGATGCATTTATATTTCTCTATTAAGGCTATCCTGAATGCAGTGATTCCTGATCATGTCCCAGATGCCTTCAGGCCTCCGCGATCAGAAGACCCTCTCCTGCTTGACCCTCTCATAGAAGCACTGTTTGGAGGCCTTAGCCACTGGGATGCAGAGCATTTTCTTTTCATTGCAGAGCACGGCTACTTATATGAACACAATT
Organism: Danionella cerebrum; assembly: GCA_007224835.1. Classification (NCBI taxonomy): domain Eukaryota; kingdom Metazoa; phylum Chordata; class Actinopteri; order Cypriniformes; family Danionidae; genus Danionella; species Danionella cerebrum. The sequence continues at coordinate 29,864 of SRMA01025691.1, forward strand.
TCGCTTTTTTCCCACTGTTTCCTGTAATCTTGCGTACAGTGGCATCGCTGATCTTGTTGCCACTCTGTGGCTTTCTCACAATGCATGGCCGCTTACTTTTATCTGTGGTTATAGTAAATAGTGTTCTTTTTGTTCTTGGTGCTGTTGCGCTTTGCAGATTGAGTCGTCTTGTTCTGCAGGACCGGAAACTGGTTCTTGTTGTTGGTGTCATGTACTGTGTGACTCCAGCGAATGTTTTTATGCTAGCTGGCTATTCAGAGACACTCTTTGCAGCCCTTACTTTTGCTGGCCTCTATCTGCTGGAGAAAAGCTTCACATTTGGAGGTTGTCTCTTGCTAGGCTTTGCTACAGGCGCTCGAGCGAATGGCCTTGTAAATGTTGGATTTCTGCTGTATCTCTCTTTGCAAAGGAGTCTGAATCGTGCTAAGGTTTTTACTAAAGTAGAACACAGTAGATATTGCAACTTTACTTGGGAGCTCCTTCATTTTGTCCTCACAGGCACAGTTTGTGCAGCTATCGTGCTTCTCCCTTTTTGTGTTTTTCAGTTTTATGGTTACCAGACATTCTGCCATCCGACTGCTAGACTGATTTCTCCCAAACTGCTTAAATTGGCCCAGGTTAAAGGATACCGTGTGGCAGATGGAACTTTTCCAGTTCCAAGTTGGTGCCAGTGGCAAATCCCACTTTTGTATTCATACATACAGGATGAATATTGGGATGTGGGATTCTTTCGGTACTTTCATTGGAAACAGACACCAAACTTTATATTGGCAACGCCTGTTGCAACTCTGGGGTTCTTGTCTCTGTATTTGTACGTATCCGCTAACCCAGAGTTTTCTTTGTACATGGGGATGAGGGACAGAGGAAAAGACAAGGAAATGCAAGGTTTCTACAACCCAAGGGTCTTTGTTTATGTAGTACACAGTTCTTTCCTGCTTCTCTTTGGAATACTCTGCATGCATGTGCAGGTAAGACTCTTGTATTTAAACATTTTAATAATGATAATATTTTCTTGAAGTTCAGTGTGATTTTTTTTTTAAGGTATTGACTCGATTCCTTGCGTCCTCTTCACCGATGCTGTACTGGATCGCTGGTCATCTGCTTTTTCAGAATGAGCCTCTACTGCAAAATGCTGAACTTTTTAGATTAGACGGAAAACAGGATCACAAACATGGTTTTACACCGATATTAAAAAACAATCCAGTCCTTTATCTTTTGATACACTGGAAAACGTGCTCAATGTGGACCCAATGCATCCTGGGATATTTCATATTGTATTGGTTTATAGGTCTAGCTCTCCACTGTAACTTCCTGCCATGGACATGACGTTGTGAACAACCTGCTCGGCTTTGTGGGTTTTTTTTTTTTTACAAGTAAAATGTTTCTTGTAACCTTCTAAACATGTTTGAAAGTTGTTTATATTTTTATATTTAATAAAAATACTTTGGTGATTTGTCTATAAACAAAACATTTTTTAAACAGTAGTTTGTTGCAAAAGTTAATCCATTGAGTTTATTACGTCCTTTGCAGCTATAATATCTTCAACCTTTCTGTGAACGATTTCCACAATTCAAAAAATGTATTTTTGATGTGTGCTTAATATATCTCGCTTGCAGTCTTTGCTCTGATTCATCCTAAATGTGTGTTTATTGGATTGTGGCCAGAACACTGCTGAACCCCAAACTCCTGCAATCATATTTTTATGTGCTCAATGTCTGTCATTTGCCGAGTGAATACTTTTAGTAATGTGCTGTATCGCCATCTAGTGAGTAGTTATAGTTGGTCCGACTGTTTTCTTCAGACATATATGCGTATATACAGATAAACTATTTTAGAAGTTTTTATGTTTAATGTTGCTAGAAATGTTTTAAATGGCTATGACGCTTTAGCACTAAACAAATTTAAAAAGAGCCGTTAAACTTGTGGGCGGGTCGTTATGGAAGAAGCGAACGCTTATTGGCCAGACTGGAATGACGTAGTCGAACGAGTCATTGGTTGCTTCTTCAGGTAATTCGCTGCTAAGGAAGTAGTGTTCTCGATGAGGGATATAAATATTGTTTTCTGTGAGTAGGACCGTCAGCTTGAATCAGTTTTATGATGTCGTTCAGCAATGACTAACATCTGCTTTTACTTATAATTTCCCCAGCAGTACGGACGGTTGAGAAACGGGAGGAACCAAGTGTCGCTCAATAACTGTCGAGGAGGAATGTCCTCCGTGAAGATACATGACAGCTAATGTTAGTCAACACGCTAACGTAATTAGCTTAGCATAGCTTAGCCGTCCCTAATTGTTTGAAAACAACATGGTATGAAAATAGTGTTACTAATATTTGTTTAGTTTCCCGTTGGTTGTGTTGTGATTTTATTATGTTTGTTTCGCAACCTAACACGAACTTAATGTTAGTTTAGTTAACATTAAACAACGATAGGGTTGTTCACCTAGAGAGTCTTAAGGCTTGGCTTGGTGTAACTAAATGAGTAACTTTCATCGTGTTTTGCGACCTGTAGTTGAACATGAAAAACTGTGAGTATCAACAAATAGACCCTCGAGCCCTCAGAATATCGACCACCAGGGTCCCCAGCACCCTGCCATGTGGGAGAAAAGGCACACAGCGTCCGAGGAGAAAATGGGAAGTTTTCCCTGGGAAAAATCGCTTCTACTGTGACGGGAGGCTCATGCTAGCGAGGCAATGCGGTGTGCTCCCTCTGACCATCAGCCTTATTTTCATCACAAGTGGCTTATTCTTCACATTTGAGTGAGTTTAAGACATTCACACAAGTTACAATATTAACATATTTTTCACATTCGTTCTGAATATATATATATATTTGTGTGCGTGTGTCAGGGACTTTTATTTCTCTCATAACAGTAATGGGATTCATTTACAATAAAATCACAACTCTTTAATTGTCATAAAAGCTCATGACAATTTTATGAGTTCTTTTTTTATCATGAACTTTTATTTCTCACATAATGGTAATGAGATAAATTTTGTCACACAAAGTAATTAAAAAAAATCACAACTCGTTAAATGCCATATCCAGATCTTTCTCATTACCGTTATGAGCTAGAAAAGCTGTTTAAATATATTTCTTACTTTAAATTACCAAAAAATTCCTTGACAATTTAATGACTGTATATATAATTTTTTTAAGTACACATAACGGTAATGATAATTAATTGGAAATATGCTGAAATATTAAACCCATATATAGCTTCTTATTTATAAAGGTTTTCTTTTCAATTTTGTCATCTTTAACTTCAATACATATCTGTGAGATTCACCCAACCTTAAATTTTAGATTTAAAAACGGGAGAGTTACTTCTGTTTTTTTTTCTTCTCCCAAACAGCTGCCCTTTCCTGGTGGATCACCTCACGATCTTCATTCCCGTGATCGGTGCTGTGTTATTTGCATTTGTTGTCATCAACCTTCTTCAGACAAGTTTCACAGACCCTGGGATTTTACCGAGGGCTCTGCCAGACGAGGCTGCAGACATTGAGAGGCAGATTGGTAAGTAATTGATCATGGTGATCATTAAGGAATTTACGTCTGCTGGTGTTACAGTTTTGTTTGATTGTCTTTAAAGATAATTCTGGATCTTCAACATACCGTCCACCACCCCGCACTAAAGAAATCCTCATCAACAATCAGGTGGTCAAGCTCAAGTACTGTTTCACTTGCAAGATGTTCCGTCCGCCTCGAACCTCTCACTGCAGCATGTGTGACAACTGTGTTGGTAAGCAGAAACATTTGGAAGGAGATGATGTTTAGCCCCTGCTCAGCTTCACATTAATCTGGTGCGCTGGCTATTTTTTCATTGTAATAGCTTCAACAAGAATAGATTTTTTGCTCATTGGTTCTTGACATATGACTTAAAGAAGGTTTAAGTGTCTTAACCAGCTGCTTTTTTAAGCCCTCAATCCACATAAGGTTGAGTAAATGTTTGTTTTTGTGAGAAGAAACGTCTCAAAATGAATGTTGAAATATTTATTTCCTGCATGAGGGATGTTTTGAGGATGTTGTGTGTGTCTCTCTTCCTCTTTTAGAACGATTCGACCATCACTGTCCGTGGGTGGGCAACTGCGTGGGGAGGCGCAACTATCGTTTTTTCTATGGCTTCATAGTCTCGCTATCGTTTCTGACGTCCTTCATCTTTGGATGTGTGATCACGCACCTGGTTCTACGTAAGTTTAACCACCGGAATAAGAATAATTTTCTTTACATTGATGTAACTTTCACTACTTTCATTTTTTAGATTATTGGTTTAGTAAGTGATTTGTCTGAAACTGTCCTAAATACGAATTTATTTAATATGAATGTGATCAAAATAAAACCAAATTCTTTAGTGTACATTGATATAAGAACATTTAAAAAAAAAAAGTGGGGTATTTTCATGGCTTCTTTTGTGGGCTAGGTCATTGATGGCAAATATTGAGAAAGACTTATAAATGATTACAAAAAATATAAATTATTAGGGTTTTACCAAGTATTATCTTTCTAGCCATTCTCCAGATTTGGTGATACCGCTGTTGGCATAGATCACTGAATCCAATCAGACCAGCAGCATTCAATTTTTATTCTAATATTTATTCTTTGGTTGTCATACCAGCAGAAAATGATACGTTCGTATTTTCTGGTGAAACATTGGAGATATGTGTCTGTTTAAAAAGCCCTCTCCACGTCAGCACAGTTTTTTTTTGTGGTTTTGACATTTTCCCACATGTAATGCAAGAGTTCATAGTAACTGGGTATTTCTCATCTCCTGCCAAAGTGATTCATTTTTTTGTGTGCGTAGATGGCAAATCTTTATTTATTTTTTGATTCTCTGATTGGCCAAAAATGTTACAATTACACTATTTGACTTACTGCGGTTCATTGAACATTTTTACATTTTCATGCAAATAGATTTTTCTAAACTGTACTTCTGATTATTTAATAATAAATCATAAGTCAAGATTGTAGGCAGAAATTCAAGTACAACTTACCAACTTTTGTGCCTTTCAGAAAGACTAAAAAAAATCTATTTTGAGACATGGATGTAAAAGTTTAATTCTACAAACTCTCTTTGTATTTTGTCACCGACAGGATCACAAAGTGGGAGTGGGATCATTCAGGCAATTCAGGAGAGTCCTGCCAGATATCCTTTCTGCTGTGCCCAGTCGTGTTGCTTGCTCAGTGTCTCAGTTCTTAACAAACACTGAGCAGTGGGACTTGCAGAGCTCTTGGTTCCACCCCTTCATAATCTCATTCATCTCTAATCTGCTTAAGGATTCCACCACACCCACTTCCTCCTTTCCCTTTTGCAGCCAGGGCAGCGATGCTTGCAGCAGCATTTAGCCCCCTTTGCAATCTGTGAATAAACTCAAATAAGCAGATTTATTTTGGTTTGGTAGAATGATGTTTGTTGAATTAGTTCTCTCACAAACCCCTACCCCTAAGTCTTTCTAAAATGTCACATATTTTAAAATGTAATTCTGTGTTAATATATAATATGTTTGAATCTAAAAATAGGTGTTTATTTTATGGCAGACCAACACTTTTGGAATTTTTATTCTGTTGCTTACCAATGATTTTAATACCTTTTACCATTAATGCGACTTCTGATTCTGTAGTAGTAGTAGTCTGGTTGATATGTGCTTATCATTGTTTGCTCTTAATGTTCTTTAGATGTGAGAAAGGCGACTCATACATTGGTATGCAAAAGTCTTGGCACCCCTGTAAATTTCATGTATCACTCATTGCTTTTAGTGGGCCGGTATACTCTGTACCACCGCATCTACAAGTAGCTCTAAAGAGCATCACCACTTCTCCTTCTCAGTAATTTTATTATATACCGGTAGTCAATATATGATTTAATTTGATCGGAGAGTGTCGGAGAGTTGCATGAGCTTGCTCGCTGTTAAATCACATTATGATACACCGAGAGAGGAGTAGCTCTAACCGGGCCGTATTTACATTCAGGAATCTCTGCATTTTGACCTCCCTGAAAAAGCGTACTGTATATATTGTTACTGATGCAGACTTGAATCCTTAACCCCAGTTCCACTGTGGTCGAGCTGGTCATTTGCTTCTTCTCCATCTGGTCCATTCTGGGTCTGTCGGGATTCCATACTTATCTCGTGGCATCCAATCTCACCACCAACGAAGATGTAAATATTATCATCAATTCTTTTCTTTTAAACGGTAACAAATAAATACTTGAGTTTTTATGGAAACCAATGCGTCAATCCCATTGAAGAAAAGCAATAATTGTCATTCTGTCAGACCTGAGGAAAATACTATTAAGTGGTTCTCATAGGGAGCATTTAGGCCGCTAGGGGGCCTCAGTGATCCTTTAGAAATGCCTCACGTTCTGAAATCTGTTGCTTTCTTTAACCCATTCAGACCTTGCGTCTGTCACATCTCTGTTTCTTGCATTTATTTAATTAATAGCATATTGTGCATGAAAAGTGTGCATTCATTTTTTTAATTTCACGCTGTTGTATTGTTTTAGACGTCTGAGAAAGCATAAGAAACATTCGTTTTGCTTTTAGTTTACAGACGAAGTACTTAAGTCACTTTAAAGTTTTATGTCTAAGATAAATGGCAATTTGAATGTGATCAATAACAAATACAGCAGTTAAAAATAAGCAATTATTAATAATCAGCGTACTCCATGTAAGGCTGAAGATCAGCCACTAAAAACTACCTGTAACTCTACTCTTATTAGAAACTTATTTTATAGAAACATTTGTTCAACCAAGTAAAACCAATGTCTGTCTAAAATTTATAGAATTGATGGTGCTTGGAAAAAACCGGGGTTCGCTATGAACATAGCCAGGGATCCTTGTAAAAAAAAAAGTTCGCTATTGAAATTCATGAAAACAGTTTGTTAAAATCCTCATTAGCTAGGTTATTTAAACAGTTTTGCCTGATTTTCGTAGAGTTTATATTGGCGTCCTCGGTTGAAAAAATATTCTGCAGCCATCTTTTGTTTCATTTAGTCGATCATCAACCTCAATGCTGAATACTCATTTTAAAAATCGCTCGATTAGACTGCCACCTGTTGGTTTGCTATAGTCTTTACGGTTTTTAGGAAATCTCATTCAGTTTTTTTTTTTTTCGGAAGCCTTCAGCACTTATTGTCTGCTGTATAATGTAATACAAAATGCTTTTTTTGAGGATCTATACAAAGCTATGGAAATTACAGTCTTATTGAAGGTGTCGTGTCCATTTGGTATGATTCCAGATCAAAGGATCCTGGTCCAGTAAAAGAGGAGAGGAATCAGGGAATCCATACACCTATAACAACATCTTCACAAACTGCTTTGTGGTGCTCTGTGGGCCCATGCCTCCCAGGTCAGTATTGCACAGTAGTACTAGACTAGCTGCCTCCAATATTTGAAAACGATGCTAATAACTTCTGAGAGTATATGAAGAATGCCATTGTGTCATTTACCCCGAAGCTAATCTACACCCATCATTCAGTACTGGAGAATAAACAAACTCATTTTCTCAAACTTTGATCGAACAGTGCTTTGAAATTACAGGTTTATCAAGAAGAGGCAGCGCTGTGTTTTCGACGTCAAGCCAAAAACTTGTTGATTGTTAATCATGATTTTTTTTGTAGTTTGATTGATCGGAGAGGCTTTGTTCCTTCGGATGACGCAATTCATACAGTGACCTCTGAAGCAGAGATCCCTCCCTTCATGGCCAAGAATGACGCCAACATGGTGAGAGCATCCTGTTGATTGAAAGTGGTGGCTTAAAAAGTTGAAAACAAAGAAATATATTTTTGCTTTAGACAGTTCCTTTCTCATTTAGTTTTTAAGGTTATAAATGGAAGGGTCCCTCTCATTGGAGGAATTGACTTTATGTTGGCTGAGAGATCGGCCAATCACAATTGAGCATTTTGTATTACTACTGAGGGACCTTTTTCCTTAGTTTTTGTTGGATACAAGTTTATAATGTGGGCTATTTTTCCCACTCATTAAACTAATATTTACACTTGACAAATGTTCCTCTTTCTCATATGTAATAAAGGAAGCATTATAATGAATGACACAGCACCTTGCTGCTGCGGCATGTTCTTTAGCTTCAAATTGATTCATTGGAATTAATTAACTTTAACAATATTAATAGTTCACAAAATAAATACCCAGTTGAAAGCTAACTGTAGTTTCCTTAGTGATGAAATACCAACTAAATGTTTTCCTCACACAACCTTAGTTAAAAGAGAATTTTTTTAAATCTTTAACAGTTGTGCTCATATGTTTACACACCCTGGAAATTTTTCTGGTTTCTTGGCTCAGTGACGAGTTCCAAACTTCTAGAACAAAGTTATTTGGAGTGATGAGACCAAAATTAAAACATTTTGGACGCAGCAATAATCCCTACATTTGAAGAAAAGTTAACATGAACCGAACACCATCCCCAAGGTGAAGCACGGAGGCGGGTCACTGATGATTTAGAGATGTTTGAGCTCCAAAAGCACAGGAAACGTGGTCAGAATTGGTTTGAAGATGAATAAAGCATGTTCTCAAAGGATACTGTGCATCATCAGCCTGGAAACTGTGCATGGGACGTTACTGGACATTCTGACACGACAACAAGGAAAAGTTTTTTTGAGTTATTCATATTTTCTAAAAATGACCAAAAAAAATCCCAAAATTTGAACAGGGTGTATGAGTTTATGACTCGTTTATGTCATTTGTAAAACGTTTCCCATCTGAACATGGCTTAATTTGCATTCGGGCTGAATCCAGATCCATTTCTTCCCGTTGCCCTCCATCTCTATGTTTCTTTTCTTGAACCTCACTATGTTTGGCCGCTGACCTGCTCGGATGTTTGAAGCTGTTTTGCTCACACACAGGAGGAGAGCTGTCAGGAGTTTGCGTTCTCCTGCACGTCCTGAAGGCTCCGGCAGCTCTTTGACCTGCCATGGTAAGGGTGCGTTACGGGGCTTTTGCATGCCGTCGTCTGATGCCCTCTTGGCCTTTTCACTCACTTCAATCCAAGCTTGGCTTCCATTTGTTTTCTTTGAACCCAGAATCATCGACTGTAGCTGCCATGAGAGAGGAAGCAGTCTTTTTTTTCTTGTCCGTGTGTGAGTGAGTGGTTTAACTGACATCTGTTTTAACTTCTCCATCACCTCGAATCATGTCATTGTTTCCTAATTAATGTGTCATCATCATCATCATCATCATCCAACCTCATCCGTGTCCTCTCTTGGGTTTCTTCTGACTGAGGTCATAATTGTTTCATGAACTCACCTCCTCTCATGATGGACGGTCGTGTTGAGGTGTTTTCCTCTGACTCCTGGAGACCATCTCATAGCAGCTTCTCTCTGAGCTCACTGGAAAATGGGAAATTTATTTATTTTTTTTTCATTTTATCCTTTTATTTGCCGCAACTAACTCTCTCTTTCTGATCTGACGACTCTCTTTAATCTATTGCATGCTCATTTTAATATTAATGTATGTACATTTGTAATGTTTTGTAATAAATGTGGTAGAAATACTCTTTTTACTTTTGTAAATTTTAACGATTTGTAAAATGATTGGTTGTCTGGATAAGAAATTTCAGTTAAATATATCATATTTAGGAGAAATTGAGAAACAAAATAAAGTGAATATGATTCATGAAAAATGTGTAAGAATTATAAAAAAATAGACAAAGCGCAATAGCGCTTTATAAAAAATTGGCACATTTTTAGTTACTGTATTTTTCGCCGTATAAGCCTTTTTCACATTTAAACTGCCCTGACTATCCGCAAATGCATTTAAAGATAGGAATAAATGTATTGTGACTAGTAGTAAATATATTTTGATGGGCGTAAAGACATTTAGAGATATCTTCGATTCTAAATACACTAGTTAGAATTGAATTTGAGCTATCTCCAATTATATATTGACTATTACTACTAGTCACAATACATTTATTCCTATCTTTAAATGCATTTGCGGAGAGTCAGGGCAGATGTTTAAATGTTAAAAGGGCTTGCCATAGCGGTCAGCTCCGGAGCTAGGATTTTAATTTTTATTCTTTTTAAAGTAGAGATATCCATGTGCTCTCGAAAATCTGTTTCTGGATTTCTTTGTTCACCTGACCTTCATTTTGAAAGTTCTAGACAAGAACCATCTGCGTTACATCTTTAATCACCTTCCAAGTGAAGGATTGTAATTTTTTTTTTTTCAATTTCTTTGCAGTGCGCACAAAGCACAAAGGAGCTTTTAGAATCAATGGCACACTCTACCGCTGTCCAGGCCACCTGCGCTCCTGGCAAGCTCAAAACTGCCCCGGTCACTCAAGAGAGTCTCCTCAGTACAGTCTCCATCAGAGTCTCTCGTCCCAGCAAACCTCCCTCCAGCGGCTGGTCCAGCCGTCAGGCACGGCGCCCCGTCGACATGCCATGCTCCCAGAGTACGAACAAGAGGGCTGCTCCTCACACCCGTCTCCCCAGCCCGGTATTCTCACTCAGACACAGTGCGTTCATTCTAAGCGACGCCCGTGACATCGATTTTATCCCTCTGAGCTGAAGCATCATTTTTACAAACTGTGACGTACTTAGCTCAGGATTCTCTCAGGAAGCACACTATCATCTAACAAACCTGCGTTGTGTTATTGCTAGGTTTTTTTTTTTTAGCAGGTTCTTGATTTTATCAAAATATTTTGCCGAAAGAATTGAGCGGAGGACCAGTGTTCCTCAGAGAGGGAATCTGCTTGAACCTAATGCAATAATTACATGCGATTGAAGTCGGTCCGTCTTTAAAAAGCCTTACATTTGAGTCCTTTCTTTTCTCTTCGTTTTTATTTTGAAAGACTTCATGTACTCGCTCGGTCAGCCAAGTAGATAAACTCCAGGACTTCATTGAAGAGCTAAAGTTGAAAGTGTTACTGTATTTTATCTAATATTTTATATAATGACTTATTTTCCGTACAATGTTGTTATTCTTGTGAATTAATAGCTTCTGTGTTTAGCTCTGTTTTGTCTTTTTTTTTCTTTAGAATGTTTCAGTGAATGCCCCCCTCCCCCTTTTTTAGGACATTTAATTGATGACATTACAGCATTAATCCTATTATCTCTTACAGAAAAGATTTACTTTGTTTTTGAAATACTGGTTTAATCGGTGCCCATTCCTCCCAGTTTCTATTAGTTTTTAAAAGAAACAATGGTTTAAGTATTTTTTGTGACTCAAGTGAACGTTAAAGTGCCCTAGTTGCTGTGTACATGTTAGGATTAAATAACTGGACCTACTCAGCTCTGCCGGTAGGTGGAGCAGGTACCTACTGATCCATATTAGTAAGATTGATGATGATTTATAGTCAATCCTCCACTAATGCCTTACTATAGATTCTTTAATGAACTAACAAACCCCTCATGTCACTATTAGTCCACCTGTTTAGGTCACACCATTCTGAATGGCATGATAATGTCGAAACTGTCATATGAGCCAATTGGTTCTTGCGCCACCTACCCTTGCTACTCATGCGTGTCTAGAAAAATCATAATTCAGTCAAGTGAACAGAATAGCACATCTAGTGTAAAGGACAGTATGAGGGCTTCCAGTAGGTAGAGTAGGCACCTACTGAGCCATATGAATGGGGTGGATAAAGACTGGTGGTGGCTATAGAATGGCATGAAGTCCGATTAAAAAAAGTAATGTTAAATAATCAAATATTTACTGCAGATATTTTCTGTGTGAGTGGTCACTGTAAATAATTCTTGCTAAAGGAAAAAAAAAACAGATTTTTCATTGGTGGGTTTATTTTATTTTTTTTTTTTTTAAATGTTTTTAAACCGTGTGAGAAAGGAACTGTTGTATCTGAAACCTTTTGCCTTGCAAGGATGAGTTACTGATAGATAATGACTTCTGTGTGGTGGTTTTTATAAATAGAAGTCCGGCTTGTCTGCAGAAGTGTGTTGCACATTTAAGAGCTGGACGTCCATCACTGCCAGCGGTGTTTGAGGGAAAGTAAAAGAATGTTTAACTTGTGTTTTGTGTTATCGTCCGTTTTCACTCGAATTCTTAAAGTAATAAAAAAAAAAAGCTTTTTCCACTTGGGACTGCTGTTATTTGAGTTACAGTACATGATACACAAGGCAAACAGTAGATGGCGCAGTTTCCCACTTTTATTTTCTTTCCAAGAGGCATCTTTCATCACTTGCTGGTTGACTGATTTGAGCAGTTTCGTCCTTAGTACTTTAGGCATTTCAGATGTTACGGTAGGCTCCACCACAATGCCATCAAGCTGACATTCATGAAATAAAATTAGATGTAGGAAATGCGTAATCGTAGGGTTGCTGTTTCCTCTCTTTGTGTAACCTTATAGCCGAGTCTTACAAAAGTTGTGGGAACCCTCGAGAAGCACATTTTGAGTTTGAACCACTTCTGTTGCGTCTTTTATTTTCCAATTTCATTTTGGAGGTGGACACAAAAACAAAGAATAAAGCATACACCAGTGTTTCTTAATTAGGTGCGTAAAACCCTATTTTAATTGCTCAGAACATTTTAGTTTTGTGGCTTTCAGTGCATTTTGAGGGCCTACACGCGCTCGAAATGTCACAGAATTTCACACACATTAGTTCTTCTGATGTCCTTCTGATTGAATTTGGTATATATGTGTAGCCTACCGGCTATATGTGGATCGCATTTCGAAAATCGACGAAAAACCTCAACATTTTTCGAAAATACCTCTAAAAATGGCCACTTTTGCTCTTGTCACACTTGAACAAACTCCTACGGATTTTATCTGTTCCTCGACAAACTCAAGTCTTATCTTAATGGGATGTTACATTTTTAAAAATAATTAAGTTTTGACTACGTTAATGCGTACTGCTGAAAGTTGAAATTTTGCATATGTAAACAGGAAGTTGTTAATAACGCAACCATGTGTTTTCTGATCCGTCCTAATTGCACCAAGTGTGTTAAAAGACCTTGTCTGAACACATCTAAAACATATTGTTGGTGTGGTTTTTTTATTTTATTTTTTTTTTTTTACCAATTTTGGCATCTTGTGAGAATAATCTGGGCCAAAACAATACTGGAAAATATGTACTCATTAGCGCCCCCGGGGTTAATGATGGTTCAAAATCTGATTTTCAATATTTAATTTGTCATTCAGTAATTTTAACAGTTCCTGGTTGAATACGTCTTATAAATAAGGATCGGTGTAGAGTGTAGTGCAGCATGAGATGAGATGCTTCCTGAATCTTTTTGGTTCAAATAACTTTTTTTTCTGTACTTCATTCCCTGGAACGTAATTGTGTCCTGTCATTGTTTCAGCTCTGAGAAACTCGTTGGAAGTGATTTGGTTGGTCTCAAACTCAGAAATCTAACATTATGGCCACATTATTACTGTAAGATTGACTCTAAGGCGTTTAATTGTATTTATTCACTTTCTACAGATTTCATCTTTGATTTATTAGTCTAGAACAAGCAGCCAAGGTCTCAGCATCTGTGTCCAATATTAAACCCGCCACATATCAGAGAGGACTGACGGCCTTTGAACACTGTTTTTCTTTGCATAAATATGTCCATTAGTATGCTTTAAGCACTATACTATTAATATCCGCACCATTTATTTTCATCCTTTTCTCACGCTAAATTTATTTAATGGACTGTTTATCAGCAGTTGGAAAAGCTTTTAAGCTTCACGTCCTGGTGATATTCAATAGGTGTTTTTTTAGCACTACAAAGTGTTTTCTGGCACAGGTCGTGTTCAGAGGGTGGTATTTTATTGCACGTCAAGTCTAGAAATTGATAATAGAAGACTGTAATGCTCTTCAGATGGACGTCTTGTCTTAAAAGGTCAAGCTGAGTTCATTCCCTTGTGTGTTGGAGGCACGAGAGCTGAAATTATTTAGGCACGCCTCACATGTCCACAGCTTTCAGGACAATTCCAAGACTTGCCACAAACCTTGAGGCGGTTCACTTGCCTTTATCATTTGTAGGTCTGTCATTTCTTTCTAAAATAAGAGTTTACTTTAAGAGGAAAAGCATAGGCTCTTGAGCATGTAGCTGAACGTTGTCCACTTTGCAGGACATACGGCTTCTCTTTTGAATTTTCTAATTTAATTTAAATCTAATCCCAAACCACCTGGATTGGGTTTAGCTCAGGTGGCTGCACTCAATCACTCTTCTTCTTTGTCACATAGCCCTTGTACAACCTAGAGATGTGTTCACACACGAGCCAACTAAAGACGCCAGGGACAAAACTGTAGACCTGCACAAACCCGTATACTACTCACCGTGCTTGATGAGAACAATGTGCAGAAATGGAAGACCAAAAGTTCTGAGACTCGAAGTGATAAATATCAGATAAGCGGAGCTGTAGGATGGTGAGAACGGGCACAATCAACCCACAGACCAGCTCCAAACGCCCACATCACCATTGTGTTGAAAATGGCGTCACTGTACATCGTTCAACCAATCATTGCACTTTACACAAGGAGATGCTTTATGGAGTAAGGATGAGGAAAAGCATTTTCTCCACAAATGGTGTTACTGGATGAGCCAAGAAAAACACTTGCTACCTTCAGTAAAGTTTGGCGGCAGTTCCATGATGCTGTGGGACTGAGAGGCCATTGCAGGGACTGGGAATCTGAATGGATTGGAGTTGAGATGGGTTTCAGAACAAGAACAATATTCTGGAATGGGCATCTCAGACTCCAGACCTTTAAGAACATTGAAAACTTGGGATTTACAGCTCGGAAACGATCAAACCTGACTGAACTGGAGATGTTTTGTAAAGAATGGTCCAAAAGACCTTCTGCCAGATTCTAATTGGAAGCTATTGAGCGCTAAGAGGCTGTGATTTCTGCAAAAGGAGGACTCCCCCCCCCCCTTCTTTTGTGGCGATTTCGAAAGAAAAATGAAAATTTACAAGGGTGCCCAGACTTTTGGACACCACGTCACATCAGCACTTTGAAAACCTCAGAAACCATTAAAGCATTAGCGAGACTTAAACTTTCTCTCATTACCTCCCTCCCCGCGATGCCTTTAAATGAGCGTGCCTTGGGGGGACAGCAGCTAATGGTAGAGTAAAGATCACATAATTGTGTGTTCACATGTCGAAGAGCGCCTACTTCAAACACATGGAGAAGATTAAATGGGAATGTGAAGCTTTTCAGTATTTCCTCAAAGCCAGAGCCACTGTGTTTGCAGCGAATCAGCGCTATTTTCTCTTTGGAGAGTTTGCGGAGAAAGCAGAAGAATCATTAGCTGTATTCTCAATAATGAATGGGAAGGGATATGGGACAAAGGTAAGCCGTGGTTTGCACCAGATTTGTTAATGACTTCAGCCCAGAGCCTCCTGTTGTAATAAGATGAGTTGCCCAGCAGGTGAAGGATTAGGCCAAGCACTGACCGACTGCATGGACCATGCAGTGACCTAAGCAACCATAGGCTACTGACTGACATTTGGTTAAAAATGGGCCTTGGAATGTTTTCGAGCTGTTTCCTCAAATGCTGGACCACCCACACACCATTTACCGTCCAAGGGTGAAAGTTTGAACCTTGTTTTAAGTCAAATAATTACATTGAGGTTATGACTCAGCTGAGTTGCACATGCTGCTGTTGTAATCCGTCCAGAAGGTCGTTTCTACCACTATCTACAAACGTTATGATGCATTTAGTTTGTACAGTTGTGCTCATAAGTTTACACATTTTTCAGAAAATCTGGTTACAAAAACATTTTTCACACTCCTGGTTAGTGGTTAGGTGACATTTGTTTTTTTGTCAAACAACTGTGTTTCAACCCCAGCTCTTAAAACTTTGTGTTAACATCATCAGCCTGGAGTCTCTTGAGGTAGTTGTCGATGAGGTTCTTTATCTTCTCTGTTGGTAAAGCAGCAAATTCTTCTTGGTTAAAAAGCCTCTTGTAACTATGTTCTGGTGGAGCCGATGACGAGTGGACTTGTGTTTAGGTTCCTGGCTCTCCACTCTCCCACTGACAGACAAAAGGAGGTGCTGAAACTTGTTTTAAATCGAGAGAAGCATGTGTAGGTTACCAGTATTTTTTTGAAAACCTTGACGACACATTAATTATGTTTTTAAAGTTGAATCTGCTTTTTTTCTATAGCGCAAGTTAGAGGAGAAACCCCCGTGTGAAACAATGCCGGTTTTTTTTCTTCTTTTTTTGTTTTGTTACCGAACAGCAGTTTCCACTTTATTAACGAGTGGTTTTCAAAGGACCGCTTTCCTGTGGCTAAATTGCGCTAGCAACGCAAATCCCCGGGAAAGCAAGAACTGAAAAAAATGTCGCTTTGGATAAGTGTCTGGAAATGCTTGAAGGTAAAAATGTAAATGTGTTTTATGACACATTATTGGTAATCTACAAGTAATGTTTTGCTTGATTTTTTTTTTTTTTTTAACTGTTTTATAGTGTTTTTGGTTTAAAAATGATGAAAGTTTCAGCGCCTCCTACCATTTAGTCTGTCAGTAGGAGATGGACCCGGAAGCGTCGCGTGACGTCAGACTAAACAATCGGATTCCTGTTTGGTAAAAACTCAAGAGCTGTAAAAGCAAAAGCCTCCTTTAAAGATCGGAGTCTGTAATGCAACACCTCCTCCATCCAGTCTCTGATTTTATTACACTCTTTAATTTAACTCGTTTTTAATTTAACTCGTTTAGCAAGTTTTATGTTCCTTTTTTTTCTCATAGAATTTTTTTCTTTATGCTGTTTATTATTATTTTGTTCCAACTGTAGCTTGTCAAAGAAAGACGATTTCTGTAACCTGTTGTCAAAAAAAGGAAATTCACAACAAAGTTTCCTGTTTCTTGGAGCTCATACATCCCCAAAACATCAGTGACCCACATCCGTGCTTCACAGTGGGGATGGATTTCTGTAAAAAATCATTTAGAGCTGTCGTTTGTAAGCTACATCAGGGCCATTTGGAAAGTTTCTTGTTTAAAAAGAGTGAACACTGTTTTTTGACCATGAATGGCTTCACTCAACCACTAACCATGAGTGGAAGAAATGTGTAAAATGGCCAAGAAATCAAAGAAACTGATGAGCGCAACTGTATCTGCTGCAATGTTTGGAATGAAGGTGGTTGAGAGTGCATAAACACAAGATCAGGAGCATGTGTGGCTTGTTTGACAGGAAGTTTGTTCGGCACACATGGACGCAGAGGTCACTTTATGCTGGATTGCAGCATGACCACTGTTACCAAGTTTTATGGATGCTATTATCAGGTTTTTCTTTACTGGTAATATTCCATCCGCTGTGACCCATTTAGCGTCCAGGGATCCGTTAGATAACCACTGTTTCTCTTCATCACAACAAAGCTAAGACTTTACGACTGGATGGTTGTGCTGACGGCAATAAGAGAATAAACGGATAAACACGATGCCATTTCACACGTCAGATTTGTTATGAAGCGTCTGTGTACATGTGGAACCTGAACTTTTAACTGAAGAGATTGTGCAGCTTTATGGTCATGAGCAGATTGTTTTGCATACCAACCAGAGGTTCAACAACAAATAAAACCATGCTCAGTAATATTCTTTTTTTAAATTTTTTTATTGTAGGTGGTTTCAAGCTGAACATTGGCTTTTTGGGCTTTTCCACCACATTTTCCACCACTTTCAACTTTATCTTTTTTCCTTGTCGTACGCATTTTTAGACTTGGAGTGTTTCGTCTGTTTTCCCGTAGTGAAGACTTTCACTTAAAATTCTAAAAACCTTTCTGGAAATGGGATGCAGATGCTAGTGTAAACGTCTTCTTAAACCACCAGCTCGGGCTTGGGTGATACAAAGAAAAGTGTGTCGCTTCCTGTTGATCACTGACTGGTCAGTTGTTGATCTCACTGATTGACCTAAACAAATCGTATTTTAATACATTTCTATAAGTATTTGCTCACCCGGTTATTTGCAAGTTCTCCTACTTAGAAAAGTATTATTTATTATACATTTATTTGTAAAATACTGTGTTCATTACAGATTTCTGATTACAGTCACTAGTTATGACCAAGTGATGCTTCAATTTTCTTTCTTTAATAATTCTGAGAAATGGGAAAAAATGAGTTTTCAGCCACTCCGGGGTGGTTTTGAGTCAAAATTTAGCCACAACTTTTACTCTGTTTCATTAAATGGACAGATTTTTGGTGTAAAATCTTATTTTTTTTTTTTTACACATATTTTAAAAAAATGCTTTGAAATTCTTCAAAAATGCACTCTCAGCCAGTTCACCACCCTGCCGTGTTGTTTGTGGCAGTTAACAGCCACTAGATTTATTTAATTTTTTTTAAATCTTTAAGAAAACATTGGACTTTGTCAGATTTTAAATTTTTATGCACCACCAGATTTACTTTTGTTAATTTTATTTTACAGTTAACTTTTACAGTTATTTTTTGTTTTGTTTTGTTTGCCATCAGGGTCATTTGGAAAGTTTCTTTTGTATTTCTCACCCAATGGGCTTCACCCAACCACTGACCACGGGTGGGAAAATGCTTTTGTGTTTTCACTGATATTTTCTGAAGATTGATGAGTTCATCTGTATTCTCTGCTAAATTAATCACGATACAGTTCGCGCATGAATGTTGCTAGCATCATAAATGAATAGCATGACATCATGAGTCCTATCTCTGTGACAGCGTGATGATTGTTGGAAAGGTTGGCGACTTGGCGTAACAATAAAGGCGTCGACTAAACCCCTTGGGTCCCCAGCGTTCCCACCTTCCAGTAAAAGCATCTAAGAATGCATGAAACACAATCTTTCTCCTTGGGAAGCTGAAAACACTGATTTGGAAGTTATTTTGGGAGTATTGGACCAAAACCAAATGAAAGCTTGTGATTTTAGGAGTTATAAAAGTATCAATCATCTAATTTATCCAGTCCATTTTGGTTTAACATTTGAGGGATGGGTAGCGGCGGGCTGCTCAGATGAATGACTTATGTCGCGTTGAACTGCTGCTGATCAATGTGGTTTTTCTTGGATCTTTTCTTGTGAGCGCTAAAGATGGTACTGTTTTCATTGGAAGACAATGCATTGTCATTATGGACTTTGGCAGTAGCACAGAAGCTGCACAATGTTCCCTTCGACTGACGGTTGGTGGAGATACTCCGAAGACGTCTGAATATTTCTTTCAATTAGAGAAAAATGGAACCAGTAGATGTCCTCTTTAAACGTCTTCCTTTCCTCTCTCTCAGCGATTCCCATTTGTCTGCTATTTACGCCAATGTTTTGGAAAGCTGGGATTTATTAGAAGTGTCTACATTCCTTCGGTTTTCAATGGTTCAAGGCTCTAAACTGGTTTTTAATGAATTCATTTCCAGACCAGTGCTGTTCCTGACTGCGAGTGGAAACAATATTGAAGTCTGCGAGGCAGAGTTGCAGCCTGGCAGCTTCCACTGCTGGGTTCACTGGGTTTATGATCTTCACAGTAGGACTAGTCTGTACAACGTTACCCTAGTGGATCCTCGTGTTTTCTAATGGCCTTCACAGGTATCTCCTGGAAGCTACAATTGGCAGCACCGATGACTATGATTGCCCTGATGACAAGAAAATAGGTTCTCAGAACTTTAGGTTCAGTTGTGTCCAAGCATTCGTTTGGTTTGCCTTGTGAAAGTGTCTAAAGTTGAAGCTGGGAGATTTTTGCTTATATACGTACTGGCCACTTTATTAGGTACACCTGTGGACCTTCTCGTTAACCAAATTTCTAATCACCCAATCACATCGCAGCATCTCAAAGCTTTCAGGCATCTAAGAGCATTAGAACGGGGAAGAAAGGTGACCGAATGTGGCATTTTCACGCACAACCAGCTCGAGGATTTCTTGAACATGACGGTGATGTCACTCTACTCAAATGGCCGACACAAGACCTCAAACCAGTAGAGAACATTTGGGTTGCAGGGGAACTGGAAAGTTGCATCATGGATGTGCCGCTGTGTTGTCATCATACCCATAATGAGCAAAATCTCTGAGGAACCCGTACCTTGTTGAATCTATGAAGAATAAGACACCTGGTGTACCTAATAAAGTGGCCGCTGAGTGTATGTTGCATAACTCCCGAGAGGCTTCTTTTTAGGGCTGGTGTGGTCTTCCCTTCATGTCTCTTATGAGATTTGCAGTTTCCACATGTGAGACAACATTGATTACGTAAAGCATGTTTTTCTTTAAAGTTTGCACTCTTCCAGATTGATTGTCTACATCTATGTGATTATGTCTATGTTTGTGTAGCCACCCACTCTTTTCATTAATACTGAGAAGAATTTGTCCATTGTGCTTATAGAAGCAACTGATTCAAGTTATGCCCCTCCCTCCGACACTAAACATGATCTAGGGCTGAGCGACAAGCACAAAGCTTGCGTTTCTGTCCCCGATGATTCCAACTTCAATCGGTTTAAATATTACGTAAATAAAAACGAGTTTACAGCAGAACATATGTCAGTGGCACACCTTGCTGTCCGTGACGCAGATGTAAAGCAAAGTTGACAAATTAAGTATTAATCACACAGAGAGGTCACTTTAAGTACGGGGTGAAACAGGACCTGAAGGAGATTAGTTGGGTTGGGCCTGTTCATTGTCTGTGTGGTTTCATGGAGAATTAGTGTTGTGTATGCCATGACGAGGCCCACCAAAAGCTTGGTGTGCCCGTACTAATGCTGTGGTGAGCTGAGATGTATTCGAGACAAGACGTGGGTTCCCATTCAAACATGGGTCCTCTGCTCTTTTTATTCCAGTTTTTGACCCACTCTTTGCCTGTAGAATTCTTCTCAAAACATCGTGTTTGATGCCTTTTTGTGCCACCAGGTTTGCTGACATAGCATTTCCCTGCACAGCTTTTCTTGTAAAATATAGTCTGGGGAATGACTCTATGCTGGAAATAGACGATTCGTTTGCCCTGGCATTTGATGATGGTTAGAAAACAAAGCATGATATTCCCACCACCATGGTTGCCGCTGACCGGAAGGAGACTCCCATCCCGTGCAGCTGCTCATTGATTCTCCTGTGTAGCCCTGGACCGGTTTCTAACCACAAGTGTAGCGTTGCTAGCTATAAAACATATTTACACTCAAAAATTAAACTGCAAGCAGTGATCAAAGGACTTGAGCACCTCTGGCGCCATCACCTCTCGATGGACAGTTTGTTGCACTATGCACCGAGACCAATCCTTTTTAGGAGACGTATTGAAGCGAGCATTGTGCAGGAAAATTAAGTAAAGAAAACCAGATTTTAAAAGTGTCTTAATAAGACATGAACCCTTATAAAACTTGACAAAGTTCATCCTGATCAGACATAGTTCGCCGAGATATAACAACTTCCTGCTTCATTGCGAAACCTCAAAATTCAGCTGTCCACCAAGAACGAAACATTTAACGAATTCAAAAAAGCTCTGAAGGGCCTTTAGATGAGACTGCAAGAGTTTGATGGTGATCGATTAAAATCTCTAGGAGTTTGTCAAAGTACATCGCTTGTCAAAGTAACCGACTTCCTGTCGATACTCTAACCCTACATTTCCAAACATGTCCTCCCAACCTGAAACAAGTATGACAAACAAAAGTTGCCATTTTTAGAGGTGTTTGTGAAAAAGGCAACTTCTTGTCGATTTTGGGAACAAGATAATACTTAAGTCTTGGTACCCCGTAGAAAGTGTGTCAAATTTCATTCGCCTACGACCATTTTGACACACCCACTTTTTGCCACATAAATTTTACGAGTTCTGATGTGTGTGCGAAACTAAGTGACTTTCAGACCTTCAAATATGCAACGAAAACTGCAAACCAATAATGCTCTAGCACACCTTCGGTGCTCGAGCCCTAAATATTTGAACCATTTCAAGGAAACTTGTGTTTCACTTCTTAGGGTGAGATCATCACACATGGGTCTTTTTCTTTTGTTGCTGAGATTTATTCATAAAATAGTACAAAATAAATTGTTCCTCCCCCGTGTAGTGGTCTTTCATCTGCGTTGTGTCTTGTGTGTGTAGAGATGAGGCAGATAACCAGAAATGTGTTGAGTGATGTTTTATTTCCAGCTCTCTCTCTCATGCTCAGCGCCAAAGGGAACACATATTCATTCATTCATCACACACTCCTTCATACTATATAATGACTATATTATCCATATACAATACAAATAATTATTCCTCCATTTATACAATAATATTACATACCTGTGTGGTTAAACAGAAAACAGGTCTTTAACAGTCAGTCAGACAATTCTCTCTCATCTGTTGACCACAAAATGTACATAAATGTATAAATAACTCATTTAATAATTGTCAGCCGGATCACTCACACAAACAATAAACATTAACATTTGTGAACATGAACAAACACTTAATGACATAACACGTGGGTTTCGCGGAGCTCATTAAAAATGTACCTCTCTCTCTCATGCTCAGCGCCAAAGGGAACGGAAGCTTGAGAATTTCATCCAAATTGCGCTCCGCAATGTGACGTCGCCATACGGACATTTCAAAATAAAAGACCCACTTAAATAAAAATTATAATATGACAAAATAACGATTTATGTTAACTATTTACATTTAAAATCTGGTGTAACAACATTTACGGTACATTGCTACACTCGCACAACCAAGCCATCCACCAGCAACCATTCCCACACAACCGCTCCCCCTGCAGATTCCTCAGGTAATGACCACAGGAGTTTTTAGTTAATAAATGAATACGTTGGTCCACTGTTTTTTGTTTTTGTTGTTTATTGTTTTGGGTTTTTTTCATTGCCCCTGTCATATCTCTCTGCTGTAGCTGCTTAACGTCCCAACTATGTCACCAACCATTGTCACCTTCTCAAGAATCTCATTCCTGGCATCTGTAGATACACAGTCTTGTCCTGACATGCTTGAGCAGCTCTGTGGTTAGAGGAGTTGGAATCTGAAGAGAAGCCAGTAATCTAGGTTAAATCTTTTATATCACTATTGGAACATAGGAGTGATAACTGAACCACGGCGAGTCGAAATTGTACTATCCATGTAAATCTAACTGTTGAAGTTGCTAAACGTTAACCATCACCTGAAGTTTTTTTGTATCTGTTCCAGCTGCTGCAGCAAATCTGAAAACACATTTTTACTGTCATCAAATGCTTTAAACGCTCAATAAAGTCAGCAAGAATACACTGGTTTTACATCACAGATAAGCTTGCATAACGTGATTCGAGAAGTGGAACAATTCCACGGGTTGCGTAAATAAGAACTTGTGAATCTTATCAAACATTAACAGGAACAAGGCCTGAAATGGTAGAAAGACCCAACAATGTGAGGGAGAATATCTCTGTGAGATAATTCTGTCTGCATCAATAATTATCACCAAAATGGTCAATAATTATTTGCATTAGAATGTTGGCTCAGCAACCATTTTATTTCATTAAAGATTTGTGT
The DNA here is from genome assembly GCA_007224835.1 of Danionella cerebrum. Lineage (NCBI taxonomy): Eukaryota > Metazoa > Chordata > Actinopteri > Cypriniformes > Danionidae > Danionella > Danionella cerebrum. The sequence goes on from SRMA01025691.1 coordinate 53,194, forward strand.
TAGAGTTTTGTAATAAAAAGCTTGAAAACATTTGGAACATTTATCCAATTGTGAAGTTTTAATACAAATGCTCTAAAACGTATTTTAAATGAAGTATAAAGGTGTTGCAGAGATGACACTTTCCCACCGGGTCACACCCCTTTAAGGATACGCTGGACAACTTGCTCAGAAAGAATACATCATTTACACAACTTCCTTTGCCTTCGTTTTTCTAGTTTTACACACTACTGTTGAAAAGTTTGGGGTCACCCAGACAATTTTGTGTTTTCCAAGTCACTCTTTGTTTACCACGTGTTTTAAATAGAAAATACAATTGAGACATTGACAAGGTTAGAAATAATATTTATTTATTTTTTTGCTTCCGTCAACGAATCCTCCGTTTGCAGCAACTACAACATTCCAGACCTTTGGAATTCTTCCTGTTCATCTAGGTAATCTGGAGAAATTTCACCCTACGCGGATTTGAAACACCTCCCACAACAGCTCAGTTTAGATCTGGTGACTCCATTACAGGTAGAAGACCAGCTAAATAGTTTTTGGGCTTTGGGTCATTGTCTTGTTGTAGGATGAAATTGGCTCCAATCAAGTGCCGTCCACAGGCCATGGCTGGTGTTTTGCGGGTGTAGGAGCTGTGAGGCATCTATTTCTCAAGCTAGAGACTCTACTGTACTTATCTTCTCGCTCCGTTGTGCAAGAACGCCGTTGTGTTCACACCATTGTAGGAAATCTTCAGTTTCTTTGAATTTTCTCACCTTCATTTCGAAGAACAAGAATAGAGGATTGGGTTTCACATGAAAGTTCTCTTTTTCTGGCCATTTGGAGCATTTTATCGACCCCATAAATGTGATGCTTCTGATTCACCACCGGCTCAAAGGATGGTCAGTTTTATTGCTTCTCAAAGCAGCTAAAAAAATTCTTTTTTTTTTTTTTAAATGATTGCACAAGCAAGTTTTCTAACCATCCATTAGGCTTCAAACACATTATACCAAAATAAACCACTATGTGATCTTAGCTGGAAATGGGCCTCTATGTAGATATTCCACCAAACACCAGATAGTTGCAGCTAGAAGTCATTTTCCTCATTATCATCACCATATAGAGTGTATTTCTGATTAGTTTAAAATGATCCTCATTGAATTCCTTCAAAAAAAAAGGAAACTTCTAAGTGACGCCAAACTTTTGAATGTTTTTTGAATGTCTCTGTCCATCCAGATACACAATAAATCAATCATTTATGGAAATGACAAAAAGATAATTTGCGAAACCCTACTGAATCGTCATTTTGTAAAAAGAAAAAAGGTCCTCACATCATTTCATTATCTTGCTCACATTGACCGAATGGTTTCCAGCTTTCTGCTTGAGACGTTTTGAACTCCAGTCAACTCAGACTCAACAGAAGTATGAGGAAGTTCCTCCATTATCTGTAGCGAACTGGTAAAGAGCAAGTTATATAATACACTTCAGTCCTTGTCTGTGAGTCTGTTGTTTTCCTCCTGTTGACAAAGGGCTCTGCCTCACCCAAGCGTAATGAAGTGAGGATGAAATGTAGTCATGATCCTCATGCTAAACTCTGCTCAGTCACCTCGCGATGTGAGAATGTCTTGTGACATTCTCCACCGTTTCTGTCATCCTGGTGACCAAACTGCGGATTTATCAGTCCCTTGACTTCCAGAATTGTCACATTTTAGTCTTTTTCTTGATTTTCTGCAGTTATTCGCTGTGTTAAACATGCATGGAAGCATTCCCTGCGGCACGTATTTTATGGGTTGAGCTCTGTATTGTGCTCTTTGTTTCGTCTTTCATCGTGTGGATCTGCCACGAAAAGCTGAATACGAGCAGAATTAGTTACGAAACGCTGCGGATGGGTTATTGCTGTGTGACGAATATTGTATAATCATTTTAATGCACTCTTAAACCTCTTATCTCTGACTTTGCTTTGCTTAATGACCTCTCATGTGACGATAATGAGGCTGAAAACCTCGTTCGTTTACTCACTGCCTGTTTCCACTCGTGAAGGGTTCCAGCACTACAATGTACGTGGTGGAAAAGCAGCATCGGCATGATTGTTCTTAATAATAATAATTATTATTTAAAGGCACTTTTTAATGCACACAAAAATAAAACATCAGCAACAAAACACAGCAATTATAAACATAAAGAGCGGTGAATGTTGATGGTGAGCTGGCGGTTGGGTTCGTCTTTTCCCAACCTACCCCCTCTCTTTCGCTGCTCCTCGCCATATTATTATTTCCATTGCAAAAAAAGGCAAAAATCCCCAAAAATAATACAAAAAAAAGGAATGAAGATACCTGTCGGATGCCTTCACATTGGGGTTGATATGTTCTGCCCCATGGCCATCTCTCTTAAATCCCCTACTTTACGTAACCAGATGCACCGTGGAGTTTGCAACATGGAGCGGTTGCTGCTAAAACAGCCTTCTTACTTCCATACAGCTCAGAGAATGAAATGCACTCATCGGCCAATTTATTAGGTACACCTTTCTACCACTGTGTTTGGGCCCCTGTTGCCTTCAGAACTCCCTCTCTCCTCCAGGGCAGGGTACTGGAAACATTCCTTGTTCGGCTGCTGCAGATATTTCTATATCAGAAGAAGGAGACACTGTGGTCAAAGGGATGGACATGGTCGGCAACAATACTCGGGGAGACTGCGGCGTTGACACGATGCTCTATTGCTACTAACGGACCCAACATGCAGAGAAACCCTGCATCTTTACACCTCCACCACCAGATCTGTTGATACACGGCAGGATGGATCCATGCTTTCATGTTGTTGATGCCAAATTCTGACCCTAGCATCCGAATGTTGCAGCAGAAATCGAGACTCATCAAACTAAGCAACATTTTTCCAATCTCCCATTTTGGTGAAGCTGTGCAAATTGTAGCATCAGCATAAGCAGTGTAAAGGAGCGTTTTTTTATTTTGAGTGTCAGGGGCTGTAAGATCATTTGCACACACCCCTCTCAACAAAACATGCATTTGATTGTTTAAAAACAGTGAATTGTTTGGAAAAGATTTTAGAAATAAACCTGCATTTACTGGAATATGACCTTAGCAGCGCCTAAAGTAAAAACAGGCGTTAAATTTGTGAATCAAAAGCCTAGTTTTTAATCTAGAACAAACAGTTTCTGGAATTAGATGCTCCTTTTCTTGGGTGTGAAACAAGGAACAGCCTAATTGCTAAAAAACAGAGAGAAGGTTATCTTTAAGCAGAAGATCTTTGTCTAAACATGTTGGGTCAACAGGAAACACCCAGACGTGTTCTCCGTGTACACAGTCCAAAACTTCTGCTCACATTAAGTGTTTCCTTGCTCTTGATCTATGTGAATGTTTGGCAACCCAGGTCTGGATTGTCACACACAATGCTTCGCTAGCTCCAGGCGAGCTATTTTTAGGCGGCTGACGCAGGTGTCTCGTATCACCACCTGCTCAGGGCTCCCTCTTCCATGCTGCCAGGCGACGGGGGATGCTGTTGCCAGGGGAACTGAAACTGTTTGACATCACACGCCGTCAGGACCTGCCGCTATTGAATGGTATGTAGTTCAGCTCTCTGATCACACTCTCACAAACTAATTTATCTTCTCTAACCCCCGCTGCTGTTGCCCCCAGACTGATCAAGAGCTTGAAAGCTGTGAGTCATCCACAAATGCCACGCTGCTGAGATTAACATCCTCTGTCTAGCAAATAATTCATCTGGACAGGTGTTTGGATGCATTCACGGTTGATATTAAATGATTATCCCGATCAATGTTAAAATGGCTTCGCGCAACTAGTAACTAGTTTATCCCGTCATTGAAAGCTTTTCTTTTTGTATGTTTTTTCTGATGCTTAAATAACCCATTACTATTTAGAGACTTGCTCTAGATGTGAAATAATTAGCTGACATCAACAACACTGCCTGCAGTGACACTTTTGACCACTATGACACTCTGGTGCTAAAGAGTAATTTCAGCCTCTTGCAGTGCAGAAAAGAAGAGCATTGTGGCGCTTGACTTTATTGCATTTACTTTATATAACATGGATGAAGTATTTGTTAAGTCATTCATTCTGACAAACTCACGTGGCTCAGAATGAGCGTCGCCAGTTATCGCCTTCACGAAAGTGCGTCACTTCCTGGTAATCGACGATACACAGAGAAGGGACGTCGGGGTTGCGAAGATGCCTTAGTGGGTGAGAATTTAATTCTGAGACTGCCCAGTGCTCGACTCTCCATTACGTGTTTTATACTAGGTGACGAGACGAGCTGAAGAACTGTCAATCATCTGCCCCTCTAGAAACCACGCCCTTTATTATGCACAACTTTAAGGCTTATTAAATCTGAAACAAACACTTTAAAAATCACCCATGAAGGTCAAATCTAGATATCTAACTCCTCAAAACCCATAAGTAGAAAACGGAACCTGCTCGCTTCTGGATTCAGACTCAAGAGGTCGATCAAGGAACTGCAGTTCAGTCACTTCCTATGCAACGAGAGGGAGGGCGGGGTGTTGCCCCTTGGAAAACTCCTGCTTTCCCTTGTGGATTTGGAGGTGATGGATATTGGAGTTCAACAACTGACCACTAGAGGCTCAATCCAGAAGGAAAGTTCCCATTGAGAGCCATGTTAAAAGGCATCCTAAGGTTGTGTTGAGTTAAAAACTCTCTAAACTGTGCCCTCGATTCACATGGTTTATGGACAATCATGTAATGTGTAATACCTGTATTTCAGGTGTTGCAAACAAACAATGAGGTACAACAGTTTCTTTGCTCCGTTTGAGGTCCGAGGTCTGTTTTACTTGTAACCTCCCGTGAAAATCAAGCAAACATTAGTCTTATGTAAACACGTTTGTTTGCTGTTAAATTACTGAATTGCATGTAAATAGAATTTTTGAGTATATGCATAAAAATAACCAGTTACCTACAAAAAAATCTGATTAAACACATTTAATACATTGAATGTATAGCACCAGAATAAAACTAAACGATACACCCTCGGCTACAGACAATGTCCAAGCAAGTATTACATAACAAGTTGGTGATTGGAGAAGCTATTTCATTCCAGAGAAAGAGTCTATGTGCTCTAGACCAATTCAGGTGTGCTTTGCACCACTGGATCTAATGCTTTACATTGCACTTGGTTGTGTACGCCTTAGATGCAGCTGCTCAGTCACGGAAGGAAATTTCATGAATCTTGACAAGTGCCGATCTTGATCTTATTTGCAGACCACATGAAGTTTGTGGTTCTCTGACCGCTGCAAACGACGCACCCCTTGCAACCATAGACATATTTATTGCAATCTTTCCCTATCACTTAAATAAAATTAATAGCAAGGGCATTTTACTATTGGAATTTAAGCTTCATTTGTACATCTGTTGGAGATAGGTTTGCATAGGTTTCTTTTAATAGGTAAACATACATTTAGTGTCTGTGCACTACAAACTAAAGATCTCCTGTGGATCAAATATGCACTTTCATAAAAAATATTATTTGTATCTTATCTTCAAACTACTTTTTAATAATTTAAGCACACAGTGTTATTCCTTTATATTCAACCGTACAGGTTGGACGTGTTGTTTATGTTTTGAATTGAATGAAAAGTAAATAGTTTTATTTTAACTCAGGATCTTGAATTACATGTTATAAATTGGATTTTAAAAGATATTACTCACCATATTTATGGCCATTAAAAATGAGGCAGAAGTTTCTCATACTTAATCTTTCAGTTACTGTGATTTACCACCGAATGTGGTAACGGCTCAGTTGCGTGCCTCCTCCAATCAGATTCAAGAATAGCGCTGGAAATTATTCATGACACGGGTCTCCACCAATCAGAAGAGAGTAGGCTGTATAAAGCTCATTCTGAACCGTCGCTCCGGCAAAGCTTGAATCCCTCATCACCGCGAGTCGTTCGTGGAGAGCGAAAATTCAACCCGAGCATTTTTGGACTGGAAGCATTCCGAATAAAAGAGTTTGAACAAGATTGAAGCTGTGAAATATCTGGCTTCTTGCTCGTCATAGAACTTCATCGGAGCCGGAGTAAACCAGAAGTTTTTTGCTGTGAAAGCTCGAAGCGTTTTCCATCGCCATGTCCTCCGGTGATGCGTCGGAGCAGTGTCGTCGGTTTTGCGTCTTGACTTGGGAGCAGGTGCAGCGTTTGGACTCTATTCTTGGCGAGACGGTTCCAGTTCACGGCCGTGGAAACTTCCCGACGCTCTCGGTGCAGCCGCGGCAGATTGTTCAGGTTCTGACCGATGCGAATCTCTAAATCTCTGTAGCTTCTGCTCAGCTGCTCGCTCCACAGTTAAATGCGATGAATTAGAGTTATTCACAGTAACTCGAATTCAATATTTGAGCACCCCCCCCCCCACTAAGTAGTTTCTACATTAATGGTTGGCATCATAAAAAGCTTACGCATGGAATCTTTAAACCAGTCATTATCAACGTGACAGCCCATAAACTGACATTTAATTTGGAAAAATCCTGCTGCAACTGGCTGCACACATTTTGCAATAATAGTGTACCAACAATCCATAATTGAACTGATCTCCTGAACTCAAAACTTTAGTTTTCCTTGAAAATAAATGTTTGAGTTGAGCTCTACCTAAAAAAAATCTCGGATTGTCATTTTGAGTCCTGTTTAATATTACTTTTCAATACAGGACTCAAGTATTTTGTGTCTGTTTTCACATAATTATTGAGTTTTGTGGACTTTTTTTTTCAAGATTAAAGAGGTTTAAATTCACTCCTTTTGCATTTTACTCTGAGGACGTATGGGTTTTGCAATAATAGTGTGCTAGCAACCCACAAGTTAAACCACCCAAAAGTTTAGTGTTCACAGATTATGTGAAAATGTTTGAGGAACCCTATTTCTCATGTCATTTTGAGTCCTGTTTAATAGAGCTCAACTTAAGCAATGGAAGTCTGTTTTCACAAAGTGGACATTTTTTGTGTTTAAAGAGAGCTAAATGAACTCTACTTGGATTCTATTTGATGTATCAGTTTAACATCTATTTTAGTTCATTATTTTTCCTGGTGTAAGAATTAACTTTTTTTTTCATTTTGTTTACCTGTGCTTCTGTTCGCCTTTCTTTAATAGTTCTGTTTAACAATGTTCCCATTAAATTCTCATTGTCTTTAACTCTGCCACTGAGTTATTCTAACTCTATATGGAGAGTTAATTTTTCTCTGGCTTCATTTGATACAATGCTACTGTATAATACAGTATAAGTATTGCGCTCAATTCTGGACATCTATCAATCTGTGCATTTTCAATCGCAATATAAATCTGGCTTTAGTTATAACCAAAGTTTATCAGTTATTACATGTACTAAACTTGAGTTAACCTACTTTTTAAGCAACCAGTCCTGAAAAATTATATACATTTTAAAACCGTTAAATGTTTCAAAAGTATAGGTCTGTGATTTGATGCAGTGCTACTAAAATCTAACCAAATTTTGAAGACAAAAATGAAAAATCTGATGGAAGAACGAGTTTTTCCAAATCTCAAAATGTACAGTTTACTTAGTACTGGTATCCATAAACTGTTCTAAGAACTTTCAGGTTTACTCTGTGCTCAACAAGCAGCTCAATCATCTTTTGGAACTCAAAACCTCAGTGAAACAGAAAATATTTGACGAATTTTAAGCTATAGATTAGTTAAAATGTAGGATTTGATTCATTTTGTGATTTTGACCCTATATATTCAGATATTAAAATTGCATTTCATGGATCCCTACTATTTACATTTGTGTTTTGTTTGCAGCATAAATAAAGAAAATAATTATACAACATTATACTATATTAAGACTAGTGAGCAGGTAAAAAGATTGTAAAATATTGTTATGAAAAATTTCGAATCTCATTGAGTTATTTGCTCTGATCGTTGCTAAGCCAAATGCTGATGAAATTTCTCACTACCCCCCCCCCCCCACACCCCAAGGATAAGCAAAACATTCCTAGCCTTTGGCCTTCCAGCAGATACAAAAAAATGTGCACTTGGCAAATTTAAGAGACTGTTAATGACGAATGAATTCTACACTGAGTGTGACCCATTACAGCGACCGATCCCATGCAACGCAACACTGCTGGAGTTCTTCCAGCGATAACCTGCAAATGAAAAGATTTCTTGTTCTCACACTCGAGCAGTGTGGCCTCGCATCTGAACATGCAAGCAGATATTGATCTTTTCTCCAGATCGCCTCCTTCAGTACAGCTTTGCCTAACAAGTGAGCGTTTGTTTTCACAGTTTGAGAGAAAGTCTTGCAGGCCTCGCAGCTGTAAATCCTAAATCCTGAAAGTGACATTGACTCCGGGGTGTTTCTTATCGATGTGAAGTATGAAATGTGTCTGTTTTCCTCCACTAGATCAGCTTCTGTTGGTAATGAACGGCCCCTCCGAACCAGCTGCATGGCTTTAAACAGATAGTAACGTCCCCCCAATAAAAACCCATGGAACCAGCTCATTATACTTAATGGGAAACCAGTGAAAAGTACTTTGAAGTTTTATTACGCTGCCTCCACATGGCATCGGAAAATGAATAAAAGATGGCTGCTTGCTCACCGCTGTTAGTTTTTTAACACTAAGCGTTTGCCTCAGCACTGTCTCATTAGTGGCTGTTTTATGATCATGTTGCTGGTGTCATGATTACACGTTTGCAGCTTATTCTTTGGGCGGAGATGTTCGGTTGGAGCATCAAACATAGGTTTCGAGCTCAGCTGCCATCATCTTAATATCATAAGATTAGCATGTACTGGAAACTCAAGAACCTTTGCTTTTCTCCGTACACCTGGGCGTTCATGACTGATGTTCGCGCTAATCCCTTAACAAACAGGCTGAAAGAACCTCCATGGTTTAATTAATTGCTATTGGCCAACTCGTGTTGATTGAGTTTGCTGCGGCCTGTTTGAAGTGTATGCGTACGTGCGTAATTTCATTGTGTTCTCTTAGCCAAGCTCTGGAGTCTGAGCTATTGTGTATAAATAGAAAGCTAATGATTTGATTGACAGCAGTGAGGGTTGGCGATCTGATTGACACTAATCCCAGCAGAGCTGGTGGAAATTGAAGGTTACGTGCGATCAGGGCAAGCATAACGAGTTTGATTTAAGCACGTTTTAACCTCTGATGAGATGAAAGACCAGATGAAATGCTTGGCACTCTTCGAGGATTGTGGTCTCGGCCAAAGTTAATGTTTTCCCTTTTATTGAGTTGGGCATTAATGCGTTCCTCGCGGTGCATCTGCGACTCGTAAGATCATCTAGTGAAGCTGTTGCCTCTGTAGCGTCTCTCAGGATCCATTAGTCTCACTCAATTGTTTTAGACAGATTAAGCCCAGACTACTCCAGCTCATGAAGATTTATGGAGGTGAGTTATTGTGGACATTGAGGAAAGAAAACCTATAAGGAGCCTCTGTGTTGAGTTGATCTTCCTTGAGGATTTAAACTCTAGTGAAGAAGAGCATTTTTTTTACTTTGTTATATTCAAATACAAAAGAATACACTTTATTTATCCCTTCAGGAGGTCCCTCAGGGAGAATCGTGTACCAACAGCAAAACACCAACAGTAAAGGCAAGATTAGGATATAGAAATGCCATAATTTGAATTTATTTAATAAGAATATAAATAGCAATACACCAGGTATATATACAAACATGGCACACCGAATAATAATAAGTATACAGTGAACTCTCATTTATCGCGGTAGATAGGTAGCTGAAAATCCGCGAAGTAGGGACACCATATTTACAGTATTTATTTAAAACCCTCCCTTTACATAGTACTGTTAACAAACCACACTTTACAGTAGTGTACAGATATCTACAATATGCACATACAGTACACAGGCACAAATGATGAGCAATCGTATATCGTAATATCATAAACTCTGAATATTCAAAAAGGCGATGGTCAATGCTTAAAGGGGTAACAATCAGAGTATGGCACTCTTGTCATTATCATCTATCATCATTTACATTATATGCATCCATGTACTCCATTTTTTTTGCATTACATTTGAAAAGCAGGTAGGACTTTTTAACCAGAAAGCTTCATTAACAAACCAAATCTAAGTGGATGTTTATCATCAATATAGCAACCACTGTTTACTGGTTAAATCACAAGATAAATCATTTACGAGGCACTAATACTGGAAAATAGGATGTTAATGTAACTATGGGTGTTTGAAGTGTATTTGAGCCTTTTGAACAATACATGTCTTTAAATAGAACCGTCTCTGAAAATATATGGATTTACAAAGCAGTACTTCTATTCAATCACAAATGTTGGTCATTTTAGGGGCATTTTAAATTTTAACGGTGCAAAAGGCTCATAAGTATGACTATATGTGTTGTTGCGGTAAAGTACACTACACAAAGCAGCATAACAAAAACATCTGTAAACGGTTATTTAAAAAAAACAATATAATATATGAGGAGCTCCCTTGTGGACGTGTGATGTATATCTCTTTACTTTTTTTTTTCTCTGAGTGCACATTACATAAAACTCCCCCTAGCAGATGGATTCACACTAATATGAATCAAAATAGACCCTGGCGTACTTGCGTAAAATGTTTCGTAAGATGTTTTATGTTCAATATTGAGACGTGTATCCATCCATCCATATAGCTTTGCAGTGGGCGTTGTCTGAACTGACGGAGAAACACAGGGGGGATATGCCTGAAGTGTGTCTTTAAATTTGTGAGAAAGCTTCTTTTTCTTCTGATTTGTAGCTGCAATGATAATAAATATAACTGCAAGCAGTGATCCGGGACCAAGCAGTCAAAAAATAACAAGGGTGGAAAGGGAACCAGGCAGCATTTAAGTAGACTTATTTAGCGAAACACGATAAGCTAATTCTGGCATTTTGCTAAATAGTCTTCGAATAGTTGTGGTGTGGTCAAAGTAAGGTGAAGATGGCATGTAAAAATAGAAAATGACTTCTACAATGTTTGTAAACATATGGTAATGCGTTTGCACCAAAATTGGCCAAATGATTATTATTATTTCCACTTGAGCTGACTGAATTATCAAAACTATTGGCCAATCACAGCGGTGATGTAGGCATTCAGTCAAAATGGCTACTGAAGCATATGGAAGAGGAAAATATAAACGTCATAAAAGTGTTTTGGAAAATGGCTATTGTTGCCTAAAGGAAAAGTGTAAAAACAGTTCCTGACTCCTTTATTTACACTATATTCTGATCATTTTATGTTCTGTATTTGGCACGGTTCAAGCTATATTAGGACCTCAATTGCTCCCAAACATTTAGACAACTCCCTAGACAACTAGGCCGTACCCATACAAACTGGTTTTACTGAAAATACAGCTTCCACACTTACAGATTCCTTGCAAATTTGACATTTATGTTTAAACATGCAAAAAACAATTCAGTTCCTGGTATTCATCGAGCAGTCTCTAAAATTTCCGACCCTTGTCTTTTTCTGCAGGTGGTTCGAGCGCGTTTGGAAGAGCGAGGTATTGCAGTTCGAGATGTTCGCTTGAACGGATCCGCTGCCAGTCACGTTCTGCATCAGGACACCGGCCTTGGATACAAGGACCTGGATCTGATTTTTGGTGTTTCACTCTCAGATGACCAGGCCTTTCGTGTGGTCAAAGACGTGGTTCTGGACAGCCTTCTGGACTTCCTACCTGACTGCGTCAGCAAAGAGCGGATCTCAGCATTAACTCTGAAGGAGGCTTACGTTCAGAAACTCGTAAAGGTTTGTAACGACACGGACCGCTGGAGCCTCATCTCCCTCTCCAACAACACTGGGAAGAACGTAGAGCTTAAGTTTGTGGACTCTCTAAGGCGCCAGTTTGAGTTCAGCGTGGACTCCTTCCAAATAGTCTTGGACTCTCTTCTTCTCTTCGACCGATGTTCGGAGACACCCATGTCAGAGAGCTTCCACCCGACAGTTGTTGGCGAGAGCATGTATGGGGACTTCGAGGAAGCTCTCAGCCACCTCTGCCACAAGGTCATCGCAACACGGAATCCCGAGGAGATCCGGGGAGGAGGCCTTTTGAAATACTGCCATCTTTTGGTCCGGGGGTTTCAGCCAACCTCCGAATCGGAGATGAAATCTCTCCAACGCTACATGTGTTCTCGGTTCTTCATTGACTTTCCAGACATCGGCGAGCAGCAGAGGAAACTCGAGGCGTATCTGCAGAATCACTTTGCTGGAATGGAGCACAAACGCTACGACTGTTTGGTCACGTTATACCATGTGGTTAACGAAAGTACTGTGTGCTTGATGGGACACGAGCGACGACAGACGTTAAATCTAATCTCTATGCTGGCGCTAAGGGTGCTGGCGGAGCAGAACGCCATCCCTACGGTTACCAACGTCACATGCTACTACCAACCGGCACCCTACGTGCGAGACATCAACTTTAGTAACTACTACATCGCTCACGTCCAGCCACTGGTTCACACGTGCAGTAATTCCTATCCAACATGGCTGCCGTGCAACTGAACGCCCGGCAGCCTTTCCTGATGATATGCAAGCAGGTTGATATCCTAATTTATGAACAATTTTTTCCAAAAAAAGAAAAGGGACATTAAAACAAAGCCTGCCTGTGCTGACATCATGGGATGACATCACAACCAGGTAGATTCATTGCCCCTTGTGATATTTCTATATGTAAACATAGACTGTGGTAAATTTAACCGGTGGATTTTGTACAACTACATTTTCACACCCAAAGGTCTTTATTTATATGCTAGTTTGGAATGTGCTGTTTACATCGTAGAACATTACCTACTGGTATTGTCAAGTCTTGTGACCGTAATGAACTTTAACATTGGAAGGATCCAATGGTAAACAACATCTCAGTGAGGGAATTGCGTTTAGTCTTCTGGTTTGTTGCGCCACCGCTGCAGCACTGCTATATGTGACTCATGTTGTGTTCTCTGCTGTATGTCTGATTTGAGCCAGTCCATAAATATATTCTGATTTGCAGAGTGGATGAAGATCTTGTAGCGTAATCTAAGCACGTGAGGAATGAAGGCTCTATTCTGTGTTGTGAATCACTTTGCCAGACTGTGGTTTCAATCAACCTCTGTTTCGCTTCTTGGTTTTTAAGGACCAAAGATATTTTATTTTTTGTCTTTAAGGAAAGAATGTTCACTGTTGGACTTCCAAGTGCCTAAAACTTTGAGACCTGTGTGCTCTTTAAAAAATGTTGTTCTGTCTCCTTGTTAATATTCAGATCTATTTTCAGGGACGGAGGCATGTCTTTCATTGTGATTAAAAAAAGCACAAAACCCATCCTCGTGTGTTCTGGAGCTCTTTCTCTCTCCGAAGTGATCGCAGTTGACTTTCACCATACACTTGAGTATTTTCTGTGGTCGCTGCTGTGCTCTGAATGAGTGCTCACTGTTAATCTGAGGAACTGGATCCAGTGCTGTTCCAGGACATGAACCATAAGGATCCTTTCTGAAGCACAATGGCCTCTCTTTTCGAGTGTCACTAAAGGTAGAACACAAAGGCTGTTTTGTTAACTCACCCATGCTTCCCCTGGAGATCGAAACCTATTTCTTGTTCACAAAGCCGTATCCATATCATTGTTTGGGTAAATATGATGGAGCTGCCACTGCTGCCATAGAAGCTACCACTGGCTACTATAGGTTTACTATTTCAAATTCTAATTTTGATTCATCCCACTCAAAAATGTGTTTTGGTACATTTTATCTCACTTTAAAAATCACGTGTATAAATGGTAAATGTATATGCCACAGTGTTGAAAGGACTACGATACACAGGATATAAACAATATGATATTTTCATATATAATATTGTCTGTTACATTTAACTGTGGGTCAAACTGTTTGAGTTATATCTTTTGTTCTTGATTTGTTTGAAAAGAAATTGCTCAGGAAGTGATGCGTCTTTGTCCTATAAGACCTCTATGACTAATTAGTACTTTAATTATTCATGAGCCTGACCTCTATCATCCTATGAGAAGATGTGGCGTATTAATTATGAATGACGTCTAACAGGTCCGGTCAAGCTTCAAAACGCCCAATAGTTTGTGGTTGAGAATGGTTCACAAGTGTTTGAGTCTGAGGTGCAAAGGTGCTGAAATGATATAGAGCTAAACTACAATAGCCACCAACTACTGACATGTCAGAACTTTGGTTTTGAAGCAAGCATTTCCCTTGAGAAAGCTATGAAAACTGTACAATAGTAGACCTGGTGTATTACAAATCAACGTAGTTTGCGATGCTTTTCCAATTTGGGTTACAATCCCACTTCAGTGCAGGTATGTGTGCATTTTTATTGGCTATTATTACGCCCTTATCTTTGAAATTTGTTATCAAAAACCAAGCCACACCCAAACCTATTATGCACAGCAGTAAACAGTGATTTATTTTATTTTTTTCAAAACAGGCCTTTTAAAAGCATAGAACTATAGGATCGAATTAACCAAAAATGTGCCACTTTATAAATGCAAAAATGGGCATATATAGACAATGCCACTCCCACAGTCCAATTGTTGACTGTAGAAACTAAGCTCGGACCAGTCTTCACCATCACGAAACAGGTACTTGGTAGCCAAATGCTAATCAGTGTTGCGCTAAAAATGCTAATCAGCTGTTTATCATTGTTAACTTTGCCGTTTTGAGTTGTACGTCTGAGCCAGGTGGAACATTAAAATGAGACAGCGCTGTTTAATTGGGTTCAGCTTGAGTAATGTGCGCGTGCAAAGTTATAAATGGATGCGCTTAAACATGTGGAGGCATGTCGTTCATAGACACGCTGACATTTGCATGACCAGTGATGTCAGCTGCGATAGAGAATGTAATCTACAATTGTTATCTCTCATCTAGTTGTAAAGTAATTGTGTCTGAGCACAACTATGACTCGGGTGATGATTTCATTTGGAATAATGTCAGTTTACCCTTCAAAATCCTGTCAGGTGTAGAGATGAAGAATGATTGCGAAACACTGGGAGATTAATGCAGAATAATATTGAGATTCCTTTTTATTTTTAGCCATGTTTAACATTCATTCAACATTAAAAGCAAACCTCTGAAACATTCAGTTTCCAACGTGCAAATGAAATCACTTTTGTTTATGGCTATGGCTATTTCAGAAAAACTCATAATAACACACAAAGCTGTAACCTAATACAGCAGCATTCAGAAACGAGGACAACACCTCTTCGTGATAAAAACACCTCATGGTACAAAATGGTGATATAGTTTAGTGTGTCATGTATGATGTTACTTTCTCCACTTTGGTCCCAGAAAATAGATTCTGCTACCCAAAGATGACTCTTATTGAACCTTTAATGAAACCCCAAATGCCTCAATGTATTTAAGTACCACGTGACTAAATCAATCTCAGTTATTCAAAGTATAACCAGCCAAATAGACTAACAATGTTTGCAATTGACTGGATCAAAATATGGTTCTCGTATAAACACGAGTAGCCTTTGGAAAATTAGGGAAAGTGAGGAAATGCTGACCTTTATGACACTAGATACCCGTCCACATGAGAAAAAAAAAATATATGTAATATAATATATATGCTACATATTGATGTACAAATATGTTCAAATACAGGTCTCGTGTATTGCCTCTTTATATCCCCATTTGAGCCCTTCTCTAAAAAGTAGCATATTGTGATAAAGTTCCTTATTTTCTGTAATGTACTGATAAACATTAGACTTTTATATATATTTCAGATTCATTTACAAAAAACTGAAGTAGTTCAAGCTTTTAATTGTTTTAATATTGATTATTTCGGCATACAGCTCATGAAAAGTCGATTGCAGCCATTGGGGGACCTGCGAAAGCAGTGGACTGAGTCTGGAGTAGAAACATCCAGAAACACCGTGTACAGGCGTGTGCAGGAAATGGGCGACAGGTGCCGCATTCCCCAGGTCAAGCCACTTTTGAACCAGAAATAGAGGCAGAAGCGCCTGACCTGCCTGCATAGAAGCAGCACTGGACTGTTGCTCAAATTTTGTCATTCAGAAATTAAGATGCCAGAGTCTGGAGGAAAACTGGGGAGAGGGATATGCCAAAATTCCTGAAGATAGGTGCCGTTTTTACTTGTTTCTAACCTTGGGATGTGCTGGAACCAGAGATTTGCATCAACTGGGCAATGCTCTCATGTTAATTTGAACCAAAAATCTCTGAAGAATGTCTCCAGTACCTCGTTGAGTCCTTAAGTTCCCCAAAAGCATAAAAAGAAGAACGTTTGAAAAATAAGAAAGTTCCAGTTCACCACTGTTTTCATGCTTTTCCAGAGTCTAAAACAAACGACCCGGGTGAGCACAAGACTTCTTTCAAAAAACATCTAAATTTATATAAATGCCTTCTGGTTTGGCTCAGTGCAGTCCAATAACATCGAAAAAACATTGCTCCAATTAAATCCCAAAATATTTTCACCTAAAAACGCATGCCTCCTGTCAAGGCAAGCACCATTAATGGAAAGGGAATAACTTGTTTAATATTTTGGTAGGGCTTGGAAATATTTCTGCAATAATAACATTCATGTGTGAGTCATTGCTGTCTGTCTCGTTCCGCTGAAACAACTCTGTGAAGCTGCCTGTCTTCATCCTTGAATCACCAAAAGGTTGGTCTTCAAGACCGGTGATGCAAAACCAGAACTTGTACTGATTCACTGTTTGGATGGCTTTCGTCAAGCCCTTTTTTAAAAATAAAAGAGTTTGAATTAACCATGAGTTGCTCATCATAGGTTGTACTCTTGAAACTGTCCAGTCCTTTTTCCAGTGATCTCAGGTCAATTGGGGTTGATTTTGATTTAAAATAAATAACTACTTTTCATGACATGCCACTAAAATTAAAATTTTAAAGGTCAATTCCACTCAAAAATGAGGTTTTACTCATTAAACTTCACTTTTAATGGCCAATATTTTATTTCATTCTGATTTTAAATGAGAATTGTTCATAAAAATGACAAAAATAACAAACTTCAAGGATTGCAAAAATTAAAAATTTTACGCCCAACGACACCTTTTCTCCAATCTGTTAACGTAGCTGTTGACTTGGGAGTGATTTCAACTTGATATTCTCTCAATGCATGCAAAATCGGAAAAGAGGCAAAAAGATGAGGGTATTTCAAAGATGCCTAAATGGCTTATGGTTCTTTTAACTATGCATATTTTTTAAGGCTTAAAATAAATAAAACCAATAAGTAATACAAAATTCTGAGTTTATTGCCAACCCGCTTATTCCCTTTCTGGGGTCACGGGGCGCCTATCTCCAGCGCACATTGGGTGAGGGGCAGGGATACACCCTGGACAGGTCGCCAGTTCATCACAGTGACATGATTTTAAACTCTCTGTAAATACAATTTTTCAAAGTTTGCTGTTTTGACATGGAATCTGCTCACTGCTGACACCAGCCCTATGTGGTCAGTCGAGGTATTGCAGTTTCATTCATTTTTCACAGGGAGAAAGGTGGGAGGTTGCCATTGTTTAAAACCACTGCCATTTTTGTTTCTCTCGGTTGCTTAGTGAACATTTAATCCACGGAGTAAATGTCTGATGACAGAAGATGTCTGAAGAAATAATTAGTTTCCAGGGTGACTAGTTTTGGATTAAAAGGAAACTAGGCCATACTGAGTGGGGAAGAAAAATATGAAAGGTTTATTCGTCTAATTTGATGCTATTTGGAGGTCAAATGTGTGACGCCTTCAACACAAAGACAAACCATATCGCACTACTGAGTAACAACTGTATTTTACCATGAAATCTTTCACTCAACATTCTCAACTGTTCTTCATCGAAAGTAGTATTCAGAGAAGTGTAGGTTAAAAGAGACAATAAATTCAAGAGTGGAATGTTTGACATGTGAAGCGAAGCCTCTGGGGGAATAGACAAAGTTATCACATGTTTCGTCATTTGTAAGAAGGCAAGGATAAAGAATGGGAAAGGAACAGGGCGAGCCTCTTTTCAATAGGAAGAAACTAAATATTCTATTCTTGCAGCAATGCTATAAAGTTGAAATCTGAAGACGCACAGATCACAAAAGGTAGGTCACTCTTTATAATGCGCTGAGGGTTTGTTATGAAGCTCCTAACAATAAGATTTTGCATGATTTTCTTTTGTGGGTTCTATAAAATGTTAAACAATTGGAGCTTTTTAATTATGGAGATGTTATTCCTTGGGTTGTCAATTGCAAAATATTGTTATTTGTCTTTTCAAAGACAAATATTTTGTCATGGAAATTTCAAACCAGCCAAACTTGCTGAGGTTACCAGTCTGTGCAAAAACATCCGAACGGTTAAATGTTTACCATTGACATATGAAAATTATTGGAAAAGTAAAAAAAAAAAAATATATATATATATATATATATATATATTCAAGAGCATTATAGAGAAATTAATGTTTGTTTATATTATTCATAGTAACAAAATAAAACATGGCAGCTCCCTAGCAACCAAACTTTACCATTGCAACTACATTTTCTGAACTCTACCTCAGCTTTGGTAAAATATAAAGACGTAGAGGTTGGTTTATGGAACTTATAATGACAAAAGGAACATTATATTATGCCACTGACCCCTCCATAGCAACTGGAATGTTTACCATAACAACCAATTTGGTGTGTCACTATCTTAGCCAAGGAAAATCATAGGGTTTGGTTTAAATATTGGCATGTCCTCTCAGGCTCCTCCGTATTAAAATCCTTTTAAACTGCACATCTACTTTAGATTAATTCTCTTCTTCTCTGAAAAGTTGTGTTATTTAAATCGAATTTGAAGCATTAGTTTAGGTTCAAAATAAATGTAATCAATAGATTCAAACAAGCTCAAAATACAAGTGTAATGTAGTTCCCAAAATTAAAATCTAAAATTAAAAATTAAATTGATGTTACTGCATCAATAAACAATGAAACTGTTCAGTTAAATTAGCCAAAAATCGAATAAGTCAGTGAGAGAGATGTTTCCAGTAAGAACCGTGTGTCGGAGTCAGATTAAGTCGACGTGGTATACGTGGGCAGTCACAGGAGGTCTGGAGATCGGCATGTGTTTGTAGAAGTGCGGTCCGTGGAATGAGAGTTCAGAGCAAACTAAAGAGCGGGGAAGGCTGTTGATAGCCTATATTTACTCTCGTCAATGGCTTTAGTCTGGCATGAGCTGTGTAGAGCGGAACATCTTTCCGAGCTCCAACAGATAGCACATCTATACGGTTTCTGAAGACCTTTTAGAGAGGAAATGAAGACACTATACATCAGTCACTGGGTCAGATTTGAACACAATCCTCTTCCTGACACAGATTTCCCATTGTTTCGCTCAGGGGGTATATGTTACAACAATGCATAGCCTTTATGTGTGAGGCACAGCCTCTGCAATGCTGATTTAAATAAGTGTTGTATATACTCGAAACCATGCCATGCTCAAAGTCAATCTGTTACAAGCTGTTCAACAGGTGGCCGGTGGGCGCACATGAATAAATAAACGATTAAATACCCACATATCAGCTTAGAAAGGAATATTAGTCGATGTAAACTGTTTAAAACTATGGATACTGGTGACATTTCAGATCATGAGTGTAGAGGCACAATCTGGGCGTAGCCAGTCACTACCGGGATGTGGCCGAAAGTTAAGGTTTTATATAACTAATGAGTAATAAAAAAAAATCACCAGTAACAGCCGTCATGAAACCACTTTGGCTTTATTTCTGCTTGACTTCTGCTCACTTCTGAGGCCGCCCAATTGCAGTTTTGATCATTTAATAATGGTAATTTAATGTCGGTGATTAAAGCAGGTAAACACACTCTGAACTGAATCCTGGGAAATATGTGTTGGCTTGGTTTTTCCGTGGCTCTAGGACCTCTCCACCAAAAAACAGGAATGTGCACAATTTCTGTTACACAAGCAAAATTTCAAGCCTCATTGGCTTCATAATGTGTCTGACCTGAAATTCTTGCTCAGTGCATTTCAAAGCACGGCAGGCAGAAGCCGTTAACTCGACATTATCGTAAAACACCTCTAAGCTCTGAAGTATAAGGTCAATCGCATTAGTTCAAGAAAATGCTTGACACAAGGCGTGAGTCCAGTCCACACACACTGTCAGCACGCCTTGAAATTTAAGGCAAATCGTTTAACTCGAGATGCGTTGAAAAGCCCTCGGGTTGGTATTATTATTATTATGATTATTATTATTATTGTAAGTCATGAGTGGTTCAAACATTCTGTGAGTTCATTCATTTGTTCCTTTTCAGGGTCACAGGGTTCTGCTGGTGACTATCTCCTGTGCACTTTGGGCAAAGTGCAGGGGTACACCCTGGAAAGGTTGCCTCTCGTCAGTCCATGACAGGGAAACACACACATTCACTCCTAAAGGGAATTTAAATTATTCAGTCAAACTGATGCTTTTGATTTTATGGGGTCCCCTGAGGAAAACCCACGGAAGCTGAGACTCCTCTCTGGCCTTGAACCAGCAAACTACAGACTGAAAATCCACAGTGCTGCCCGCTTTACCACCGTGCCAGCCGTTCTGAGAATTAAAGTTTTTAATTATTGTACTTTAATCCCTTCCAGGTCGAGCTTACTCTTGGTCAAGTTTTTTGTGGGTAAAATAGAAAGAAATATCATTACAAAGAAGGTTATGTCTACAGTTTGGAACTGTTTACAAATAATACAAAAAGCATAACTAAAAATAATTTATTTATTGAGGAAAAAAATGAGATTCAAATGAGCCAAACTTCCCATCACTTTCAACCTGGCCCTAAGAATGACCTTCTGAAGTTTGACCAGACTGCTTTTGAATTAAAGGTACAATTATTTTCAACATAAATAAGTTTAACAGAAAGTTTTATTTGAATCTGGAAATATTCTGCCTAGTTTATCTGCAGTTTTACAGCCGTAATTGTTAAGTTAAGGCTTTTTAATTATAAGGGAGTTATTCATTAAAAACAAATGCTTTCACTTGTTCTGGTGTCCCTTAGATTAGTTTTTTTTTGCTCTATTAAATACATTTTTTAGTACAACTCCAGCTTAATTTTTTTCTTTTTTACACAAATTTTGTCATTACATTACATAATAATTTCATAGCTAAGCTGAAATTGTACATAAAGTACAATTCAAGTAAATTTTGTCTTTTTTTACTGACAACAAACTTTTTATGTTTCATAACAAAAACCACAAGTGTCAAAACATTTGTTGTGCCAATGTGCTTTTTTGTGCCAGAAAAATACAAGCCATATCACAGGTATTGTACTTCCAAGGGTTATTCCTTCTTTTCACAACTAGATGGCACTGATGACACTGCTTACTCATGTCACAACTCTTGAAATGTTTGTTTAAAACCCAAAAACATCAAAACTAATAACCTTTTTGATTCCTATTATATTTGAAATCACAATTAAACAAAAGGTGGGTTGTGTCATTTCTACTTTATTCAAAACAGCCGATGTGACAGGCACACGCATCGGTGCCTGCAGAGATTTCAAGGGGATCCATCTTTCAGAATGAATCTCTTTGAAACCCTCCATTATACAGATGTGCATTCACCCAGCAGTCTGCAAAGCTCATGCGTTTTGGCAACAGTGAGTTTTCTTCATGATTAAAATTTGTCCATTCGGTCGACAACGGTTCAGTGGATGGAGGATATGAGCACCGTTATACGTGTGAGAACATCACACAGACTTTTGAAGCCGTGGATTTTCTGATGAATGAAAGCAGATTGTTGGCTCAACTCTGGGATGTCACACATCTGGCATTTTCAGATTTCATGATTTTTAGCTAGTATTTTTTAGCGTTTTTAGACAGTTTCAGACTGAAAGTGAATCCGATTAGAAAGGGGTCTCGAAGTATCTGGAAGACTGTCTGGTTAGACTGCCGTGAGTGTTTTTAATGAAACTGTTTGGTAGCCACATGATTGTCATAAAGTGACATCAGTCAATGTGAGTTAATGCTTAACACATGCTACCGCTGGTCGAAATCATCAGACAGGCCTGGTGGGCCAACAAATGAGGGGGCACCATCTTTTAATGGGTTGTGCGGTCTATAAACTAGCTGGAAAGCGGGCTCTCCTCGTATCTGCCTTTCACTGCAGATCTGTGGGCTCATTTGTGGGCAGCAACTTCAAAGACACTTTTAAAAATCTCAGCAGAAGCCTTTCACTGAGTTTGTTTAGTTCAGGAACATATTCATTAAGGACGTCACCTCCTATCGCCTGCTCCACATGTCAAACTGCAACGAGCGCGAAGCCTTTATGCGAGCAGGATGTTGCGTGAGTGTGTGACAGGAACGTGATGTCACAGAAAATGATGGAGTGCTCAAGGAAATGCCAGTGGGGAGGACTGTGGATATGGAATCCTCATGTGAAGGGGCTTGTGGGCCTCTAAGCTCGCTGTTGCTAGGAACTGCGAATAGCTCACCAGGGAGAGATCCGATCTGTTATTCCACTTCAGCTATAACCGTTCTGATGATCGGGGGCTGCTACTGCTGGACGTGGTAAATGCATTGCTCCAAAGGAAAATCTGTAAATTGGAGAATGAGAGATGGATCTGGAGAGTCAGAGTGAGAAAAAAAGACGGAATGTCCACTCTCTCCATGTTTCTTTCCCAGAGGGGAATTGGAGCTCCGCATTCCTCACATTGCAGTCCGCTGACAAACAATCCCAACTTTATCCCCAGTACGCAGGGCAGCTGAATGGCAGTAGTGTCTAGGCCGCAGGCCTCTGCTGTTTTTTGGCTGGGGAGAGGGGGAGGGAAGTGCCGGCCAGACCAAATCCAACTGCCCCACCGCACTTCCTTGCTTCTAAACCAAACACAGGTCTAGTCTACGTGCTACTGTAGGCCTGGCTGGACACTGTGCTGTGCTGCCAGAAGATGGGCCGCTAGGAGCCAAGGGCGAAGCTACACTCACTCTCTCGAGCTCGTCCGTATGAAACTGAGCTAGCGTTAGTCCCTATATATAACCAGGGATGAAACTACTGGAAGTAAATAGAAGAGATCAGTAGTAACCCCTTCAGAATGGAATTGTTTTACAAGGAGTTACATTTTTGTTGATCTTAAGGCATCAAAAAAGAAATACATTCTGAGGTCATCAGGTCTATATTTGAATCCTTTCTTCTGAAACAATTTACCTTTTTTAAATAAATGTACACAAATATGTGCAGAAAATAAAATAATCGAAATCTTTTTTTTTCAGCTTGAACCATTGTAATGATTTTTTTTTATAATCTGAAATTCTCTGTACGCAAAAATAAAATATCACGTGCATCGTATTGACTGAAGAGTCTGAAGAGGTAGAGAAAACAGATGACAAAAAAGTCACTAAATATTTTTGTATACCAGATGTAAGTACACTTTACACTTGTAAATTATACTTTATTATAATTTCATGGCGTTTGCAGACGTTTTAACCTAACCAATTGTGTTGTAACCTAACCAACAGTCACCACAGAGCTAATGCTATTGGTTCCCTTTCACTCCGATATATGAGAATCGGAATCTGAGCTGCTAATCTTCTCCTTAACGTACTTTGACTGTATGGTGAAATTAACTTGTGCACCTGAATAAAGCCAAGGGATCTGTATTCACTCGACGACCTAAACCCAACCACCTACAGAATTTTAACGGCTTAAGATTATGGCAAAGGGACATCCGTCTTTATTCCTTTCTTCAGGGAACGTTTCATGAAAATTTCATTATGCTTCATAACAAAAAACACTGCCATATCACAGGTCTTGTACTTCCAAGTGTTATTCCTTCTTTTCACCACTTGATGGCACTGATTACACCGATTACTCATGTCATAACTCTTGAAATGTTTGTTTAAAACCCCAAAAATCTCAGAACTAAACCCTGAAAACTGTGTGCCACATTAAGAATGATTTGGGGCAACATGACAAAAAGCATATATAAATAAAACGCAAAACATATGTATTTAAACAGACTTCAATGGAACCAGAAATCATTGTCGCTGCACATATTCTTTTGTTTTAAAATCATAGCCATTCTTTAAAAACACACATCTGGTTTAATTGAATTCAAGTAATGTTTCCAGTATTAAAGCAAACCAGTTTGGGGTCTTTTGGCCCTTCTGCAAAGTTATTTGCCAACCTTACATCCTGTGAGACTGAGCCTAAAATAAAGTGCACACCTCCATCCCAGACGTCTAGGGTAGACTCTCTCTGAATGAGCTCACTGTCCTGCTGGAGCTGGCACTTATGAAAGCAGCTGTCTGCTTTTCTGTCTTTCTTTTCGAGACTCGGTGTACATAGAGATGACCAGTAGAAACCGTGTTTGGTGGAGCTTTGTACAATCCCAGCAGACGAAGCCAGAAACAAACGAGGAAACAGTGAGCCGTCTGCGACTGTCCGTATTTACAGTAGCTCACTATTTCCACCCCCCAGCGTCTCAAGGCCAGAGAAAAGCCGTGGGTTGTTCTGGCCATGGCCAGATGTTCACAGGTGGGGTGTGATGCTGGTTGCTCATGCAAACTCTAAAGGAGGAATCAGCCTCGGATGTTTTCGTACGCCCCGAGCGCAGCAGCCAGTGATGTGCAAGGCTGTCTGTGGGTCTCTGACAGGGAGTGGAGATCTTTACCAAGGTCGCTGCAGAGCATCCCACTGTCTGTGCAACAGTGTCCCATTGTCCCAACTGAAAGATCTCCAAAAAATTCTGGAGGGGAATGTTTTTAACCTCCCTGAGAAACAAAATAAACACGACCTCGGGAACACTCTCTGAAGCTGGCCTTCTATAAATAACAGCGCTGTGAGCCCACATTAAATTGTTTCAAAGGATACATAATTCAACAACATCCGCCCTTTTCAGAGTAAAACCATTTTACGGGAACTCTGAGACTTCCATGCTAGGTTTGAGTCAAATTAAATGTCATTTAGAAGGAACAGGGAATAGAAATTTGGTCATTTGTTTAACTTGCGGCCACGTCTTCTCTGAGCTGAACTGCACTCGTTTGCTTTTAGTTTTATGCTTTGTTTCCACAAAATACGGGTTGACAGTAAGTTAGCAGTTTCCTTTAATGTGGTTCTTTATTTTTTCAAGCTTACAGTTCATACAAAGTGCACAATGGTG
Source organism: Danionella cerebrum (assembly GCA_007224835.1). NCBI lineage: Eukaryota > Metazoa > Chordata > Actinopteri > Cypriniformes > Danionidae > Danionella > Danionella cerebrum. Next base: position 78,214 of record SRMA01025691.1, read on the forward strand.
ACGCAAAACACTCTATTCACGATCAATTCCTCATTCTGCTCACATGACTAATTTGAGGAGGCATCATTTGATCGGTCTCAGCCGTGACTTGTTTGCAATCAGCATTTTGTGCTCTGGTACTTGTCCATCAATAGTATCACGTCCATTAAAAGGAACGGTACCTTTTACGTCCCTCTTGTGGTCAAACATGGGAAGTTGTCAGAAGCCAGAGAGCCTACTGATGAGATGGCGATTGGAGTGGTGGGGATGATGCGGTGACTAGTTGAGTAATCCTGTAGAGCGGAACTGACACAGAGATCCAAGTTGGCAGGAAGCAATCATGGAAGTCAGGGTGTGTGAACCGTAGACCTGACAACGGTGGATGAGCCTTTTAAAAGAAGGAGCTGGAGTTTGAAGAGTATTCTGATTGGTTGATTGATTTGTTGGATTGATTGTCTGCAGGTGTGTTCAATGTAGCATGGAACACTGTAGCAACCATAAATCATAATGGAGGCTCCTTACCAACAGAGAACCTCATTGGGCTACCACTAAAGGAGTTCAGGGAAATATATATTAATTATAATATCTTCAAGGCTTCTTGAAGATCTTTCTCAGCTTTGGTAAATGATAGAGACATGTGGGTTGGATTATGTTACTCACAGTGACATCGGGAACATTACATTGTGTCACTTACTCCCCCATAGCAACCAAATAGTTTAACCATAGCAACGAATTTAGCACACCTCTCTGTCAGCTTAGGAAAATCATAGAGACATGGGGTTTGTTTTATGTTACTCATTGTGGACGTAATCCTATGGCACTGACCCCTACATAGCAACCGACTGTCTACCATAGCAACCAAATTGACCTATCGCTATGTCAGGTTAAGAAAATCAGAGATCTGGGGGTTGGTTTATGTCACTCATTGTGACATTTACAACACTTTAAATACTTTTACATGGCACTTTTATAAGCCAATTGCATGCAAACGTTTGCCATCTAGTTGATAGTTACTTCTATTCTTACCCAAGTAAGTAACTTCACAGTTTCTTGAGTAGATTTTGTTTTCTCTACAATGAGCGCCTTGTTGTCTTTAAACTTCCTGAACATTGCTAAAGAAAATCAGAATTAGCTTGAAGCGACTCGAACTGTCACTGACTAATTTGTACACTTCCGCTGGCTTCTTGTGGCAGCTGTTATCAAACCTCATCAGAGCCAGAAATTATTTTTCCAAAAACAATATCCTGTGAAATGAAAAGAGTAGTGGCCCCTTCAACGATCGGCCAATCACAAGGGTGGTCAGCTCCGGACCTTTCCTGCCTGTGATGAGAAAAACAGGTTTTCTTTATTAAAAAAAAGTCTCAGCTTTCAGTGGGGGCTACTGGAAGAACAAAAGCCCCGTTGTTTACAGGTCCTCTTTGGTGGTCTGTGCTTTCACAAAAATACATGCTGGTCAGGAATAGATGTCAATTTGATAAGCGTTATCAAATGAAGTAAAAGCTGATCGGCTTTGTGCAAGCAGCATCCCTCCAACAGCGTTCAAAGAGCGAAGAGACTTTCAAGCGCAGAGCTGATGCTATACAACTGGGTTGCATTACCATCTCTCCGACTATAGGTTATGGACGTGATTTATGTGCATATATCAAACCTCTCCCTAAAGCAGATGGCTGAGAAAAGGAAAAGTCGCATGCAATATGATTGGAACAGTGAATGGTATTTGCTTTCTTTTTTGTATTTATTGAGATCTACTAGTGCTCTCCGAGTTTTAAATAAAAGTGTAAAACAGCTCACATGTTATCAAACGTTTTGATAAGACACAAAACCGAGGCCAGCGTAATCTGCCTCTTCCACTTTGAGCTAGACTTGTGTATATTGTATATTGAGTATTTGCGCATGCTGCGTATACATTAATGAGGAAAAAGTGTAACAAACGGTTAAAAATGTAAGGGGGTCTGAATTGTCTCCATACCCACTGTATGCATTAAAAAAAATCAAGCATTTTTGGGTTCATTAGTTCAAAAGTACGAATTCATATTTGAATGTAACTGAAGGTTGCCGTTTCGAGGTCAGCTGGGGGCCTTCCAGAGTGGAGTTTGTGTGTTCTCCACATTCATTTGTGGGTTTATTTTGTTGCTCAGGAGAGACTGCAAGAGAAAATGGTGGCTCTGCTATGCCCTGTACAGGGTGCACCCTACCTTTCACATCTGGTGTGCTGGAATTCTGTTACCAGCAGAGCCTCGTGACCCTACAAATGTATAAAAATGGCTGACATCAATCGTTGAATATTACTATTTCCTGTTTGAGCGTGATAGTAGGGAGAGGGGGTGCACAAAACCATTTACGTTTCCACATACCATCTTTTAAATGATGCCTTTGACCCGGTCATATCATAATTACAGCATTATGCTTCACCTCCCTTCCTCCTGGCTGCTGCCATTGATTTATGCTTTGTCGAAAAGTTGAGTTTGTCTCCTGGAATATTTTCTCTGGCTGATTCTGGGATTTTTCCATGACCCCGGGCTGGATGTAGCAGAACGAATGAGAGAAGCAGAAACAGCTACCGTAGACTCTGTCATCCAGAGCCAGATCTGAAAGTGCTTAGATGGCTCTTCTCCTCTGAAACATGGATTCATGCCATATACGCACCGTAACGTGATGCATTCTTGGTATTTTAGCCAGTGGCTGGATGGCAGAAATGCTTTGGGTGTCCGCACAGATTATGAATGTGATGCTGGCCCATGGGAATTCAAAATGAACATCCGTTGAATATCACATTTCCTCCAGGATATCGATATACTTGGACACATTTTAAGACCCATGTTTTACGGAGCTTTATTTGTGATATATGTAGCATGCTTTTTTTGAATATTTGTATTTGTTTGCTTATCGATATTTTGATATTTCAAGCGACTGCTGACCCTCTTGGAAATGCTCTCTTTCTTTCGTCTCATTAAAACCCCTGGTTGTTTCTGCTACTGTGCTTAGCTTAGTGGCCTCTTGCTTCACACGAGTTGATTTAGAAAACACCCTCTGCAAATTGACCATGGAGGAGAATCACATGACCTGCTCTTTTACAAACCGTGACCTTCTAGGCAGCTAAAGGAGGCAGCACAATGAACTGAACTCCCTCCGGGAACTTTTCCCCTGGTCTTCATATGTATTTGGAATGTTACCCTGCCAACAGGCTCTCAAATGACATCACCTACACGGGGCCTCTCTCTAGTGACATCACCCCTTACCCTCACTTGACAGCCTCTTTCCTTCTGACCTCAGCTTGACCCTCAGAGTTTCCATTGGAGAGGATCCTGCAGCTTCCACAAGTCTGCAGGAATCATGTGTTGTCTATAAATCAGTTTTAATATGAAGGAACAGTTGAAACTAGCTTGGATGTATTATTGACATTTACATTTTACAGCACGCTTTCTTTTCATTGTGTTCCTAGCAGATGTTGGCCCATGAAAGAGTCAGTCATCATCACTAGCACCATGCTAAAAATACAAGCACCACCAGGAAATGTCTAAAACATTCAGATATTATTTGCATAATTCAAGTTTTCTACAGAAATCTGAGGTTTCATTTTGAGAACTGTGTCTCGACTTCTTATTTTTCGCCACTGCATGAACTTCAGCTCTCCTGGGAAAGCCTTCTACAAGGTTTAGGAGAGTGTTTATGGACAGTGCTTGACCATTTTTTCCAGAAGCACATTTGCAAGGTCAGACATTGATGTTGGACGAGAAGGTCTGGCTCACAGCTCTAATTCATCCCAACCGTGTTCTATGAGGTTGAGGTCATCTGCAGGCCAAGAAAGCTCTTCCACACTGAGTTTTCCCGTACATGGCTTTATGGATCTTGTTTTTTGACCTTTTCAGTCAATTCTACCCAAAAGCTCTGAAGCAGTTAGATATTCTTTAACTAGATTTTGGAGGCCAAGTCCAGATCTTGAAAAATAACACTTCACCATGATCCTCCAAAGTACCATTTTCCTGAAAACCACCAAACCCAGACTCAACAGACCATTGAAAATGGTGATTTATAGCTGCATGGTAATGTAAATCTATTCCATTCTCTCCTGCAAATGCTCCAGGCAGAACCAGGCAGCTCAGAAACTGTAGGGACAGGCACCCCAGGAGCAGAGACAGGCACCTCAGTAGTGACTATATCATCAAATATTTAATATTGTAAAAGTGATTGAGCACAGTTCTTGACCAATGGAGAAACCCGAACACTTAAAGTTTCTATTTATCATCTAGTACTAAGAAAAGCTAACATCAGACTGGTCTTAACCACTCACACACACAAAATTAACAGTCCCCCCCTTTGCAATAAGCTAACTGGGTAGTGCTAAACCAAGCATATAAGGGTATTAGTTGTTCCTAGGAGATTTTAGGTCTTGAGCAGTGATTTGAGTAACAATGAAACCAAACATGGCTAAAAACATTACAAAAAACATTTTAAAAAAGCTGTTTCCAGAGCCAGCCTCACAAATTTCACCTCATAGGAACCCCAAAGCTGAATTACACCTTCTAAGATGATTATGAAACTGGGTTTGTAGGTGGTGAATCTGGCAATGCTTTGCATCTGGCAGCAGGAAAGTGAGGGCTACGTAATGGGATCTACTGTAGATCTGCTAACTGCAGGATTAATAGCAGAGACAAATGAGAGTAAGAAGGGATTTACACACTAACACACTTGTGACATCCCAATAGTTCTGTGTCGGTGCAATCATCTTCGTTTTCAGATGGCTTCACTTGCTCTGATTGTTAAATGTTTAGCACAGACTTGCGACACATGAGGTTAATGCTATATGCTTTCCTTCAGTCTGTTATGTAATATAACCAAAAGGATTTACTTTGTCTTAACGAGAACCGGAAATCTTGGCTCACTCACCACATTCACTAAACTGCTCACTGTAAACTCATCATCCGCCAGATTTAAAGCGTCACAAAACACTCAATGTAAACAATCTGAGATTTTACCTGATTCCGTGTGTCAGATCTGTCAGTTTTCAAATTTACTGAAAGGTACTTAAAGGTATTTGCAATTTCTGGGTCTGAAATCTTACCTCCAGCAACCATGCCTTCGCTTATAGAAGACACTTACCTGCAGTGATCCAGCTTTCACCTAGAGAAAATAATTAATCATCAGTCATCATCCTCGAGATTCAGTAGATGCAGAAGGACACCGATTTTACAAGGAATATTTTACATCTTTTTGAAGAAACTGCCAGAAAGAAGTACCGGTAGATCCTATGGCACCAACATGTCGACTGACCAATCGATGGAGTGCGTATCCAAAAGTGATATTAGTGCATGAAAACTTTGTGAAACAAATCACAGTTCTCTTCCTGAGCCTCAAATTAACCAAAATCAGTTCCTTTAAACACATTTCTCAGTAATTTCCTAACTGGCCAGGCAAACTTTTGCTGAGCTTTAAAAATAAACGTTTAAGCAGAGGTTAGTGTGTGAACCGAAGCAATCCAGTCTTGCATCTTTGCATTTTATTACAGGGGATCTCTGCAGCCAAAAAAACCTACAGTTTGGTGAAATCCTTCATTTTCTGGTCTGATGTCATCTCAGACTCTGCGTAATTGCTGGAGCCCGACGTCTTGCATCTATAATTGGTAGACACCACAAACTCTCTAAGAAGACACTGTTGGTGAGTACTGGTGGATTCATTATTTTGTCATAAAATAGAAGCAGAGGTCATCAAAAGACATTTTTCTTTTTTTCTTCTGTGGTTTGAAACTCTTCAAGGCAACTTCAGCTCGTCTATCTGTTGCTGTTGAGAGCCGGTTGCAGCTGACTGATGTGGGGTGCTTATGGAGGGTAATGATAGATCTGATTCCCAGAAACCTGCTGTAATTCAGCACATTGATAATGTTATATAATTTATGCAACCATGAAAGCCATGGAGGTTTTTTAGGGTTGAAACACCAGAAGAAGTAGGCTGTATGCAAAGAGTATAGGGATAGAGGAAATGGTGGATATTAGGTTTGGGAAAGTGTCTTGAGGATAAATGACTTTAGAGGTCATTCCATGTCCATTAGAAACGAAACACCTTTAACCTCCCTCTGAACATTTTAGCACACAAGACTGAAACATTAAAACAACTAAAATCCACTTGTATTACTTGTTGACTCAGTAGGGTCAAGCAAATCTAAGAAAATAAAGCTTGATGCATTTTAAACAGATTCAATTGATACCACTGTGGAAGCCCACTGTTCCACATACCCAACTACCAATATTTGAAGCATGTATCTACTGGCCCTACCGAATTATCTGGTCAAGTTATACGTTGTCAGAATAGTTGTACATCCAAAACGGAAGCCATAGTCTCAGATCTAGAACAATAATTGGAAGTTGGCTAAAGGAAAAACTACCACATGAACTAAGGTATGTGACTGGACCAAATCTAATTTCTGCCATGTCGATAACCTATGCCACATTTAAAATTATATCTCCTTTCCCAGATTCTTTCCCATGTTTGGTCCACATACCATATACCAAACGAATGCCAGGTACACCCAGCAAATGCCAAAAATCTAAATGTGATGGCAGATGCATTGAGGCGTGCTAAGGTGCTAACCAGGAAAAGTTAAGCAAGGAAAGATGGACCTCTCAAATGTAAAAATACATCCACTGAGTTCAGATGAGCGGTCAGTTTTTTAATAATATCTTCAGAAAGATTTCATTTTTGCCGACTCTGTGGTTCTGAAGTAAGATACAGATGTTACTGAATCAAATATGAGTAACTATATGCTACTTTGGGGGTGGCACGGTAGGGATCTTTTAGTTGGAAGAACGCTGATTTGAGGCCAACTGGTGGCCTTCCAGTTCCTAAGAGGAGCTTAGGAACAGTTAAATATTGTCGTACCCACGTGTCCGTTGCTCCGTGGATTGTAGACGTGGAGGAAGACATTGAAATATAAATCAGTGCTGCCATCTGCTGGCCATCAGCTTACACAGATTTTTAAAGCCTCAAAACAAAAGTTAAACGGAAGACATTTTGATTTATTCTGAATAAAATTATATATTTTGATATATCTCAGCAAACATTCAACGTCTTATAGAAGTCTTTCTATCGTTTTGTTAGTTCAGAAGCAGTTCATACGTCTTTTGGATGTCTTTAGGCTCAATTTGAGGTTTGGACCACGAGGTAAAATTGTTTGTTTAAGAGTGTCTTCTTTTTTTTTTTTTTATTGATCAGCTGCTAAGATTTTCAATCAGTTGCCATTAACGGGGTATCCAGTAAGCTCAATGGCCAGTAAAATCCTGGCTACTGGCAAAATGTTTCTTGTTTCTGATGTGATCTCAAGGCGAAGCCATAGCACTGGCCAGTGATTGAGATATACAAGGATCCAGGCCAGGGCTTCCTTGACCACCTTTGTAGAGGCTTGAGTGGAGAGGGATAAGACAAATGGTTAGATGCTGTACTGGTAGGCTCTACCTGTGGACCATGAGCAATTTGAACTGCATGGCACTTCAACCTGAGCTCTATGCTGGGGTCGGGCAGCGACCATTGATCTAGGCTCATTGAATTGCACTGGAATGCCATTATCTCTGCGTACTATCAATTTAGGTCCAAAGTTGTAAGTGCAAAACTTCTAAAGTTCTGAATGAGGGATGTGTCTTGAAATAGGATCAAATATGTTGTATCTAGGTTCCACCAAAAATGGAACACACAATCCCTGGTTTACAAAACCAGTCTACTAACCACTGAGCTATGGAGCAAGAGATGTTGTTTGGCAGCGTCTGTCAACATTTGAAAAGTGCACAAGGAATCATAAAGGTGTGTCCAAAGGTTCTTTGTTGAATGTGGAGTGACAAGTAGATACAACCAACCAACTAATTACTTTCAACTTTCATAAGCACTTAAACATTTGGACCTTACTAAACCCTGCGCCAAGATCTGACAAGGAACAAAACTGGCACTTTTCTAAATATTTCCAGGGTCTATCATTCATATGTTAACATGCACAGCAGTCTGACAAGTCTGGCTCCATAGCTCAGTGGTTAGAGCACTGGTCTTGTAAACCAGGGGTCGCGAGTTCAATTCTCGCTGGGGCCTGAAGGTAATTTTTGATATGATGTCAAAGGTACATCGTTCATTCCAAATTCTTGATTACATAAAAATTGACATTATTAGCACTCTAAGGTTTGGCTCTTCGTTTTCAAAATCATCCATCATGCCATCTCGACAACATCTGGCTGCAAATTCACACAATGTTTTGTTACATCATCAGAGAAAAAAGGCCTCTACACACTGGTCCGAATTGAAATTTCCATGATTCTTCAGACAGAGCTTTTCGTCTGGGTTGAGGAAATGTTTATGCAATGACATTCCCTGCCTAAAGATGGCATTTGCGGTAGAGTTCGGTAGCACTTTTAGTTGGTGGCACACGTTTGTTCAGATGTGTAAGCTCCCTTTGGCGCCCATGGTTTTCGTTCGAGGTGCATTGTCGCGCAAAACTTCGGATGGAAAATTTGGAAGAGTATGTAGACATGGTTAGAATTCAAATACCCATGGCTGCAAACTGCAGAAAGGAAATGCCCCACCCACTGAACGTGCAGCCCCACCCATTTAACTTGGAGCCCTGCCAATGTGAGGTAACTTCCATGCTAAACAGAGTTGACACGTGGGCTCCACGTTCAGGGGGAGGGGCGGCATGTTCAGAGGGTGGGGCTTAACTGTTTGCAGTCTGCAGAAAGGGGCATCTCTTAGTATTGGGGTTTAGGTGGTGGGGTTTCAAACAGTGGAGGAGGCTGGATGCCACTCGTCCATCACAGTACTACCTGTCTATCTTCACTCTCTGTAAAGCACTTTGATTTATTAAATTGTATGAAATGTGCTGTATTAAATTCTTGCCTTAGCCTCTGCAACACCGTGCCACCAATAGTCAAACAATGACATGTAAATAATAGGGGAACACCTCAAAATCTGAGCCGTAATGTGCTATATCAAATAACAGGCTGCAAACAGTGGACGCCCCTTCCAAAAGAAACACTGAACTTTCATCAGCCCCCGGTGGCGCCTATTTTTGGGTTTTGTAATAAAGCCTTTTGGATTGATCGACAGCTCTGCTGTCGCGAAGCCCCGCCCCCTCGGCTAAACTGATCGTGCGGAGGCAACTTGTGTTGGGAACAAAACTTCTTATATTTCACCGAATTTGGCTATAGCTTAGCATTGACATAAAACTTTGATGTAAACATTTTCATGCGCTCACAATGACTCGAGAGGAAGACCTGTTGCGGATGGGCAAAAAGCTAGACAAGATGGTGTCTAGAAATAACATGGTGAGATCCCAGTTTTGACGCGGTTTGTTTGTGTTCTGCTTGCGCGCGTGGGTTCAGTGAAAGACTGCAAGGAGGTTTCTTCTCGCGTGCGAGTTTCTCGTGCTGTAACTGTGTTTCGTGCGGGCAGTTTTGCACGAGGAGTCTTTTGGTTTTTCAGCGAGGCGCGTGTCTTTTTTTTGACAGCTCTTCTCCAGTGATTTTATGTGACAACAGGTGCTGGCTGCAGAGGATTGCGCGGATTAACTTTACTCGTGGAAGAGACGAGAACGTGATCAAAGTTCCTCGTTATATACAAAGTTTCGCCTGTGTGGACGCTTGGTTAATGTTTAACAGCATGTTTTTGAGTGGCACAAGGTCGTGGGGTGTTTTGACCGACTCAATGATGTTTCTGACGCTCATGGCACCAGATTTAAGTGGATTAGAAACGAAAATGAAAGCGTTTTTATAACTGTTTCAAACCAGCTTGACTTGTTCCACCAGAACCTACAGTTTGGAAAAAAAATGCCATTAATCCACTAAACAAAATAAGCACATTTAACCAGATAGGACTTCACATGAACAGCAAACTCAACAGAAACGGCTCATTAGTGTCACTAATGTCAAACTAAATGGACTGGTTGCCAGTGTACATCTTTGGTTTCCATAGAGGAGTCAGTGACATCATTCAAAGTTCCCCATGCCAATATGAATGATATAAGCCAACCCACGTCTGATTTTCCTAAGTTTAGATATACCAAGGTGGTTGCTATTGTAAACAATCTGGTTGGTATGGAGGGGTCAATGACATAATATAACGTTCCCTTTGTCAATATAAGTTACATAAACCAACCCATATGTTTTTAACCAATCCCCAAAGCTGAGATAGAGTTCAGCAGTCTATGATGTCATTTTATGTTGTACACATCATTACATTTATGATGTTATTTGTTATTGTGATCAGCATAAACAAATCTCTATTCCTCTATGATTTTTTACCTTGGAAATATTTTCATTGTCGTTTTCACAGTATATATATATATATATATATATATATATACACTGTATATGCTAATGGAAATATTCAACTCCTTCTAGAACATGAGGCTCACGGTGCAGTGGTTGGTATGAAAAAACAATAATAACTAGATTTTAAAGTTTGCACGCAAACTTCGATGTTGGCTTGCGTTGGTACCGTTAATACCTTTTTTTTTAAATGTTGTCAATTCCGCAACAATAACATAATCCAACCCTCATGTCTCTATGATTCTCATAGGCTGAGATAGGTACATGCAAAATTGGTTGCTATGGTAACAAGTCTGGTTGCTATGGAGGGTCAGTGACCTAACATATTGTTCCCCATGTCAACACGAGTAAAATACACCAACCCCCTTGTCTCTATGACTTTCGTAAGCTGAGATAGAGATACGCCATATTGGTTGCTATGGTAACAGTGTGGTTGCTATGGAGGGGTCGCTGACCTAATATATTGTTCCCCATATGAATACGAGTAAATTACAGCAACCCCCATGTCTCTATGATTTTCCTGAGCTGAGATAGGTACATGCAAAATTGGTTGCTATGGTAACCAGTCTGGTTGCTATGGAGGGGTCAGTGACCTAACACATTGTTCCCCATGTCAATACATCAACCCCCATGTCTCTATGACTTTCCAAAGCTGAGATAGAGCTGTGCCATATTGGTTGCTATGGTAACCAGTTTGGTTGCTATGGAGGGGTCGCTGACCTAATATATTGTTCCCCATATGAATACGAGTAAATTACAGCAACCCCCATGTCTCTATGATTTTCCTGAGCTGAGATAGGTACATGCAAAATTGGTTGCTATGGTAACCAGTCTGGTTGCTATGGAGGGGTCAGTGACCTAACACATTGTTCCCCATGTCAATACATCAACCCCCATGTCTCTATGACTTTCCAAAGCTGAGATAGAGCTGCGCCATATTGGTTGCTATGGTAACCAGTTTGGTTGCTATGGAGGGGTCGCTGACCTAATATATTGCTCCCCATATCTATACGGGTAAAATACAGCAACCTCCATCTCTCTATGATTTTCCTAAGCTGAGATAGAGACATGCCATATTGGTTGCCATGGTAACCAGTCTGGTTGCCATAGAGGTGTCATTAACATAATATAATGTTTCAGCTGTCAGTATGGGTGAAGCTTACCAGCCCCCAAGTCTCTAGCATTTTTATAAGCTAAGATAGAGATGTGGCAATATAGTTGCTATGGTAAACAATTTGGTTGCTATGGAGGAGTTAGTGACATCATGTTGTAATCTACTTTCCATTTAGACTAATATAAAGCAACCCCCATGTCTCTACTGTGTTCCGTTTAGAAGATATTTGACATTGTTATGTCAAAAAGTGGGTGTGGCTTAATTAATTTATGTTAATTCACAAGCAATGATGGGCTGGATAAGTAATTTGCTTCCTTAATGCTTGTATGACTTTCCAGTGTCAATCAATTACAGAAGCTCTTTTACATTAGGATCTATGGGGTTCATGCTCCATTCATTTCAATGGGCCATTGAAAGTCAATGAGACACCTTTGACCTACTTATTTGAAATCAGCTGCACCTGGAGTTATCAACTGTCAGATTTTCAAACGAGTCAGCTGCAGCTGGAAATTCAACTGTCAGATTTTGATGGCAAATCTGCTGGAGAAAATCCGATTTCCATGCCTCAAACAAATAAAGATTATAGAAGAACCGTAAGACATATCGAAATGATTCTTTCTTTGTAAGAAGCAGAAGACCCTAACGAAGAGAATGCTGTAATTTTTGTGAAGGTGTGATTAGAAATAAAAAAATTATGGCGAGCTACAAATAGCCTTCATTTGATTCTGTGCAACTGCTCATTTTAGAGAAATCCATACCCTCAAACAAATAAACATTACGAAAGAATGAACAGAGGTATTGAAATATTTCTTTTACTGTTAGAATCCCAAGATTTTAAGGAAGAGAATGGTGTAAATTTTGTGAAGCTGTGATAAAGTTTGAATGATTTATGGCGAGTTAAAAATAGCCTGCGATTGAGATTTTAAACAGAATCCACCAGAATTTTTGAATGGAGGTGAATGGAGCAATTAAGTGCACTCCTTGTGGTTTAGGCCACCTGGAGTAAAAACCGTGTGTTTTTTAAAAATGAAAACAGCACCAACTGAAAGAGGACAAAAATCTCTACCATTTAGATATAAAATGTGTGTGTAAATGTTAATTTTTAGTTGAGAAAACAGTGCAAGTAGCAACAAGACTGAGCTTGCTCAAAGTTAGAGTGAGCGATGACATCACCACTCTAGGGCTCCCATAGGGAATGACTTGGGCGATTTTTGGGCCGAAATTCGCGATTTTTACGGAAACCGCTGATCAAATCGGTCCGAAGAGATATAGCAACAAACTACATAACAGCTTTGAGGTGTGTTGAAAGTTTCGTGGCTGTAGCTCGAACGGGCTAGGAGGAGTAGTGTTGAGAATTTTTGTCAGAAGAAAAGAGAAGAAGAATAACTAGATTTTAAAGTTTGCACGCAAACTTCGATGTTGGCTTGCGTTGGTACCGTTAATACCTATTTTTTTAAATGTTGTCAATTCCGCAACAATAACATAATCCAACCCCCATGTCTCTATGATTCTCATAAGCTGAGATAGGTACATGCAATATTGGTTGCTATGGTAACAAGTCTGGTTGCTATGGAGGGGTCAGTAACCTAACATATTGTTCCCCATGTCAACACGAGTAAAATACACCAACCCCCATGTCTCTATGACTTTCGTAAGCTGAGATAGAGATACGCCATATTGGTTGCTATGGTAACAGTGTGGTTGCTATGGAGGGGTCGCTGACCTAATATATTGTTCCCTATATGAATACGAGTAAATTACAGCAACCCCCATGTCTCTATGATTTTCCTGAGCTGAGATAGGTACATGCAAAATTGGTTGCTATGGTAACCAGTCTGGTTGCTATGGAGGGGTCAGTGACCTAACACATTGTTCCCCATGTCAATACATCAACCCCCATGTCTCTATGACTTTCCTAAGCTGAGATAGAGCTGCGCCATATTGGTTGCTATGGTAACCAGTTTGGTTGCTATGGAGGGGTAGCTGACCTAATATATTGCTCCCAATATCTATACGGGTAAAATACAGCAACCTCCATCTCTCTATGATTTTCCTGAGCTGAGATAGAGACATGCCATATTGGTTGCTATGGTAACCAGTCTGGTTGCTATGGAGGTGTCATTAACATAATATGTTTCAGCTGTCAGTATGGGTGAAGCTTACCAGCCCCCAAGTCTCTAGCATTTTCCTAAGCTAAGATAGAGATGTGGCTATATAGTTGCTATGGTAAACAATTTGGTTGCTATGGAGGAGTTAGTGACATCATGTTGTAATCTACTTTTTATTTAGAATAATATAAAGCAACCCCCATGTCTCTACTGTGTTCCGTTTAGAAGATATTTGACATTGAAAGTTATGTCAAAAAGTGGGTGTGGCTTAATTAATTTATGTTAATTCACAAGCAATGATGGGCTGGATAAGTAATTTGCTTCCTTAATGCTTGTATGACTTTCCAGTGTCAATCAATTACAGAAGCTCTTTTACATTAGGATCTATGGGGTTCATGCTCCATTCATTTCAATGGGCCATTGAAAGTCAATGAGACACCTTTGACCTACTTATTTGAAATCAGCTTGCACCTGGAGTTATCAACTGCCAGATTTTCAAACGAGTCAGCTGACTCAACTGTCAGATTTTCAAACGATGGCAAATCTGCTGGAGAAAATCCAATTTCCATGCCTCAAACAAATAAAGATTATAGAAGAACCGTAAGACATATCGAAATGATTCTTTCTTTGTAAGAAGCAGAAGACCCTAACGAAGAGAATGCTGTAATTTTTGTGAAGGTGTGATTAGAAATAAAAAAATTATGGCGAGCTACAAATAGCCTTCATTTGATTCTGTGCAACTGCTCATTTTAGAGAAATCCATACCCTCAAATAAATAAACATTACGAAAGAATGAACAGAGGTATTGAAATATTTCTTTTACTGTTAGAATCCCAAGATTTTAAGGAAGAGAATGGTGTAAATTTTGTGAAGCTGTGATAAAGTGTGAATGATTTATGGCGAGTTAAAAATAGCCTGCGATTGAGATTTTAAACAGAATCCACCAGAATTTTTGAATGGAGGTGAATGGAGCAATTATGTGCACTCGTTGTGGTTTAGGCCACCTGGAGTAAAAACCGTGTGTTTTTTTAAAATGAAAACAGCACCAACTGAAAGAGGACAAAAATCTCTACCATTTAGGTATAAAATGTGTGTGTAAAGGTTAATTTTTAGTTGAGAAAACAGTGCAAGTAGCAACAAGACTGAGCTTGCTCAAAGTTAGAGTGGGCGATGACATCACCACTCTAGGTCTCCCATAGGGAATGACTTGAGCGATTTTTGGGCCGAAATTCGCGATTTATACGGAAACCGCTGGTCCAATCGGTCCGAAGAGATATAGCAACTCGAGTGGGAACAGTCTGGACGACCGTGGAAAGTTTCGTGGCTGTAGCTCGAACGGGCTAGGAGGAGAAGCGTTGTAAAATTTTGACGTGGGAAAAGAGAAGAATAATAATAAGTTTAAGAGAGATAACAATATGTTGGCTCTGCAAGCCAACATAATAAGTTTAGGAGAGATAACAATATGTTGGCTCTGCAAGCCAACATAACAACAACTAGATATCTAAAGTTTTATTGCAAACCTTGATTTTGGCTTGTACAAATACCTTTCATTTACCTACATTACAAATACCTTTCATATCGTAACATCATTATTTGTGTGAAAAATAATTAAAGAATGATGGTGATGCAAGAACTAAAACAGATCCCTTTCTCCTCGGCTCTGTAGGATGGAGCTTTAGACCTTCTGAGAGAATTGAAAGATTTTAACATGACGCTGAAGCTTCTTCAGGTACGTCTGCTCTGTAAACCTCATCGATTGTCTGAATTGATCCCAGTAGGTTGTAAATTGAAGCAGCATGGAACTAAAAATGGTAAAAAGAATTATTTTACTTAATAACTCTTTTCGTCACTCATTGTAAATTGAGGTGTAATGCATTGTGTGACATTTCCTGTGTTCTAGGATACAAGAATTGGCATGTCCGTCAACAGCATCCGGAAACACTGCACAGACGATGAGATCGTCAACCTGGCAAAGATTTTGATCAAAAACTGGAAGAAACTTTTAGGTATAGTGCTTTAGGACTTTTTTTTTGCAGAAACGGGGGTCTCAAATATGATTTTAATGGTAATTTGTTGAGTTTATTTGCATAAAAACATACACAACATTGGTGTATATCTGTGAATAAGTCTTTCCAAGACTAGGACATGATCTGCATGACATGGTCTGCATAAGAGCTGAATGACGAGACCTACCACACCTGCTCAGTGGCCATAGAAAGGAAATATAACATGAAAAGTTGTATAACTAACTATCTAAGCAATAATAAAGACATTTTGTTTTTCAGAATCAGCTCAGAACCAAAAATCCGAGAGGCCAGTCGATGGGAAGAATCACCTGAGTGGACCATCCGAGTGCCCTCCTCCAGAGAGACAGCCCAGGTATGTTTGCTCTGAGCAACATGAACCTACTGCACAGTGTAAAGGAGTCCAAGAGTGCTCGGTTTCTCTATAGTCTACCCTTGATTCATAGTGAGATAAGCACATGCTGCTGGCTTTACCTGTGTCTTCTCAGTCTACGTGGATTAAGGGAGGAAATTAAACCAGAATTAAGCTTGAACAAAACTGCAGAAGAAAAACAGGGCCAAGAGAAAACGGACGGTGAGCTCAGGAACAAAAAACAAGAAAATGGGCAGAAAAAGGAAAAGCAGCCTGTTATAAGAAAAAAGGATGGAGAGAGGTGAGACGACACAATGTTGCGTAAAGCCGCTGAGCTCTGTCATTTATTTCATGTGAATTCTGTTCAGGAAAGATGCGCTGAACATTGTTCCTCTTCACTCCACTGCGACGCATTGTTCCCCGGTCAAGTGTGCTCTCGCTGGGGAAGTGAAGAGGGAAAGGTTTGTGTGGTCAAGCATGTGACTGTCGTTTGATAAAAGCACTGAAAACCTTAAAAAAGCATGCAGCTATTCTGACGACAGCATTCTATTGCTATTTAGGGTCACACAGTCTCTTATACTCGACTAAAAAATGGACAATGCAGTAGAACTGTGTGCTGACTGTGAGCAGGAGTCTGCACATGCTCAGAACGGATCATTAGACAACTTTTCTTAACTTAAGTCTTGATTCTGTTTAATTATTGGCAGGCGTCAAAAAATATAAATTACATTTAAGAGGAATTTGAAATGTTTGCAAGGCACTTGCATGTGGAATACACTTGGTTATAGCCAGGGCCAAACAGAATAAGATCTCTGTAGATTTCCGTGGTTTGAAGCCCCAGTTCTGTGGTTTTGTAGTGCTCTGTATCTGTGAGAACTCTATTTCTGGGTGATGGAAATGCTTAAAACTGTTTGATTGTGCAAAATCCAAGCACTTTTCCAACCATGAAAAAGTGCTTAAAGCTGGTTTAATTTGAAATTGTGTTGCCTTCATAATTTTTCAGTATCTTAAGTAGTAACATAATCTTCCGGTGCAAGAGGGGCCTCTGTTGGAGCAGAGCGGGTAATGAAACCCTAATTCTTCACCATGGGGGTATTTTTACATGAATTATGTCAAAGTGAGAATGAATCTCGCAAAAAAATACTTATTCACGACGCAATGTTAGGGTTGCCAGAGATCGGAACACTCTCAGGTGCTGTTACTGAAATAACACGAATAACTTTATTTAGAAAAAAAAATCACAAATTAAGACATTTGTAATTTTTGCACCAAAGGCAACAAGCAAAAAAGCTGTTGAGATTGAATTTTGCATTTGCCAGGAAATGCATGAGTCCACGGCTATCTTTACTGATCATGTGGGGGCACTGTTGGCATACCTTTGTGCATCAAAGTAGTTTGTTTTAGAAGCATATTTGGTATAAACTAGGGGCCAACGCTCTTGACAAACTATACTTCTTATGTTCATCTTTCTGAAATTCTGCAGATTTGTAAAATTGCTTGGCTGTAAAATGCTGGATTCCATGTGGGAATGTTTATTACCCAGCAGCTTAAATCAATACTGTCGCGTTGATGCATGCTGTGGCATTTCTGCATTCACTACTGACACTCTTATCAGCCCAAAACCTCCATTTAGATTGGTCTCAAGGAGTGCTTAACTCTAGACACTGTTCTGCATCATTGTGATGCTTCAAATGTTTACCTATGAACTTTTTAAAATTAAGTAGGAATGACGCAATTCCGCATTTTTATAATTTTGGTTCCAAATATGACATGTAGGTTTCAAGAAGGTCAATTCTTTGAAATTATTGATTAAAACAAATATAATAAAGAGTTATGATGCATAATGCGTAAGGTAATTGCGCATCAAAGTTCCATCAGTGCCATCTAGTGGGGAAATGAAGTGATACACCTTTGAAGAACAAGATGTTAGATTTTAAGCACAGAAAATACAGTTTATAGTTTTTAATACAATTTTTACATTGTTTTGACCCTTTTTTTTGGATTTATTCAAACACTTTTGAATTTTATTATAAAACATAAAAACTTTTTGTGTGCAGTAAAAAAAAAAGACAAAATTTGCTACACAGAATTATTATTATTTTTTTATTTATAAAAAAAAAATAAAGAAGCTGGGATTGGTTTGAAATAAATGATATCAAACATTGCCATAAAAACTGTTTTAAAAGTAGTAAAGTAGCAAAAAAAAAAACACTGATAAAGCCCTGGACTGCTATGGGTTCATAAAAAGCACAGTTAAATTTTAAACAGCAGTGAATCTCTTCGACAAGTGATGGGATGTGGATGACCAATACTGACTGATACTCAATGATGATGATGATGATGCATGATTACTCTCAGCCCGTCGGTAGTGCGACCTCTGGTGGTGATGTCTTGCTTGCCACAAAGTTCCAGAAGTGTTCCAGCTTTGTGATGCACCTGGCGTTCATTTCTAAAAGGAGTTCTCACTTTGTGCAGGAGAGATGCCCCTGTTGATTTCTTTCCTCCTCCTTTGTTCAACTCCCATCCACCTTTGAGACGCTCATCAGTAGATGCAAAGAAAGAGAGGTCAGAGCTTTCTGCATGTCTCAGAGCAAAGCATGACGTCGATTGTTGTTTGAAACACTCCACCACTCAAAATGTTCTCATGTCTCGACAGAAAGGGTTCCGCGGGTTCTTTACACAGTCCTCCTCTTAAGCGCCCCTTTGTTCATGGGAAAAAGGAAAGGTTAGACTTTGAGCCAGAAGTGCTTGCTGTGTGAGGGTTTTGATCCTCTCGTCTTGAGACGTGATGATTTCTGTGCAGAAGAGACGCACCTGAACTTCCGTTTCCTCTTCATCATCCTCACCCTCCTCCTCCGATACCTATCCCCAAGCACTCGTTTGAGAAGAAGATAGAAAGGTTAGGGCCTACAATTATTTTAACCTTTACTTTTGTTTTTGTTTTTTCAGTTTGTGAACATTTAACACATTTTTTAGATTCATTTTGTACTGTCAAAAATGTTACTGTCTGGAGAAAACTTACCTCTAAAGTGTTTCCATCATCCTCCTTGGTGGCATTTGTGTGTGTGTGCCTCAATCATCTCATGATGCACAAACCATCAAGTTGCATTTTACATCCAATGCTTTGCGTTTGACTTGGATCCAGCTGCTCAAACATGGAAACCAGTTCCACAAAGTTCTCTACACACTGACCTAGAGCTAATTAGAACGCCACGTGAACATTGAATGATCTTCGGCTTTTCCTCCGAAACCTCTTTCACTGGAGGATCCCAAAGAAAGGTCTGAGCACCTTTTAATCGTAGAAAAGAAATTATCGAATGGATACGCAGTGTTTTTGAGGACTGATTGTTAATTATTCAGGAAGCAATACGTAGAGTTGGAGTGCTGGGTCAGATCTACTGAAAGCTCACTCTCTGTCGGGGTTCTGTAACCCTGTGTGTATGAAGCTTTAGTGCAGTAATTACACGGATTAAAAAAACTCTTTAAAAAGCTTAAAGGAACGTTATTCTTCAGGACGTTTGGAGCAGACCCGAAGTGTCAAATTGAACAATTGAACATTTTTTAATTAATTTTTTAAACTTTTTAAATTTTCCTGATTTACTTGCATATTTATTATTATTTTTTTAAAAAACTATGTGTTTTTCTTCCCCTTCTAGTCTTTTTTACACAGTGTCTGAAATAAAATCCAAGGAAGTGGCTGACGTACTGTTTTTTTTTTAAACATCATTAGGTTCAAGAACTTGAGATTATTATAATATTCCACACTTTTTCTAATTTGGACTCATTTATGAAATCAGGGCTCCTGCTTCGGCACGTTCTGTAGCTCTCTTTGAATCTTCTAATTAGAATTTTTACATTCAATACCTAGGGCAAAGAAAGCAGCTGATCCAAACGCCCCGCTTCCTCCTTTACCTTTTCATCTCCATCCACCTCCTCCTTCTCAGAAGCGAGAGATGAAGAAAGAGAGGTCAGGACCTGTAAACAATTCTTTCTTTCTTTCATGGCAAGCTTTCTTTAGCCGAGTACGACGCAAACACGACGAAACTCTTTGTCTCATGAATAATCAGACTTTCTTTGCTTAGAAAAGAAATGGAGGATCTCATTGCTCCTCTTCCTCCTCATCCTCAGCCTCAGGCTGCTACAAAGCAGCCCGCATTAGAGACCAGGAAAAACAAAGAGAAAGAAAGGTGCAGGTCGCTGAAAAGTTTGCGAATATTTTACTATTAATTTCCTCAATGTCTGAAGAATAACTGAAGCTTTTTTTGCCGTAGAAAAGAGCACAGGCGGCGGCCGTCTGCCGACATTGAGAAAGATAGGTACGAAGCATCATGAACGCTAACCCTGAATAACACGTTTGAGACATTTATAAACGCTTTTTATTGCACGCAGTTTCATTTGAATGAGTCTTTTCTAATTATCAACTTGAAGATTTTACCCTAGAAAAGACGCGTCTGAGCCGAAGCATCGGACATCAGAACACAATGACAAAGATAGGTGTGAAGCATGATGAGCTTGCATTCGGTGTGAAAAAAAGCTTTTTTATTGCTTATTATTCATTTTTAACTCCAGCTACGTTACCCTGAAGCCACTGTGGCTATATAAAATAAATTAAATTAAATTAAATTACTTTTAGGAGATGCATAGGTTAGTAAATTATGCTGTTTGTCTATTTGCTGTTAATTATTGTTTTGAGTTTTTGGGAAAATCTAATTTTCATCAAATAAATAGTTAGTCCTCACAGCTGACCACTAACTCCAAACATAAAACATAATTTCTGAATGTCCAATAATGAAATGAATTGTATCTAATGTGCAGATGAAAATGTACACTCACCGGCCACTTTATTAGGTACACCCTGTAAGTATCAGGTTGGACTTTTTTTCTTTTCCTTAAGAACTGCCTTAACCCTTCGTGGCATAGATTCAACAAGGTACTGGAAACATTCCTCAGAGAGTTTGTCCATATTGACCGCTTCGAGCCTTTATCCCCCATTCTGATGCTTGGTTTGAACTGCAGCAGATCGTCATTACCATTTCTACGTGCCTAAATGCATTGAGTTGCTGTGGTGTGATTGACTGTTTGCGTTAAAGAGAAGTTGGACAGGTGTTCCTAATAAAGTGGCTGGTGAGTATACCCTTGATTAAAGGAACTAAAAGTCGACGGCATGCGTTTTTCAGTTTTATTTCAGTTCCTGAAAAATACGAACTGAAGTTGGCAAACAAAAAAAATGATTTTCTCTAAAGTTTACTTGAATTTATTGTGATTACAAAAAACTAAAATCCCCATCAATCAAACAATACTGTGTGTGTGTTTTGCTGCTGTACAGCAGGACAGACATTATTTGATTGTAAATATTGTGAGAGAAATTGCTCCAAAAAGAAGATGCCAGGAAAAAACACCCAAACAAAACGCAATTCCAGGATATTTAAATTATCTCTGTGAAGAAATCCCATTTCTATCATGAGTCGATGAGAGACTGAGACTGAGCGTCTACGCTAGCCGGTCTGCACCATAATTGGCAAGTGATGACAAACCAGTAGATTCCAGTCGCTGGCTCATCAATCAGAGCATCACAAATGATTTCAGCTCATAGATTCAACAGTTTTTTTCATTTTTTTCCTCTGCTTAAGAGGAATGAAGCTGTTTTGGTCATCGAAAAAACCTAAAAGACTTCAATTGTGACATAACGGGAACAAACTAAAGTTTTGTCAAATTGAAACCACTGTTTTATTGTGGATTTTAAAGGTGGTCTGAAACAGGTTTACATAAAAATCGGTCATGATTGAATTGAATTGGTTAACTGTGAATATTTGCAACAATACGAACCATTTTACCTGATTTTTCAGAACTGTTTGTGTGTGGAAACAACCACTGTCACTATAGATTATGTCATGCATGAATCCAGTGGCACTCAATTGATAAATGAAGCCATTGATTGGTGATTGGTCTCCGGTCCATGGTGCTGAAACTATTCTTCTTTTTCAGAAAAGACACGAGTGACAGTAAAGCACCCAAAAGGCCACCAGTGAAGCTCAAGATTGAGAGGTTTGAATAGATGTTTTACATCAGAGTAAAGCCAGGGGGCAGTAGAACGTCACTAGTGTTGATTTTGGCCATTTTAAGACTACCGTGGCTTGCTTGGCTGGTGATTTTTGCTGATTTGTGCTCATTTTTTCTTATTAGAAAGGACTCCACAGATTCGAAAAAGCTTGTTTCTAGGAAGCCAAGTCTAGATGGACGGAGAGACAGGTCTGTTGTAAACATGCAGGAGGTTAGAGTAAAGTTTCAAGACATTCCATGTGTTTTCTCTTTGATCTAGTAAGGATTCATCCGACTCAAACCATCATCTTTTGAAACGAAAGTCAAATGACCCCAAAGTGGAGAGGTATCTTGTTATAAACTGATGATAAACCGATCCGACTGATAACATGCTCACACGAAATGCTGTGTTTCATTCTGCAGAAGAGAGTCTACTAACTCCAGATCGAGCAGCTCACCTCCGGCCAAGAAGTCCAGTGAAAGGCAAGTTCTGTATCTGTTTGAGCTTCATGGTTTATTATGTTCTTCCTTCTGGATATGAGTAGACCAGAGCTTGCAGTAGACCTGTGTCGTTTCACTGAAAAGTACAGGCAAAATAAATGAGTCCATTTTCTCAATTTTTATTGTTGTGTCATGACCCCTAGGTGGCGCTGTGGTCGAGTCTCAATATTTTTTAGGGCTCTGGCACTGAAACTACATAGAATTCTATTGTAATTGCTCAGAGCATTATCGGTTTGCGGCATCCGGTGCATTTCTGAGGGACTGAAAATGATCAATACAGAACTATTGTACATGTCAGAACTGTTGAAAATGTACTTGAGGTTTGAAAACTCAACAGCGCCACCTAATGCGATTCAGCTTACAGGGCGCTAGCGGTTTGTCATAGGCGAAATTCGGTAAACATGTAGGGTACCAAAACTTAAACATAAGTTATTTGGATTGCGTTTCCAAAATCGAGAAGTTGTTTATTTCGGAAAAATCGGCCACTTTTGCTTGTGTTGTACTTTAACGCACTCCTACTAGAGATTGTGTCTGTTCAGTCTTATCTGAAGGCAAATGGGATGTTAAATTTCGAAGCTTTTTCTGACATGAACTCTTACTATTGTTGGTCAATTTGGGAACAAAAGTAAAAAAAGGTTCGTAATTTAACATGCCTTAAGATAATACTGACACATAAGTTGACACAAGCAAAAGTTCTTCCAAAATAGTTGACTTCCTGTAGATTTTGGAAACGCGATCTATATTACATATATTTAAGTCTTAGTACCCTACACATGTGTGCCAAATTTCATTCGCCTATGACAAACTGTAAGCGTACCAAAAGCTGAAACACATATGGTGGGGCTTTAGAGCCATTTTTCCACACCCACTTTTACAAACTCCAATTAAATGCACCGAAAGCTGCAAATACAATAGGGTTCTATGTCACTCCTTCAGTGCCCTAAAATCTCATAGTTTGGTGAGGAGTAAAAGCAAAAGGAATCGTCTGGAATATAAAAGACTAAAGACTGCTTCTTCCTGTGTTCTTCATACAGCAAGACTAAACCAGAGACCCCGAAGACACCAACAACACCGACGAGCCCTCTCTCACCATCCTTCAACTCTGCCATGGGTCCTTTATCTCCTCGTCTCCAAACTGGGGATTCCATCAGGGATAAATGCATTGAAATGCTGACTGCTGCTCTGCGTACAGACGGTAGGGTAAACTGGACATGAACAAAGCGAAATGCACACAGCGCGTTTAGATCCTCAAATGACCAATATTTGCTTCAGATGACTACAAAGACTTTGGGGCGAACTGTGAGGCAATGGCGGCAGAACTCGAGGATCATATCCTTTGCAAAGAGGCAACATCTTCTGTAAAAATAAAGTGTACAAGTTATTCAACTTAACTACCTTTCTTGGCCTCACATATTTATCAGGAGATCAGAGCCACGGACATGAAATACAAGAACAGAGTCCGCAGCCGCATCAGCAACCTGAAGGACCCCAAAAATCCCAACCTGCGGAAAAACGTGTTAGCTGGAGCCCTGGAACTGAGCCGCATCGCCAGCATGAGCGCAGAGGTTCTTACATTTAAATAATTTCTCTGAAGATGTCAAAGCTATGAATGAAAACATTGGTTGAGCAACAATCTAATCAGCAACTTTTAACAATTCCCAGAGCTAGAACAAGACTTAAGGGTGACCGCGCTTTCCCAGTTGTGGAATTTGTTACCTCTGAGTATTAGATCAGCTCAGACATTTTTTTTGTTTTAAATCATTGTTAAAAACAATGGCTTTTGATCTTTCCGAGTGCTAAGTTTTATGTTTTTTCCAGTGTTATGTCATTGTTTTTGCATATTTAAGTAAATGTTTTGTCTTTTGTCTTTTTTGTTTTTCTCTTTTTGAACAGCACTTTGGTTAACAAGGGTTGTATTAAACTGTGCTATAGAAACAAACTAAACAAACAATTGGGTAATAACTCAAACCGTGATCAATATTTTACAGTAGTGGTCTTTGCTTTGCTATTTTTGGCCCTTTTGCCATTGAGTCACTTCTGGGTCACTGGTTTTGATCAAACATAGCCTGGAGGTGTGTTTGGGGTCATTGTACTGTTGTAAAATAAATGATGGTGTAGTTAAAAGAGCCCCTGCTTGGGATGACGTGCAGGATGCTTTGGTAGCTATAGAGGTTCTTTGTGTTTTCTGGTTTGAATAAATCCTCGACGGTGTCAAAGCAAGCCACAATCAATTCACCCTTTCTGCAGTCGACCAGTAAAGACCAGTCCAACCAAACCTTTTTTAAATTTAGGGACGTTTCATCCATTATAAATAATTAATAAGTTGTGGTTGTATGAATCCTAGCATTCACAGAGGGATGTAGAAATTCCAAAACTCATGGAAAGCAGGTCAAGAGTACAGGCGCTGGCCACTTTATTAGGTACACCTGCATCTTAATGCAAATTTCTGCTGCAGTTTAAACTGAATTTCAGTGACTTTGAATGTGGTTGATGGGTTGTTTTTTCATGCACAACCATCCCAACCATCCCCTTCCCTTGCTAATAATAAGAGAGTAAACAAAAGGCCATTGTCTTTTAACAGAAATGTCTCTTTTTATTTTTTAAAGATGATTTTGTTTTATAGAAAAATTGTTTTAAAAGAATTTCTTGTGGGGAAATTCTATGATTTGTTCTATGACTCCAAGAAGACCGAGAATATGTTTAAATGAAATCAAGTTAAACTAATAAACAAATACATGGCGTTGCAGGAGATGGCCAGCGATGAACTGAAACAGCTGAGGAACGTGTTGACTCAGGAGGCCATTCGAGAACATCAGATGGCCAAGACCGGAGGAACCACCACTGACCTGCTGCAGTGTGGCAAGTGCAGGAAGAAAAACTGCACCTACAACCAGGTGAGCACATGCCAACATCTCTAACCTCTGTCCAAAGCCAGTGGTCGCGTCCTTCACAGAATGAATTAAACAGCCTGAAGGGACATAAAGAGGAATAAAACAAACACTTGTCCTTGTGCAGGTGCAAACCCGCAGCGCTGATGAACCAATGACCACCTTTGTGCTGTGCAACGAATGTGGAAATCGCTGGAAGGTCAGTAATTATATTTTGCTTTAGAGCGGAGAGAAATATTTGAACCTCGCTGGGTTTGTTTCAAAAATATATTTGTAACAATGTGAAATGTGTATTCAGCCCCTTCTAAAAACATGGCGTAAGAGAGCGTCTGACCCCGTGCTATAGTAAACAGAAATATATGATTAGTAGCGCAGGGTGACAAATACCAAACCCGTCGTCATTTCCCAACCTTCCCAGATCTCTTCCCGTCATCAAAAAAAATGACCATGTTATTGACTCGGCTGTGTGTTTGGGTCATTGTCGTGCTGGGATACGCATTCTCCCATTCTCAATGCCTTGTCTGAAGAATGGAGCTTCTCCCCTAATATATAATGGCACACACCACCACCATGTTTAACACTGGGGATTCGTTCTTCTCCAAATGGTGAGTTGATGCCAAACAGCAGATCCTGATCTCATTCATCCCAAACTGTATAGGAGCATGGAAAGATTCCAAATGTTTTCTTGGTGATTGGTCCTAGCTGCATTGAGAACATTGACCTCCCGTGTAGCTTTAGGCTGGTTCCTAACCATTCTATTGATCACTGGGCTTCAATAATCACGTCCCTGATATTCATGAGCAGTATTTTATCCCAGATGTGATGGAATTGGATTCAAATTATGAGATTTTTCCCCGTTTATAATGTATTCTCATAAATCTCACCTGTAGGAAAGAGTCCCAGAGAACTCTAGCTGCATGTGGGGTCAGATACTTCTTTCACTCATGGATGTTTATACAGTTTACTCATAAGTTTACACGTTTGAGAACACATTTTCTGATTTCTTTGCTATTTTTGTGTCAGTCATATTTTGTTAAATATGGGCTAGAAATAAAGATTTTGCCAGGGTGTGTAAACTTTTAAGCACAACTGTGACTTTTGCAAATGCTGTTCTCCATTTCACTGTTAATATAAACTTACCATTCTATTTATAATACATTTATATTCAAAAGTTTAATGTTTGGGTCAAAAGGGTCAAATACTTCTTTCCATCACAGTAATTATGTATTTTTAATTATAAACTCAGCATTTTTTCTAATTCTGTTACTTTTTTTCTCCAGTTCTGCTAACTTGAATCAAGTTTTCCAAGAACTTTTACCAATTTTGGATTCCTCATGTTTTTTTTTTTTTTAAGTTTATTATGTATTGAAACAGCAAAAGGCCCAAACTCTATATGTAAACGTTGACAGAAGTACAGCATCGCCTTGTATTCTGGATATTCTTAAATAAGAAAAAAAATCATTACAGTGTAAATGTCAATCTGTGCTTCACTTTTATACTGTTTATGAAATGCCAGATTTTTTACTTGATTTATCTCTTAATAATGTGCTAGATTTAAATGGTTACATCCTTTGCATGCTGTTTGCCGTTTGATAATGAAAGGAATTGAATTGTTTCAGATAAAAAAACATTTTGAAATGTTCTGAAACTGCTGTGAATTGGATTGATTTTTAAATAAATGGTTTTATTGCGTTTGGTTCCTGTTCCACGGCGAGTAAATCATGATGCTTCAGTTGTTTTGCAAAGCTCCTGAAAAATGCATAACCTCTGTTCAGTCAGGTGTGACGGCACTGTTTGTCAACCCGGGGAGAGCATGAAATACTGTAGACATATGTAGAGAACAGACGTTTCCTCACACTCACAAACACTCAGGAGAATAATGAAATGCAGAGCTGTGAGGATGATTTGTATAATGGTGCAGCTGAAAGCATGAAATGTACAGTGCTACAGACACTCTGCATGCAGGGTGAACCACACACACACGCACGCACGATACAACAATTTTAGATTTCCAACAACGTTCCCTTCAAAGACGCATCTAAATTTCCAAGGCCATAAATGCCTTCGTCCTAGAGCACTCAGATGAGGGAGCGCTATCAAAAGCAGCCAAATTACCCAAGAGAAATATAAATATTGTAGCAAACATCCATTAAAGCAGTTAGCTAGAGATGGGGTGAACATGTAATTAGACGCTTCCCAAATGAAACCCATAAACAACTTGTTATTGTGTTTGAAAGAAAACTCATTTTCTTCTAAATCATAAATGCAACGTGGACTGGAAACACGGCCCATAAATAACAGTTTGCTTCCTGCATCTCATTACGTGTTTGACCCGTCATCACCTAGCGGCTTAGTGGAAACCTTTTAGATTTGGTTAAAACCCCTTTGTTTCCCCAACCCCAAACATTAGGAGTAGCATAGCTGTGTCTTGCTTCAAATTCGTGGCAATTTTACTCATGTCAACGGGAATAAAACAAGAGGACCCCCATGTTTCCACAACTTGGATACAAATCGGTTGCTAAGGTAAACCGTCTGGTTGCTATGGAGGGGTCACTGAATCCCAAGTTATTTAAACAACCCCAATGTTTACTTTTTTCCAAAGCTGGGATGATTCCTAAAATTTGGTTGCTAGGGTGAACAGTTTGGTTGCTATGGAGCTGTGATAAATTTTTTTAACATAAACCCCAATTTCTCTATGATGATTTATCTTAAAGAGATGTAATTTTTGTCAATGACAAATATTTAACCCCTTCTTCTTGTGGTCGGTTTGAAGTTTCTATGAGGTTCTTTTAGTGGTACCACTTTGAAGATGTAGCAACCTGAGTCAGACCAGTTTCTGTGGGTTTGGTTGTAGTCGGGACGGTCTAGGAGATGCATTTAGAATTTTTGTGGGGTTTTTTTGTTGTTAAAAAAAATCAAAGTACACTTTATTTTTTTTTAATTAGTTTGAGAAATATGTTTTATTTTGCCCATTTTTGAAAAAAGGCTATTGAATGTCTCCAGAAACATACAGCGTGGAAGAAAAAAACCCAGCAAAAATGTGAATTAAACCACTGACAACGTTTGCTTTTACAGTTAACGAAAAGTTTTTCCATATGCGACTTAATTCAAACGATAAGCTTTGTTAATAATTGACCAGATGATAAATGCCTGGAAGAAAGGCTTTACATTGATTGAAAATGTCCAGAAGCAAAATAAACACGTGTTGATGTATGATGTCCATTGTAATGGATACAGGGTCCGAAGGGGTTAAACTCTGTGGGGTCCCTATTAGTGAGCCTCCGGACGTACGTAAATTACATACGCGTGCTTCAATCCATTGTTGCGATAGCTAATTTCCATCCCTAACCACCCTAAATAACAACCCTGTTCTGTTATTTGGTGATCAAAAAGTGGCTATGCCCCGTGACTCACATAAAGCAAGATTAGTTTAAGTGAGAACCATTTTCCTCGGCTCCAATGGTGTCTGCGTTCGCCCAGTGTGTCGTTATTCACGGACAATTCCTACTGACGCACTTCTAGCCTTGCTAATGATGCCCCTGTCGCTTTACTTCAAGTTTAATAAGCACTGTGTTATCCTCAGTTCACTATGTCGGGAGCAAGATGAGTAACTCGTTTCGCTTTTAGAATTGAATCTTTACACGAGATGCTTACCACATGCTCTCATTGCTAAAGAATGGAATTACGGATGTTCTGTTGTGAGATTGAATGTGAGGAGCGCTGGGCAGCCATTCGTTTCTCTCAAATCTTGAGTTATTTCTCTCAGGCTTGAGCAGATGATTGGGTGCCCCGCAGCTAAGAGAGCTCTTCGCTCATTCTGAGGCTTCGATTGAGTCAGGGATATCACAATGCCGGCGCACGGTGAGAGCTACAGGTTCTACTCCGAGCTTCAGGAGATAAAAATGCTAATCAATGCTGAAACGGATCCAGGTAGAACAAGCCGGAGCAGATTCCTTGGCGGGTATTTCAACCTGCTTGGGTTTCATATTCACAGTTCAGCAGCTTGTGAGGATGTGGCGTGTTAGAAAAGATTGTGTCGTGCTTCTTGTGATATGCAAGTAAATATCCAACTGCTCGGACAGTATTCGAGTGTCGAAAATTACTGGGATAAACCTGATTGGATGATTTTTCAAACAGCTACTTAAGATTCCACCATTATTACGGTCACGCTCATACGTATGCATACACATTTTTTTATATCTTGGCTATTTTGCTGAAAATGTGAAAGAAAACCAAAAGCATTTTTAGTAATGAAGCAGACAAAGGTAGTTGAACTGTACAAAACAGGAAAGGGATATTTAAAGAACTGGGAATGCCAATCAGCAGTGTCCAAACTCTGATGAAAGTGGGTGAAAACCAACAAAGATTTCTGCTACAATTGCCAGAAAAAAATTGAAGTGCAAAGGAAAACCCACAAATAACCGCAGCTGAAATATAGGGATCTCTAGAAAAATGTGGTTTCAAGAAGCAGAATGAGTCACGGAGGCTAGTCACTGATGTTTTGGGGGTGCGTGACCTCCAAAAGCACAGGAAACATGGTCAAAAAGGGTGGTTTCTCAAAGGATCCTGGAGGAAAATGTGCATCACAAGCTCAAAGCACAAGGCCAAGTTCACTCGCAATTGGTTCCACCAGAACAAAGTGAAGGTTGTGGAGTGGATCCCAGTCTCTTGATATCACTAAACCACTCTGGGGAGAAATCAAACGTGCCACTCATGCAAGAATTTTGACGCTTTACCAACAGAGAAGATAAAGAACCTCATCGACAACTACCTCAAGAGACTTCAGGCTGGTATTGAAGTTAAAGGGAGCAATAGAAAATATTAAGATCAGGGACATTTGGAAAGGTTCTGTTGTAATTATGATTTAAAAAGAGTAAACACAGTTGTTTAACATCAAATGGCTTCACTTAACCACTGACCTAGAGCGGAAAAATGCTTTGTGTCTGAAAAATTTCTGAAAAATGGTCAGTAAATGAGAAAATTTGCCAGGGTATGTAAACTTACGAGTGCACTAATTCATTAAAGAATTCCTCTGGGTTTCTCGATTTTCTTTAAATTAAAATGTAGTATCCTATATAAAGGGTATGCATTGATATCACTTTTCCACTGGGCCACGCCCCCTTTACTGAAACGGAGTGGCAAAAAAAATAGTAAAATTGCTGGTAATATGGAAAAGTTTAAAATTGGCAATTATTCCAGTGATCACATATTTAAATTAAACAATTGGAGGTGATTGTGATCCCCAGGACTCACCAGACAACCAGCTTTCCATGAACATTTGGGCAGAAATTGGATTTCCTGACATTTATACGTTTCTGAATAAACGCTTTAAAAGCATACAAAGCTTTTTTTTTGTAACATTTTTTTTTTACTAGAGAATATAGTAAACCATAGCAAGCTATCACTCACTCAGGGTGATATGTTTGTGCAGGTTACTACCTCAGATTAATAATGCCCCCCCAAAAAATTATTCACACGATTCTCACAGACTACAATTCCATTTGAACCCCTGTCACAATGCGCATGCACTGCCAAAACAAAATCATGACTCTTGTTTTTATACGCTCAGCTCAATTCCATCATCTCTTTTTCTTGAGCTTCTGATTTGATTATAATTAGCTCGACAGTGTAATTACCTGAGAAAAGTGTTCTAATTGACCGAAAAACCCTCCACACAAGCACACAACCAACCACTAACAGCAGCGGAATCCAGAGCCCCCGTGTAGGACGCAGAGAGTCTACTGTTCCCATGACAACAACATTTTACTGAGAGAATCCATTAGGACCTTTTGGATCATTTCAGTAGAGGTATCAAAGGACCATCAACCTCGTTTAATGTGTCCCATTAGACTTTATCCATCATGACTTCAGAAGGGGGGTGATTCCTCTTAGATCTCGATCAAATATTAGTACCTGCCAAATCCAGCCTACACAAATAGGCCCCCGGATGCTTCTAAAAATGAAAATAAATAGAACTGTGCCATTGAAGATCTGTTGTGGGATCAGATTGGATAAATCATTGGTATTAACTGCAAAAGTTTGACTTGGAAAGCATCGAGTGCAATTAGAGAGAAGACAGCACATCCCAATGTGGGGGTGAAATTGGCAAATTGCAGAGTTTAAAAGCCAGAGTGAAGATATTTCAGGGCTTGAGCACCGGAGGGCCATAGGACCCTACTGTTATTGATATCTGAGTATTATCCGAGTATCTCAACATTTTTGAAAAAGTCACACATCAGAACTGAAGAAAATGTCCTTCTGATTTTGGTTGGAAAAGTGAGTGTTAAATGTCTCTAGAGCACAACCCGACGCATTTCAGCTAATGGTGCACTAACAGTTCGCTGTAGGCGAATAAAATTAGCTCCATGTGCAGGGCACCAAGACTTAAATATAAGTAGCATGGGTCATGTTTCCAAAACCAACAGGAAGTTATATAGAGCATGTTAAACTTTGATAAAAAGAGTCAATTTCTGAACACATATATATAACAACCTACAGTGCCTATAGTGCCAAATAGCGGTCACAATGATTATCACTTTTTCTGCTGTTTTAACACTTATGTAAGAGATCGGACCTACAAAAAACAGTCAAGTGACTTTCCAAAATGGTTAGGAAGTCGGATATTTTGCAAAAACCTTTAAAGAAGAGTATTTTTGCATGTGTGTCTGTTCACTTCCATCAATCTTAAGGCATATGGGATTTAAATTTCAAAGCTTTTTTGACTTTGTTAAACTGTGTGCATGCCGGTCATCGAAAAACTACATTTTGCCCAAAACAGGAAGTTGCTAATAACTCAGCAATAGAAGGTCCATTTGGGATCAAACTTGGCACGCGTGTTAAGACACCATGCCTGAACACATCAACATAGCAAACTACAGTTTCAGTATAGCGCCACACGGTGACCACAGGAAATACATCATTTAACATTATATGGTACTTTTTTCATCAATTTTGTCATTTGTGGTAAGATTACTGTCTAATACCATAAGCCCTTTGATCGTTACTTTAATACCTAGTTATATTTGTCATCCTTCTTGAACTATTTTTAAATATTGTAAGAACAATTTTTAAAAAACTGTTTATGACCTTCATAAATGCAACGGGAGCTTTGTGATTGTCTTTTCTCTTAAAGTGTTTCACAAGTGCAAACTTGCATAAATTAAGCCTTGGTTGCGCAAATAGTTTGGCGTATAAAACACATACTGTGGCATTCCTTTCAGCTCAAACCAGTCTGGTCATTGTCCTGTGGCATAAACAGGGCATTTATGCCCTTAGAACTGGCACTTACTGGAAATTTTCTCTTTTGCGTACAAATCTCTAAAAAGCTTGATTTAGCAGAAATGTTGGTGTAAATGATTGTCAGGCAGACATTAGAGATTATTTTCTTAGTGCTGCTTTTAGCATTTACATTTAGGCCCTCACAGATGGCAGCAATCCAGGCACTTCAGTGAGAACAAAGAGAGTGACTGAAAAGAAAGAAACTCTAGATTCGAGAGCGATGGTCACGAGCCGACTGGTTTTTATTTCTTCCGATGTGGTGAAGTGTGAAAGAGCTGTGAAATCCATTTTGATCATGTACATGATCTATTAGAAGAGAGCGATGTACTGTTGCTATGCTACGCTCAAATGTTCAGAGGTTTTGATGCTGCTAATCACGCGCATTTTCCCTGCATCAAATTTCTACCGATGCACACCCATGTGAGCTGCTCTTTGTGGAAATTAAGAATTGAGTGCACTTCTAGTTTGACCAGCAAGAGCTCAGCGTGATTTTGAATGGTCAGATCTAGATGAAAATGAGAGGTGATAGACAGCCTTCTGAGGTTCAAAGTGCTAATGGGTGCCAGAAAGCGATGGTTCCAATATGTGAACAGAAGGCTAGTTAGCCCCCGCTGGCTTGTCTCATCAGTCAAACACACCGGTCAGGCGTGTTACTCCTCCAGCTTTTCAGAAATATAAATGTATCTTCACAAATCTTAAAAATACTCAAAGAAAGAGCACCAAACAAGCTTTAATTTGGTACATTTTACAACGTCGTTTTATAGATTTGTATTTTTTTTACCACCAAACTTTTCCAAGACATCCAAACTGGTCTGACTCAAGTTGCTATATCTTCAGACTGGCACGACTAAATGAATTCTGGTAAATCACGTGGATTTCGTTTGGTTAATCATAGTAACAGCTTATTATTTTATGGCAACACCTTAGCAACTGTTTACCTCAGCAACCAAATTTTCTGAACTCTGTCTCAGCTTCGGTATATGATAGAGAAATGGGATTTAGTTTAAAAAAACATACAAAGACAACATTATATTGTCCATGGTTTGGATTTTTTTACACATAATGACATGGGGAACATTATATTACGTTACTGATCTGTCCATAGCAACATATAGGGTTGCAATCTCCACAGCTCTATTGCTGCAATATTTTTGATTGCTGCAATATTAATCTCCCGATATCTGTACAAGTTATATAAAATATTGCTGGAGAATTGAGGTTAAATCCTTGAGGTTAAAGAACAATAACCTTTTAAGGTTCATTTTTAATATTATCTCTCACAGTTAAACAATTAAAAAGAAACAATGTCCTCACGGTCAACACCAGTAGTGTTGATTAAACACTGATTTTTGCTGTATAGTGCAAAAAACAGTTTAAAGCCAACAAAAGCATGCACACTGTGGTGTCAATTATTACTCGGTTTTAAATGCACATTAGGTTATTTTATCTGTTAAGGATTAGCTTTTTGCTGGAGAAATGCAAAGCCTCTGGTCTTTGGGATTCAAAAAGGTGCCGGAAACATCACATCTATATGTCACAAACCCCAATAGTTGCACTGCTGCATTAGATTGAGTTCTGGTGACTGTGGCGGTCAGTAAAGAGCAGATAACTCATTGTCATGTAAAAAAAGCAGGCTGCAATGACCTGGTGTTCACCTTAAAATAGCCCTCACAGCATGGGTTCACCATGGTCAGAACCAATATTCTGGTTGAGTGTCATAATTAAATGGTGCTCAGTTGGAAGCAACGTGTCTGGAGTGTCTCGAAACACCATTACACAGGCATCACTCTGAATAGAAGGATGAAAAGCTTCATGATGGTTACGCCTAATTCTGACCCTGTCATCTAAACGTTGACACCATTGATTTGCATTCTGTGTGAGCCGTAGAGGATTAATGGAAGTGGATCATCGATGGATCAACTATTTTCTTTTTAAATCTGGTTTCACAAGTTTCTTATTAGATATTAAACTTCAGTTGCTTCTGAAATGCTTGAAAATGAAAATTGTACCATAATGAGCTTCGTATTGTCAAAATTGTTTTTATTTCCTCTTTAAGAAGCAATTTAACAGAGCAAGTTATTCTGAATTCCCCCCTTTAGCATCAAAACCAGTCTGAAGTATCTTGAGGTAGTTGTCGATGAGGCTCTTTATCTTTTATGTTGGTAAAGCGGTCCGTTTTTTTCTTGGAAAAAGCCTCCAACTCTTGTAAATTCTTGCATGAGCGGCACGTTTGATTTCTTACCGGAGTGGTTCCATTATATTGAGGTCAGGAGACTGAGGTCCACGCCAGAACCTTCACTTTGTTCTGGTGGAACCAATTGTGACTGGACTTGGCCTTGTGTTTTGAAACGATTTCAATGTTTAATTTTGGTCTCATTGCTCCAAAGACCTTGAGCTGTTTGGCAGTAAACTGCATTACCCAAAAACTAGTGATAAAAATACTTTGTCATCATTCAGAATTTCTGAAAAATAGCAAAGAAATCTAAATTCATGAGCACAACCGTAGCAAGCGAAATCAAGTAAAAGTAGCAGGAGCTAAGACTCCTGCTGGTATGAATTTATGAGTTCCACGGATGACAAGGGGTGATTAGAAGCTAATGCTAATTGAGCTTTTGTTCCGACCTTCACATTAATGATAATTAGCCAGACGGGTTGTTGTCTTATCATTTCCAGATCCCTGGGCAAACCAGTGCTTAATGGCTGTTAAATAGAGAGAGTTACACAATCCTTCAAACCACATCAACAGCAGGTACGACAAATGTGGAATAAATCCATGCTAAACATTTATTATGCAATGTTCAGAATGATGGCACACTTCTAATGAGGACTGAAAAAGCCCCTGCTGAGAAAAATAACAGCCGATTTCTACAATTAAACATTTGAATCAATTTTATTTCAAACAGGCACTTGTTTATTCCGCCACTTTAGTCATGTCTCTGTCTGAAAGCATATGGTGAGTTTATTCGTGTTTTGGCTGCAGCTCAGATGGTTTAATCAGTGCGTCTGGCTCTTGAACCAGTCGGTCTGAAACAGACTTCAATCTGTTTATCCAAGTGGCCAAACGCAGCATCTGTTATCTAACATTACAAGTGGTAGAGTCACATCAACAAAACCAATATAATTTCTGCTTCTCTGTATAACATTCAGAATTCACATTTATCCTTCCACTTCAACTACTTATTTAAAATACATTTATTTATGCTTCTTAAAGGTATATGGATATTCAAATGCAAAAAAATTGTGTAGCAATTTGTGCCATACTACCCAAGAGTTGGAGGATCAAATGCTTGAAAGAAGTGTGAGGACCACAAATGACTACGTTTCAAGCATTTTTACAGAGTCCACTACCCGAGGACAACACACACAATTGTGATTAAACATTTCCCGTTATCCGTTCGGTTCATGGTCGAAATACCACACTAATCACCCCAGGTAAATGAGAATAGTAATGGGAATTGTATCTGTTTATTGTAGCTCTCTTTGTTCAGATCATGGCTCAGATGTTCTGAAGGGGCTTTTATTTTGAAGTTCCCTACTTCCTGTTCCTGTGCCAACCCGGAAGTGAAAATGTGGAGGTCAGAGCATAGGTATGAGAGGAGCAAAAGCTTGATAATTAGAGCTGCTTGGCAACAGTAGTGCCACAAAAAAACCCCATGAAAACAGTATGTGGTGAATACAAATTCCTTTTGGGTGGATTTCGTGTTGCTGTTTACATTTTATTCACACTTTGTAAACATTGCACTTGATTCTGCAGAAATAAACCAATACACTTTTATGGTTTGCATTCTTTATTTGAATTTTTTACATCTTCGACACATCCTAGAAGACGGTCTGAAGAAGGCAGCTTCACAACAACCATAAAAAGATCTACTCGCGAGTGATGCACACGTGTTTAGTTTCCAGAGCCGCTAAATGCACTCATGACATTCAGGTGTTGATTGGAAAGCGCGGATCAGTGGGAGGAGCTACAGGCGGAGCCTTGGTTTGGGGTTCAGCGGGAGCTTCGACTGATTCAACCCCAGCTCCTAAGCTGTTGCCCGGGCAGCTCCAGCAGGAGCGTCTGTCTCTGGTCAGTATTCATGATTTACTCTGTGTAAATAATGACCGAGAACCTCTACATACTAATAGTCTTATGAACGGACGGGACTTTAGTAAAAACATAAATAACTTTCATTTTTAACAATAAAAGCAACATGTTAAAATGCTGTAATCATATAATGTAACTAGATTTTAAAGTTTGCACGCAAACTTCGATGTTGGCTTGCATTGGTGCCGTTAATACCTATTTTTTAAAATGTTGTCAATTCCGCAACAATAACATAATCCAACCCCCATGTCTCTATGATTCTCATAAGCTGAGATAGGTACATGCAAAATTGGTTGCTATGGTAACCAGTCTGGTTGCTATGGATGGGTCAGTGACCTAACACATTGTTACCCATGTCAGTACATCAACCCCCATGTCTCTATGACTTTCCTAAGCTGAGATAGAGACATGCCATATTGGTTGCTATGGTAACCAGTCTGGTTGCTATGGTGTCATTGACATAATACAATGTTTCAGCTGTCACTATGGGTGAAGCTTACCAACCCCCAAGTCTCTAGCATTTTTCTAAGCTAAG
The DNA here is from genome assembly GCA_007224835.1 of Danionella cerebrum. Lineage (NCBI taxonomy): Eukaryota > Metazoa > Chordata > Actinopteri > Cypriniformes > Danionidae > Danionella > Danionella cerebrum. The sequence goes on from SRMA01025691.1 coordinate 115,414, forward strand.
ATAGAGATATTGCAATTTAGTTGCTATGGAGGAGTTAGTGACATAATGTTGTAATCTACTTTCCATTTAGAATAATATAAAGCAAACCCCATGTCTCTACTGTGCTCCGTTTAGAAGATTTTTGACATCGAAAGTTGTCAAAAAGTGGGTGTGGCCTAATGATTTTATGTTAAATCACAAGCAATGATTGGCTGGATAAGTGATTTGCTTAATCCTACTATGACTTTCCAGTGTCAATCACTTACAGAAGCTCTTTCACAATAGGATCCATGGGATTCATGCTCCATTCATTTCAATGGGCCATTGAAAGTCTATGAGACACCTTTGACCTACTTATTAGTAATCAACTGCACCTGCTGCAAAGGGCCAGTTTCAACTGCCAGATTTTCAAACTATGGCAAATCTGCTGGAGAGAATCCAATTACCATGCCTCAAACAAATAAAGATTATAGAAGAACCGTAAGACATATCGAAATGATTCTTTCTTTGTCAGAAGCAGAAGACCCTAATGAAGAGAATGCTGTAAATTTTGTGAAGGTGTGATTAGAAATAAAAAAATTATGGCGAGCTAGAAATAGCCTTCATTTGATTCTGTACAACTGCTCATTTCTGAGATTTCAGCTAATCCGGCTTCATGGTACAGGCCCCAGGTTGGGACATACAACACCACGAATGCTATGGCAAGCATTTTGGTGTCATTTAAAAATCGTCATACATATATGTATAGTGGTCATATATATATACGTATAGGACTGTATAGTTGACATGAAGGATAGTATAGTGGTAACGCTGCCGTCCTTTACATGGGAGACTGGGGTTCAAATCCTGGTTGGGACATACGACAACATGAATGCTATGGTAAGCATTTTATTGTTGCTTAAAATGGTCATACATATAGTGGTAATATATGTATAGTATGGTGGGATATACTACATGTAGGATATAGTATAGTGGTGAAGCTGCCGCGCTTCATATGGGAGACTGGGGTTCAAATCCTGGTTGGACCATACAACAACACGAATGCTATGGCAAGCATTTTGGTGTCATTTAAAAATCGTCATACATATATGTATAGTGGCCATATATATATATACGTATAGGACTGTTTAGTGGACGTGAAGGATAGTATAGTGGTAAGGCTGCTGTCCTTCACATGGGAGACTGGGGTTCAACTCCTGGTTGGGACATACAACAACACTAATGCTATGGCAAGCATTTTGGTGTCATTTAAAAATCGTCATACATATATGTATAGTGGCCATATATATATATACGTATAGGACTGTTTAGTGGACGTGAAGGATAGTATAGTGGTAAGGCTGCTGTCCTTCACATGGGAGACTGGGGTTCAACTCCTGGTTGGACCATACAACAACACGAATGCTATGGCAAGCATTTTGGTGTCATTTAAAAATCGTCATACATATATGTATAGTGGCCATATATATATATACGTATAGGACTGTATAGTGGACGTGAAGGATAGTATAGTGGTAACGCTGCCGTCGTTCACATGGGAGACTGAGGTTCAAATCCTGGTTGGGACATACAACAACACGAATGCTATGGCAAGCATTTTGGTGTCGTTTAAAAATGGTCATACATATATGTATAGTGGTAATATATGTATAGTATGGTGGGATATACTATACGTAGTATAGTATAGTGGTAGTGCTGCCGTCCTTCACATGGGAGACTGGGTTGAATCCTGTTTGGGACATATGAAAGCACGAATACTATGGCAAGCATTTTGGTTTCGTTTAAAAATGGTCATACATATATGTATAGTGGTAATATATATATACGTATAGGACTGTATATGGACGTGAAGGATAGTATAGTGGAAACGCTGCCGTCCTTCACATAGGAGACTGGGGTTCAAATCCTGGTTGGGACATACAACAACACGAATGCTATGGTAAGCATTTTATTGTTGCTTAAAATGGTCATACATATAGTGGTAATATATGTTAGTATGGTGGGGTATACTAAATGTAGGATATAGTACAGTTGTTTTGCTGTCATCCTTCACATGGGAGACCGGGGTTCGAATCCTGGTTGGGACATACGATAACACGAATGCTGTGGCAAGTATTTTATTGTTGCTTAATAATTATTTTTTATTTTTATTTAAATAATTATTATTATTGCCTGCCCCCTGCATCCTGCCCCCTGCATCCTGCCGACCCACCGTTCTGGCTCCCCCTTGCCATAGCATTTGTGTTGTCATGTCGTAAGATTCGAACCTCTGTCTCCCATGTGAAGGACAGCAGCATTACCACTGTACTATCCTACATATGGTATATCCAACCATACTATACATATATTACCACTATACATATGTATGACCATTTTAAGCAACAATAAAATGCTTACCATAGCATTCATGTTGTCGTATGTCCCAACCAGGATTTGAACCCCAGTCTCCCATGTGAAGGACGGCAGCGTTACCACTATACTATCCTTCACATCCACTATACAGTCCTATACGTATATATATATTACCACTATACATATATGTATGACCATTTTTAAACGACACCAAAATGCTTGCCATAGCATTCGTGTTGTTGTATGTCCCAACCAGGATTCGAACCCCAGTCTCCCATATGAAGGACGGCAGCTTCACCACTATACTATATCCTACATGTAGTATATCCCACCATACTATACATATATTACCACTATATGTATGACCATTTTAAGCAACAATAAAATGCTTACCATAGCATTCGTGTTGTTGTATGCCCCAACCAGGATTTGAACCCCAATCTCCTATGTGAAGGACGGCAGCGTTACCACTATACTATCCTTCACATCCATATACAGTCCTATACGTATATATATATGACCACTATACATATATGTATGACCATTTTTAAACGAAACCAAAATGCTTGCTATAGCATTCGTGTTGTCCTATGTCCCAACCAATATTCGAACCCCAGTCTCCCATGTGAAGGACAGCAGCGCTACCACTATACTATCCATGGATTGTTTCGGATGTCCATAGTATTTTGGTAATGCTGCCGTCCTTCACAAGGGAGACCGGGGTTCGAATCTTTGTTGGGGCATATGCCAACACGAATGCTATGGAACGCATTTTATTGTTGCTTAAAATGGTCATACATATACGTATAGTGGTAATATATGTATAGTATGGTGGGATATACTATATGTAGGATATAGTGTAGTGGTGAAGCTGCTGTCCTTCATATGGAGACTGGGGTTCAAATCCTGGTTGGGACATACGACAACACGAATGCTATGGCAAGCATTTTGGTGTCATTTAAAAATCGTCATACATATATGTATAGTGGTAATATATATATACACGTATAGGACTGTATAGTGGAGTGAAGGATAGTATAGTGGTAACGCTGCCGTCCTTCACATGGGAGACTGAGGTTCGAATCCTGGTTGGGACATACAACAACGCGAATTCTATGGCAAGCATTTTGGTGTCATTTAAAAATCGTCATACATATATGTATAGTGGTATTATATATATACGTATAGGACTGAATAGTGGATGTGAAGGATAGTATAGTGGTAAGGCTGCCGTCCTTTACATGGGAGACTGGGGTTCAACTCCTGTTTGGGACATACGACAACATGAATGCTATGGTAAGCATTTTATTGTTGCTTAAAATGGTCATACATATAGTGGTAATATATGTATATTATGGTGGGAAATACTAAATGTAGGATATAGTACAGTTGTTTTGCTGTCGTCCTTCACATGGGAGACCGGGGTTCGAATCCTGGTTGGGACATACGATAACACGAATGCTGTGGCAAGCATTTTATTGTTGCTTAATAATTATCTTAATAATTATATTCATATAGGTCAGCCCCCTGCCCACTGCCCCCTGCCCCCCGCCGACCTACCGTTCTGGCTTGCCATAGCATTTGTGTTGTCATGTCGTAGGATTCGAACCTTGGTCTCCCATGTGAAGGACAGCAGCATTACCACTGTACTATCCTACGTATGGTATATCCAACAATACTATACATATATTACCACTATATGTATGACCATTTTAAGCAACAATAAAATGCTTACCATAGCATTCGTGTTGTTGTATGACCCGACCAGGATTTGAACCCCAGTCTCCTATGTGAAGGACGGCAGCGTTACCACTATACTATCCTTCACGTCCATATACAGTCCTATACGTATATATATATTACCACTATACATATATGTATGACCATTTTTAAACGAAACCAAAATGCTTGCAATAGCATTCGTGTTGTCCTATGTCCCAACCAAGATTCGAACCCCAGTCTCCCATGTGAAGGACAGCAGCGCTACTACTATACTATCCATGGATTGTTTTGGATGTCCATAGTATTTTGGTAATGCTGCCGTCCTTCACATGGGAGACTGAGGTTCAAATCCTGGTTGGGACATACGACAACATGAATGCTATGGAAAGCATTTTATTGTTGCTTAAAATGGTCATACATATAGTGGTAATATATGTATAGTATGGTGTGATATACTACATGTAGGATATAGTATAGTGGTGAAGCTGCTGTCCTTCATATGGGAGACTGGGGTTCAAATCCTAGTTGGGACATACAACAACACGAATGCTATGGCAAGCATTTTGGTGTCGTTTAAAAATGGTCATACATATATATTATTTTACATATATAGTTCAGATTTTCAAGAGAGAGAGTCTGCTACTCGAGGTCTATACATTGTCTTCTGTTAGCACTTGAGCATTTAAAAAGAGCTCAGAAAAGGGCCACAAATGGTCTTCCTCTACCCCTTGAATGCTAACTAAAGCTCAGGAGTCTGCTACCTGATGACTTTAAAAGGGCTTTTGCTACCTCTTGAGTTTACTAGAGTTCAGGACAGAAAGTCCACTCTCCGAGGACCATAAATGGACTACTGCTACCCTATTGAAAGTTCACTAGATGTTCACCAAGATTCTACAATCCAGCCCTTCTGTTCACATTCTTCTGACACACTTTAAAAACTCACATTAAAAAAAACATAGAGTTTTTTTTCTTGACATACTTAGTGTTTATTGGTGGCTCGATATCTATTTTTTACTTGCCTTTAAATACATTGTATGAGAACTAGAAGGTTCTTCTAAAGTTACTGATCCAGTTTCCCTCATTAAGACGCATTTAAAAGGCCATCTGTAACAACAGATGCTCTCACAGTTTCACTTTCCACTAAAAGCTGACCTATGTATGGGCTGTTAAGTAACAGTTGGGTCCAGATTAAAAACTGGCTGCTCATACGTCAGAGACATCCATAAAACACCATCACCAGTCATAAAACCTTCATTTACGGCTTGCCATATTGTTCTGTAAGTCATATAATATTGAAAAAGTAATATTTTCTACTACTTTACATGTTGTGTACTGTTTTCTGTGAACAATATACATGCTCCCTGCACATAAAACAAATGTCTGCTTGTTATGTCTGTCCCATTTAAACATGCCTCAGAGAATCCCCAAGCAACGTTTGAGATACAAACATAATCTAAGAATTAATTTTTCATTGCTTATCATGAATTTTGGATATACCCAGTGTAGAGCCTTCAGGGAGGAAATTGCCAAGTCTTTCATTTCTGCACAACCCGAACCATCAGAAACCATAAAACGGAGAAGAATCTTCCTGAGTGTACCGAATCAACTCCATTGAATCAACTGAACTCAATGTTTTATTAAAGCGTGTGCTAATTAGAAATGTACCCACGAGGGTCAATATTCTGTTTCAAGAGGGATCTCAATTGGGAAATCTCAGTCGCAGATATTAAGCATCCAAGCAGCAGTCAGTCTCTATAGTCTGTGTCTAGTGTCTAATCATTAAATTAAATTAAATTAAAAATATATGGACTAAAGCTAATTAAAATCAACTAGTTACTTATCGACCAGTGTTAAGCAAGGGGCAACTTCCCATTTTCCCTCCAAGCGCGTTAAAGGAAGTGAATGAAATGGCAATTCATCGATTGGCCACTTGGTGTTGGTGTCAGTAAAGAGCAGATTCCCATTGACTCCAATGTTGAAAAAAATTACTTAAGTGAAAGACTTTTGAGACGACCATAAACCCTTTCTAGGGCTCACCGTCTGGCTAAACTGAGCTATCGTGGCTGGGATGGTGGTGAAGAACCTTAGTGAGGGAGGTAAAGAGGAACCCAAAGATCACTGTGTCTGAGCCCTGGAGATACGGTAGGAAGATTGGAGACAGTTGCTGAAACTCAACCATCACTGCTGCTCTCCACAATGGCAGAGCGGCCTGACGGAAGCCTCTCCTCGGTGTAAAACACATGAAAACCCACCTGGAGGACTCCTATAAGATTCTCAGGTCCAATGAGACCAAGTTAGAACTTTAAGGCCTAAAACAGCTTGCTGCCATAACTTTAATACAACGCTTCCAGATGGAGTCCTGTTTTTCAGGAAATCGAGCCAGTATTAAGGCAACTGGAAAATTTCAAAGCTGCCAGGTCAAGAACTCCCAATCCCTCAGAAGCAACAATAGCAAAGCACAGGTCAGATCCATTAATATTCATAACGCCAGCAGTTCGACAAACAAACAGTGCTTTCAGACCGATGCTGAGAGCTTTGTGGTTCTGCCCATTAACAACATTACACGTGTCACTTATTCATCAGCTTTAAACTCTTAAAAAACAAAAATCCAAAAGAATTGTTAGGCGGTGGCATCTAAAATAGTTAAGGACCTTTTATTAAGCTCCACCCCTCTTTAGTGCCTCAGAACTTTTCTCCAGCATCCAACAGTAACTCTTTCTTCAACCATCTTTCTTTAAGAGTAAAAAAAAATAAAAAATCTAATAATTCTGCACATCTGCTAATGCACTAAACCAGGCAGTCTTGTATACAGTCACTGGCCACTTTATTTGGTACACCTGTCCAATGCTTGTTATGCTGCAAAAGTGGGTTAGATAACAACAAACTAGACCTTTTTTGGGCATAAAGTTGTAGCCTTTGATTGGTGAAAGAAGGGACAACCTTAAAACCGTGGTGGGGGTATAATGTGGGGATGTTTCAGTACCTTTGGTACAAAGGGAGACTTTAAACACATTTTGAAAGTTAACATTAGTGTGTGTGTACTTGCACACCGCATAGACTTGAATCCAGTATGCCAGTGGCACACAACAAGAAAAAACACCTTCAATCACATTTTAACTTAATGGTTTCATTCAAACGGGTTATAAAGAAAAGCATGAGATAATTTTAAGAATCTGACTATTGTGTTTTTCTGCTGCAGTAGGAGTTGTTTCATATACACCCAGGCAACCCAAAACGCAGTGTGAGGCATGGAAATGATGGTGTGTAGAGGGATGTGTGTGAGATACTGTACCGGGCGGTGAACTGTAGGAAGTCCATGCGCGCGCACAGCGGAGCGCGCAGTTGGATGGCGAGTGCGCTCGAGGACAGAAGAGGAGAGAGCTTGCTGGAGTTCGGGTTCCTAGAGCTGATGCTGCTATATGTCTGGCTTATAGTGAATGAGGAACGCGTGTAACATGGAGCCTCCAACATTGTCTGCTTTTTCCGAGCTGTATCCTGAGATGGAGCGCAACTCCAGCTTCCAGAGTCTGGAGGAGGCGGCGGGGCTGCTGTCGAACTGGAGCGGGGGCAGCAGCGCTCCGAAGGCGGCGAGGAGCAGCTCTGCGGTCGCTATCGCCGTGTGCATCACCGCGCTCTACTCGGTCATCTGCGTGGTGGGGCTCTTTGGAAACGTTCTGGTTATGTACGGTGTGGTCAGGTGAGAACAATAGATCGTTGACAAAATATAACAGTTTAAAGTTTTATGAAAAAGTACAAGTATTCTTTTTTTTGAACCCTTAACTTGTGCGACAAGCAACTTTAATTGATCTAATACAAATATATGCGTTTGTTTTTCTGTAAATTTCAAAAGGTATAAACATTTTAAATTAAAGTAACTGGACACTTTCTTACAAATGAAAGGCAAATATGAGCAAATGTCAGCAAATGTTATTGTAAGCTTGACATTCACCTTTTTTAGGGACCGTCTCAAAAGTTACAAACTGGTTCATTTCGATTTTTTGGTTATCAATGTTTGAACAAATAAACAACAATAAAACTTAATGTTTTGCGTTCATCTTTGAGTGTCCTCAGGGTCTCAATCTTTACGTTTTCAATTAAAGTTAAAAAAATATCCTTTTGTGGGTTTTTTTTTAGCTTTTTTTAGGAGGTATAATAAAGAAAAAGTAAAAGTTGCATCCGCTCCAAATGGGAATCGATGACTTTTATCATTTTAATTCATATTGATAAAAAGCCATTGAGCTTTAAAAATATGGTATGGAGCTCTATAATACAGGATGAGTGCATTCTGTGGCCAATTTTTCACAGTTTTAGAAAATAACATGGTTGTGGCCCAAGTGGGACTCCTATAGATAAACACCAAACAGTTGGTTTTATGGTTCAAGTTCTTTTTCATTTTAATGTTTTCTGCTTTTGTGGCCTATTATCTGGCATCCTTGAGTACCACCGAAGGCACATTGAAATAAAATACATTTATTACCCTGTTTTCTTTGAGATGTTTCTACTGAGATAGTTAGGAATCTGTAAGTTGTTCGTTTATTTGATTGAGATAATGTTTCAAAGGCTTGCACGGGTGAACAGATGGAACCCAAACATTTTCCATTTTATTATGTGCAGACATTTGTGAATAAAACAAATTCCATGCATTTTAAAAAAAGTAAAAAGGAGACGTTGTTTCTTCTACCGGTCTAACAGAATGATTAAAGAAAATATTAGGTAGATTTTTTCTTTTTTTGTTTGATAAGCTCCTGCTGATTTCAGCTACAGCTCCAAACACAATTAATCAGCTAATCAAGGTGCTCAAGGTTAGAGGAAAATCATTGCCAGGGTAGAGCCTGATGTAAAGCTCATCAGAGGCACTGAAACACAGCTTCCGGTTTTCCTACGTGGTAATAATATTAAAAAGGTCCTTTGCGTTAAAGGAGACACTAAACTTTTTAATTTAAATCTCATCATAACTGGGTTTAAAAGAACAAACAAGCACGCACACACTTTTAAAGTGTCAGAAAATTGAGATTATAACTTAGAATTTTTACTTACAAATAAATATTTGACAATTACGCCAAAATTAAAAAAAATAAATAAATAAAAATAAAAGGTTTTTTGGCCCTCCATCTCAAAATTTTGACTTTTTATCTCAAAACTTGTACCTCTCAAAATTTGGACCTTTAATCTCAGAATTTGGACACCTCTAAATTTTAACTTTTTATGTTTTTGATACGATAAAGTCATTATTATTTTACCTGGTTGAAATTGGCTTGCATAAAATGCAGAATTCATTAAGGCCTATTTCTAGGTCCAAGTCTAAATAACCTCGAAGGGAGCCAGGAGCCAATTGCTGGACATTGCCACATTTTTCAAAACAGTAAAAAAAGTATTACAGTAAAAAAAAATTACAGTTTTTTTAAAAGCAGTCCTGAAATACAGAGTAGATGATGTGATATTATAGCTGCTGAGGATCACGCTCTCGCTGAAGGAGCATTGGAGGGTTGGCCTAGACTTAGTTAGAGGCACTTTTCACAAAGGAATAAAAAAAAAAAAAAGAGCACACTTCACCCGATTCTTTGACATACTTTGTGTTTTTTTGGGACAGTAAAATAAACAGAATGCTGAAAAGGCTATTTTTACAATGTTAAAATACTAAATTGACAATCTTTTTTCTAACTGCACATAAGAAAGGTCTCCGTCACGTTTCTTCCAATTCAAAGGCAGCCGAAGCTGAAGAACAGAGTGAGATTACATCTTTAAAATATTCAACAGTACAGAATTTCACAAGAGTCTGCCTTTGAAAAGTTTGAATGGGCTAATCATATTCCTGAAATCTCGATTGCCTACCTTTCACAGATCCCCTCTCTTTTCAGTGATGAAAAACCTGTGGCAGAGGAGACGTATTAAAGCATCTCAGCCTCTAAAGCCTGGAAGGCACACGCTGTACAATAGGAAGTCGGAGCTGAAAAGGAGTCATTAATATTTCCCGTGAACGCGTTTAAGATTGCCAGCGCATCAAACCCACCTCCTCCACACAGAGCTCACACTGAACAAAACAAGCCACTTTAATTAAAATCACACTTGTTTTTCTGAGAAATATCTTTAAAAGCCAAAACAGAAAAAAAAAACATTGGTCAAGGTTTTGCTTTGTCTCTCGTCTACTTCTTTGATTTAATTCAGCGTGTTTTCCATCAACAACAAGCAGGCGTCAAAATTATCCCCCACACCACAGATGAAGCAAATAAACGTCCAATTTTAGCACGAACAAAATGATTGATGGCTTTAATGCAGAAAAGAATGAAAAGACGGAACACGAGCAAGTGCATTATTCTCTTGGAGTTAGTGAAGAATTAAAACTCGAACATGAGTCATGGAGCTGCCACAAAACAAGTTGACACATGAAACCAAATAACTTAATGGAAGTTACAAATGTTTTCCCCTAAACCCATCCACATGCACAAGCACGTGTACGCAGTGCAACAGTGTCACTAATGGATGTGATCCCTCTTCAGCTCTGTGGCATTTCAAATGTCAAGTCCTGAAGAGAGACCTCGATGAGCATTAAATCTAAAAAAAGAGGAATTTCAACGCATTTCCAAAGGTGATTTCTTTTATCTTCTCACACTGGCTCTTCCCCATCGTCCATCAACCCAATGATGAACTGGAAATGAAGTGAACTGATAGCGCTGGGGCTCTCTAAAGTGGAGACTGTAAAAAATATAAGTGATATTATCACTTCCTGCCACCAGGCCACTGGAGAAGGGTATGAGAGCCTACCTGGGAGGTTGGTAGGCACAGAATCCTCATGAGAGCAGAAGGGTAGGCCACACAGGAAATATCACTGTGTTACATCAACACTACTGGTGTGGACCAATAATAGTGCAAAAACTTTAAGAAAAGTAAAAAAAAAAAAATTAGCGTCCCAGACAGTGTTTAACTAAAAAAAAAAAAAAAAAAAAATTTCACACCGAGTCAGTGTTTAATTAACACTACTGGTGTAAACACTGAATTTTACTATGTATATCGGTCCACTCAGTGCAGCAATAGCAGCAGCAGCTGTTTTTTGTTATATTGCACAAAAAACACCCTGGACAGAAAAGTCAAGATGTTAAAAAATGCACAAGAAAATGATGTGATCAACGTTTTATCCGATAAACTCAGATGGAAACGAATTTATTGAATAAATCCCAAATCGCATGATCATTGATGCGTCAGGAGGAGCAATCTTACATTGAATCGTAGTCATTTTGACCAAGCTGTTTGACCATTATACTGTAGCTCATCCAAGCTTAGAGCAGGTCTACAATTTTGTCCCTGGTGTCTTCGGTGTCTTTTGTTCAGGAAACAATTCAAGTTGGTAACAGGGGAAACTATCTGGTCAGGGAAAGACAGAATTCTGGCTGGTTTGAAGGTAAACTCATCATGAAAATAAAAACGCTTTGTTTTTTTTTCCATCAGCCAATCACATTCAAGCTGAACAAACAATGAAAATTGCACCATTCTTTTGGAAGTGGGAACACTATAAAAAAAATAAATCAAATGCAAAATAGTCAAATTGCTTTTGTCCGGCTCACAAACATATGCAACACCAATATCTCGAGTTTGGACAAATCTACTCAAAACAAAAAGTTGAAAATTCAAGATGCTCAGTTAGTGTATTTTCTCTTTTATGAACAGATACACAAAGATGAAGACTGCAACCAACATATACATCTTCAACCTGGCACTGGCAGATGCCCTGGCCACCAGCACTCTGCCCTTCCAGAGTGCCAAGTACCTCATGAGGACGTGGCCTTTCGGAGAGCTCTTGTGCAAAGTGGTCATCGCTATCGACTACTACAATATGTTTACAAGTATTTTCACCCTCACCATGATGAGTGTGGACCGTTATATCGCAGTGTGCCATCCGGTGAGGGCTCTAGACTTCCGAACACCAGTCAAAGCAAAGATGATCAACATCTGCATATGGATTCTGTCCTCGGCTGTCGGCTTCCCCGTCATGGCTATGGCTGTTACAAGAGTGACGGACTCAGGTGAGGAGTAACACTTAGTCAGCCTGTAGTGTTTATCAGCAGATCTCTCAGGCTGATGCTTCAGACGCTCTTAAAATGAGTCACACTGAGGAGTCCTCTAGAGGGCAGCGTGAATATAAATGGTCCATCGACCAATAAAAATAAGATGGAACCTAATAGGCCAATATTGTGTTTTCATAAGCGTTTGTTAAAGAGCAAACAGATTGGAGAAGAAAATAGTCTTTGAATTTAAAACTATGATGTCCATAGCTATAGATTTTTATAAATTGGATACTGGGATAAACAATAGAATCGCTAAGGTGAAATCAATTATGTCCTTATAAGTTTCCTATCTCACCATGAGTCCTTTATACCAAGTCCTATGTTCCTAGCATTTTCTGAATATGAGGTATAGACCTGCTGATTTAGTTGCTAGGGAAAAAAAATGTGTTGCTATGGAGAAGTCAGAGTCATGTTACATTCCCCTGTTAAGTAAAATTAGCAAAACCATGGTCTCTATGATTTTCTAAAGCTTATAGAGATATCCCAAACTGGTTGCTAAGGTAAACAGCGTGGTTGCTATGGAGGGGACAGTGGCCTAATATAATGTTCCCTTTGTCACAAGATTTACAAACAAATCCCCATTTCTCCACCATATACCAAAGTTGAGATTTCTGAAAATTTGGTTGCTAGGGTATACAGTGTGGTTGCTATAGAGCAGTTATGACAAAAATGTCAATTGTTTAATTTATATTACACAATTTAAGTTAATAATTAATATAAAAAACCACCGTTTATTTATTACATTAAAGGCATTTCATTAGCTTTTCACGTTTATTTCCAAAGGCCATTTTAAGGTAAATGTAATCCCTTCAAGTGCGTGGGGTTCAAATACTTTTCCCCAGTGCTTAAACAGACTGAACCTCCATTATCTTTGTCAGTTTGGAGTTTCTATGAGGTTTTCAGCTTGATTTACAGTTTTCTAAAGTTTGATCCTACGTTAAGTCAATGGAAAATTTCCCAGCACACTCAATCATCTAATAAATTCTGGATGTGGAATCATAACGAAGTGGAAGCATTTGAGAATTGAGTCACAGAGTGACATTTCACCAATAGCAAAGGAAAGCATTGGAGTAGTGGTGTATAGCGCTGCTCCTCTGCAGTGGAGGTGCAATCTCTGGAGTAATGCATCTCTCTTCTTCAGCAATCGATGTGATAAATGAGTCTGGGATTGGACGTTTCAGTAGAACACAAGTCAAAAGGACCTCCACATGCATACATTCCAAGGAATTTGGTTCCCAATTTTGTGCTAAAAAGGATTTTTTAATCCTTTCTGGCATGACTGTCCACAAAGGAAGGTCCGTAACGACATAACGGAGTGAGTTTGGTGTGGAATAACTCGGTTGGTCTGCACAGATTCCTAATCTCAACTCAAGAGGGCACCTATGTGCTACATTCTTCCCCGTTCAGATACGATAAAGCAGACAATTCGAACCCAGTTTTCCAATGAAATCGATACAGGAAGGTGCTCAGGGGCTTATGTAAAGAGTTTTTCTTTAAAAATCAGCTTCTGACCTTACAAGTAGTCAAAATATTAAAAGTAATAACACAGAGAAGCTTGAGATATTAAGCAATCTGCGGTTTAGAGCTTATTAAAAGTCCTTCGTAAAGTTTGATTTGCATGTTTCTTTAAATGTAGATAACTTCACAAAGTGCAGACGGCCGAATGTTTGTAGGGTTTCTCTTACAGTTCCAATTTTGTTCCACCTGCAGTCATTGTCAAAAAAATATTTCATGAATTTGGTCAAAAAGTTTGGATTCAATAGTATGTTTTTTTTTACCTTGTGAGAGAAGGCGAGGAACAAATTTAGCGGAAACTCCTTGAACCGCCACCTTAACGTGGTGGAGGGGTTAGAGTGCTCGAGTGATCCTAGGAGCTATGTTGTCGGGGGCTTATTGCCCCTGGTAGGGTCTCCCATGGCAAACAGGTCCTAGGTGACGGGTCAGACTAAGAGCGGTTCAAAAGCCCCTTATGATGGAAAAATCTAACATATCCGCGACGTCGCCCGGATTGGCGCTACCGGGGCCCCACCCTGGAGCCAGGCCTAGGGTCGGGGCTCGTATGCGAGCGCCTGGTGGCCGGGTCTTTTCCCGTGGGACCCGGCCGGGCCCAGCCCGAAAAGGCCACGTGGGATTACCCTCCAGTGGACCCACCACCCGCAGGAGGGACCGTAAGGGGCCGGTGCATTGTGATCTGGGCAGCAGCCGAAGGCGGGGATCTCGGCAGCCCAATCTATGGACACAGAAACTAGCTCTGGGGACATGGAATGTCACCTCGCTAGGTGGAAAGGAGCCTGAGCTTGTGCGGGAGGTGGAGCGTTACCGGCTAGATATTGTCGGGCTCACCTCCACGCACAGCCTGGGCTCTGGAATCCAGCTTCTCGAGAGGGGATGGTCTCTCCACTACTCTGGTGTCCCCCGTGGGGAGAGGCGGCGAGCTGGTGTAGGCCTGCTCATAGCCCCCCAGCTTTGCAGCCATGTTTTGGAGTTCTCCCCTGTGAGCGAGAGGGTTGCATCCCTCCGCCTTCGGGTGGGGGGTAGGTCTCTAACTATTGTTTCGGTCTACGGACCGAACAGTAGCTTGGAGTACCCGGCCTTCTTGGAGTCCCTGGGAGGGGTGCTGGAAAGTGCTCCAACTGGGGACTCCATCGTTCTCCTGGGGGACTTCAATGCACATGTGGGGGATGACAGTGTCACCTGGAGAGGCGTGATTGGGAGGAATGGCCTCCCCGATCGGAACCCGAGTGGTGTTCTGTTATTGGACTTCTGTGCACGTCACGGTTTGTCCATAACAAACACCATGTTCAAGCACAAAGGTGTCCACCTGTGCACGTGGCACCAGGACACCTTAGGCCGGAGGTCGATGATCGACTTTGTAGTCGTATCATCTGACCTAAGGCCATGTGTTTTGGACACTCGGGTGAAGAGAGGGGCTGAGCTGTCAACCGATCACTACCTGGTGGTGAGTTGGATCCGCTGGTTGGGGAGGAGACCAGAAAGACTTGGCAGACCCAAACGTACAGTGAGGGTCTGCTGGGAACGTCTGGCCGAGCCCTCTGTCAGTGCGATCTTCAACTCCCACCTCCGGGAGAGCTTTGACCAGATACCGGGGGAGGCTGGTGACATGGAGTCCGAGTGGACCATGTTTTCCACCTCCATTGTCTCTGCAGCAGTTCGGAGCTGTGGCCATAAGGTCTCTGGTGCCTGTCGCGGCGGCAACCCCAGAACACGGTGGTGGACACCGGAAGTAAGGGATGCCGTCAAGCTGAAAAAGGAGTCCTATCTGGCCTGGTTGGCCTGTGGGACTCTGGACGCAGCTGACAGGTACCGGCAGGCCAAGCGAGCTGCAGCCCGTGCTGTGTTAGAGGCAAAAACTCGGACCTGGGAGGAGTTCGGGGAGGCCATGGAGGAAGACTATCGGTCGGCCTCAAGGAGATTCTGGCAAACTGTCCGGCGCCTCAGGAGGGGGAAACAGTGCCCCACCAACACTGTCTACAGTGGAGGCGGAGAGCTGTTGACCTCGACCAGGGATGTGGTCGGACGGTGGAAGGAATACTTTGAGGATCTCCTCAATCCCACTGCCACTTCTTCCATGGAGGAGGTGGAGGCTGGGGTATTTGAGGTGGACTCGTCCATCACCCAAGCCGAAGTTGCCGAGGTAGTTGATAAGCTCCTCGGTGGCAGGGCACCGGGGGTGGACGAGATCCGCCCTGAGTACCTCAAGTGTCTAGATGCTGTGGGACTGTCCTGGCTGACACGTCTCTGCAGCATCGCGTGGCGGTTGGGGACAGTGCCTCTGGATTGGCAGACTGGGGTGGTGGTTCCTCTTTTTAAGAAGGGGGACCGGAGGGTGTGTTCCAACTATCGGGGGATCACACTTCTCAGCCTCCCCGGGAAAGTCTATTCCAAGGTACTGGAGAGGAGAGTGCGGCCGATAGTCGAACCCCGGATGCAGGAGGAACAATGCGGGTTTCGACCTGGTCGTGGAACACTGGACCAGCTCTATACCCTCTGCAGGGTCCTCGAAGGGTCATGGGAGTATGCCCAACCGGTCCACATGTGCTTTGTGGATTTGGAGAAGGCGTTCGACCGTGTTCCCCGTGGGATTCTGTGGGAGGTGCTCTGGGAGTATGGGGTTAGGGGCCCTTTGCTAAGGGCTGTCCGATCATTGTACAACCAGAGCAGGAGCTTGGTCCGCATTGCCGGCACTAAGTCAGACCTGTTCCCAGTGCGCGTTGGCCTCCGGCAGGGCTGCCCTTTGTCACCAGTTCTGTTCATAGTTTTTATGGACAGAATCTCAAGGCGCAGCCAAGGGCCGGAGGGGGTCTGGTTCGGGGGCCTAAGGATTTCATCTCTGCTGTTTGCAGACGATGTTGTCTTGATGGCTTCTTCGGGCCTGCACCTGCAGCGTGCGCTGGGGCGGTTTGCAGCCGAGTGTGAAGCGGCTGGGATGAAGATCAGCACCTCCAAATCCGAGGCCATGGTTCTCGACCGGAAAAGGGTGGCTTGCCCTCTCCAGGTCAGTGGAGTTCTACTGCCCCAGGTGGAGGAGTTCAAGTATCTGGGGGTCCTGTTCACGAGTGAGGGGAAGATGGAGCATGAGATCGACAGACGGATCGGTGCAGCATCTGCGGTGATGCGGTCGCTGTATCGGTCTGTCGTGGTGAAAAAGGAGCTGAGCCGAAAGGCAAAGCTCTCGATTTACCGGTCGATCTATGTTCCTACTCTCACCTATGGCCATGAGCTTTGGGTCATGGCCGAAAGGACAAGATCCCGGATACAAGCGGCCGAAATGAGTTTCCTCCGCCGGGTGGTTGGGCGCTCACTTAGAGATCGGGTGAGAAGCTCCGTCACCCGGGAGGAGCTTGGAGTAGAGCCGCTACTCCTTCACATCGAGAGAAGTCAGCTGAGGTGGCTCGGGCATCTGTTTCGGATGCCTCCTGGACGCCTCCCAGGGGAGGTGTTCCGGGCATGTCTCACAGGGAGGAGGCCCCGGGGAAGACCCAGGACACGCTGGAGAGACTATGTCTCGCAGCTGGCCTGGGAACGCCTCGGGATCCCTCCTGGGGAGTTGGAAGAAGTGTGCATGGAGAGGGAAGTCTGGGTGTCCCTGCTAAGACTGCTGCCCCCGCGACCCGGCCCCGGATAAGCGGAAGAAAATGGATGGATGGATGGATGGATGTTCATTCATTCCCGCTTATTCCCTTTCGGGGTCGCGGGGGTCTGCCGGTGCCTATCTCCGGCACACATTGGGCGAGAGGCGGGGGTACACCCTGGACAGTTTGCCAGTCCATCACAGGGCAACATTCACACACACATGCACACCTTAGGGGAATTTAGATTATTCAATTAACCTAATTGCATGTTTTTTTGGGATTGTGGGGGAAACCGGAGTACCCGGAGGAAACCCACGCAAGCACAGGGAGAACATGCAAACTCCTTCCAGGAAGGTCACCGGCGAGCCTCGAACCGACAACCTTCTACCTGGAAGGCCACAGTGCTACCCACTGCGCCACTGTGCTGCCCTGCGGAAACATGTTTCATTTGCAAATCTTCAGTCAACCCTCCTTTCTCCCTGTTTTTTTAAAGCTTGATCTTACTTCCTTAAAATTTGCCATAACGACTTTGTGCTGTTTAGAAGTATTTTGTTTATATGCAAAAAGCATTGGTTGTCAAGGTGGAATTATTGGTTGTTATGGAGAAGTCGGTAACATCATACGAAGTTCCCCAATACCAATATGGTTGAAATAAACAAACTCTGAGGTCTCTGTGATAATCCTTGGCTAAGATATTGATAGGTCTATCTGGTTGCTATGGTAAACAGTATCGTTGCTATGGTAGGATCAGTGACATAATATAATGCTACCTTTGTTAGTACAAGTTATATAAACCTAACCCTCTTTGGTCTTTATTGTTTACCAAAGATGTGATCAAGTTCACTAAAGTTTGTTGTTGGGGTAATTATACTTAAAAATGGTTGCTATGTTCTCGCAATTTTAATAATAATAATAATAATAATTAAAAAAAAAAATTCGAAACAAATTTTGGTAAGTTTGAAGCTTCTACAAGTTTCTCAGTTTGAGTTACAGTTGCTTCAATGGAAATTTTTAACAGAATTTTTTTGAAAAGATATAGCAATCCAGATCAGACCAGTTTGGATGTCTTGGCAAAGTTTGGTGGCCGTAATGACCTAAGAGGAGATGTGATTAAAATGTTTTGTCTAATCTGTTTCTCCACGAATCTGTTCCCTCCCAGACAAAACCGTCTGCATGCTGAAGTTTCCAGAGCCAGAATGGTACTGGGACACCGTGACCAAGATCTGCGTCTTCATTTTTGCATTCGTGGTTCCAGTTCTGGTGATCACCTTCTGTTACGGCCTGATGATCCTCCGTCTCAAGAGTGTTCGTCTCCTGTCCGGGTCTAAAGAGAAGGACAGGAACATGCGGCGCATCACGCGCATGGTGTTGGTCGTGGTGGCAGTCTTCGTCATCTGCTGGACGCCCATCCACATCTTCATCATAATCAGGACTGTGGTGGAAATTGACCACAAGAATCTGCTGGTTGTTGCCTGTTGGCATCTGTGCATCGCTCTGGGGTATATGAACAGTAGCCTCAACCCACTCCTCTACGCGTTCCTCGATGAGAACTTCAAGAGATGCTTCAGAGAGTTTTGCATTCCATTCCGTTCTCGCATGGAGCAGGGCAGCTTTTCCAGAGCACGGAGCGCCACCAGAGAGCCCATCTCCATCTGTGCCAAATCAGAGTCGGTGAAGCCCACATGACTAGACCTGGAGCAGAGGACTCCTGGTTCTCCAACAAGAACACAGAGAGACTTCCAGTCAGAGCTCACCCAGATCTCTACGACGGAGTTTTAACCTCATGCAGGGTTCCATCGGTGAAACGTCAATGTGGTTCATTGTCTGCCTAACAACCCGTTCGATTTCAGAGAGTCGGGCGAGTAATGGGTAGATACTAAATAATTGCAGCGGTGATTTCCTGAGGGAGGAAATTAAATCATCTGGACAATTGAGATTGTGATCATGGGAAGGACATCAAAGACATGTTCTTCAAAGGTCAATAGGAAATCTGCTTTCATTAGTGGTGTATGAGCTATTAAAGGATTCCAGTAATCTGATTATTTTCATCGCTGGGTTTGAGGGTTGATCGTGCCAAATAACGTTCAGAAGACATTTTTAAGAAGCTGTTTTACACACAACAGAGAATTTCCTTCAGCTTCAGGATGCTCAGATGGAAAAATGGAACCAAAACTTTGCAGGACATCTTTCTTGGATTCCAAAGACTGTTCTTCCCAGTAAAACCGGACCTTTTCCTCGACGTCTAGTCAGTATTTATTTGCCGGTGCTGTTTGTGCTAGTGTTTCATGACTTGTTTCAATCAAGTGCACAGTGTTTAGACGTGTCTAGAACTATAGCCTTGTACTAATCTAGCATTTCGTTCCTGTTGGGTATTTATTATCAGACACCAACACCGGAGAGTGCCATGTTTAGGGTTATCTTAACGTTAAAAGCAGATATCTTTGTTTCTTGATGTAGATATTTTCCAGATAAGAAAGCTTTTCTAGGTAAACGCAGTACAGTTTTCTTTGCCGTTTGGATATTTAACCTATATTTGACTGTCTGGCACAAATCGGTCAGTGTTTTTAAAAAACAATAATAAAAATAAGCATTTTCAGCACATTTTGTGTGAATTTTCATCACTCCCAAGATGACGCTCAAGCTAGAGACTCTTGGGGGATTACCCAAAGCTTTGCGTGTGGCACAAGAGAAAATATGATGAGTGTACGCGGTATTAATAGTTATTTATCTACCCCACAAAATGAACAACAATGACTATGGCACAAGGTTGTAACTATATGAAACCAAGTTGATTATTATGCGCAAAACGCTTAATTATTGAAGCCCATTTAAGTCCGGTTAGAAAAAAAAGGATATGGATTTTAAGTCAGAATTTTGAGATGCAAAAGTAAACGTTTTTTCAACACAAGTTACAATTTAGGGGAAAAAAAAACCTTGAAAGTTTGAGATGTCAAAGAAGAAAAGGTTACAAAATTGGAAGAAAAATGTAAAAGTTTATGATACAAGTTAAAAAATTGAGATGGAAAAGTACTTTTAAATACTTTTAAAAAGTTAAGGAGGGGGGGAGTAAGTCTTTCGTCAAAATTTTTCAAACAAAAGAGTATGTGAGGAAGCGATGAAAACTAAAGTACTTGCATGTTTCCCTGTTGGATTTTGCAGGCAAGAGCGGGAAAAACAAACAAATAAAAATGCGGGAGCGTATTAGTACGAGTTCATGAGAGACTGCAGGTGAAAGTAATGATTATAATTAAAGCTCATTTAATTGTTTCTAGAATTTCGATTCTGGAGGGATTTCAAGTCTGATAGAGGTAGCAATTGGCCAGAAGACACAGCCCTAAGAACAGTTTCAAACGGCCCTTAAGCTTAAGAATTCAAGGAATGGGTTGACAAACACAAACTGTTTGGTCGATTTTTTTTTTTTTAAATGGTCAGAACTTAATTTTATTGGATAATTTAGGAATTATTTGCATATTCTGCAGCTATGGTCTTGTGATAAGACTGGATGAGAGGGAGGGGGGTAAGAGATCACATGAAGAAGCTAAGCCATGTGGTGACCCTTGCCTTGTTTAACTCTTCGATAAACATTTAGAAAGCAGTTTTATTATATTATTTTAATATAGTTTCAACAATTTGACATGACGTGGATGTAAATTGTCTGCAGGACATCATGGAGGTTGGTGATTCAAGCACTTTTACATAACCTCTTGAGCAGACAAGCTTCTGTTATGAAATACATTAGATAAGGGCTTTTAGAGCATATCTGAATCATCCGGACAATAAGAGGCGGCTTTATAATGAAATTTCACAATATCATGGGTATTTTAACTACATTTGTTAACAAAATATGATTTCAATGTGCTTGGGGTATTACTGAGGAATGAGATGAATCAGTTCAGTGTCAGATCTAATAAATATCATTTTTTAATCAAGGTTCATTAGCATATTCTTCCTCAGACTGAAAGAGAGGGGTATCCCAGGCCGGAGTAAATAAGTGTCGTCTGAGCAAAGTCGTGCATGGAAGTTAGTGACATCATTATCATGACCTACATCCCTAAAGCAAGTTCAGGCTGCCCGATTTTAGCCTCGATTTTGAGAAATCAGCCAACTTTTTCAAAGTCTTGGGGGAAAAAATAAATAAATAAAATTTGCACTTCTTCCTAAAGTCCTCCAGCGTGAAATCTCCTGTTGCTGCTCCATCGTTCAGTGCGAAAAGGTCTGGGACATGACTACTTGTTCACCCTAGCAACCAGATTCTTAGAACTCTATATAATCGCTGACACCTCCATGGCAACCAAGTGCTTACCCTAGCAACCAATTTGCCATATCTCTATTCCAGCTTGCGAATGGGGGTTTGTTAATTATATCCATATTGAGATATGGGACATAAGTCACTGATCCCTCCATAGCAACCAGGCTGCTTACCCTAGCAACCAATTTGGCACATCTCTAGCTGAGCTTGTGAAAGTCATAGAGACAAGGGGGTTGGTTTATGTTACTCACCGAGACTTTGGCTTCATTTAAATATTGTTGTAAACTGCAAAAGTAGTTTTTAACTCTATTTTTTTATTAGTATTGGCAAGTTTAGTTCTATTTAAACAACTAAACTTAAAAAATTTTTACAATAATTTTACATAGTTGAATGAGCAGTAAAAAAAATCTTGTGCAAAAACCCTGCAGAGAAATGCACAAGAGTTCATAAATTTTCACTATTTTGGTGGTTTTTGAAAAACAAAAAAAAAAAACAATTCAGTTTATTTCTAAAGCTTAGTTCAAGCAAAAATATCGCACAAAGCACTTTATTAGGTCAGTACATTTTTGCCTAATAGTATAGATATATTTGGAAGTTCAGTTCTAATCAAAGCTAGCAGTTTACAAATATTTTACCTTGTTGAATATGCAGAAGATTGAAAAAAAAAATCAATCTTCCATTAAAGGCTACTCTGTAGTTTCCATGGCAACAAGCACGTTCAGCCATTAAGACGAGAAGCTGTACAATAACAACTGGTCTAATAGCTCACGAGATGCTGCTGATAAACACGATTCCCTTTCGCAGCCTGAAGCAACACATTTCCAAACTGATGAGTGAGAATTAAAGATTACAAACTGCTCAATCTCTATTAATTCAGTCCCTTTCCATTCCAAAAGAAAGTGTTCTTCTGATATCCACAATGATGCTAAATGTAGCTTAACTTATCACTAAAAGGCTATGAGTAATGGAACATAAAAGGATGAGCTTTAGATTACTTCTGTAAATAAATAAAGATGTTGAACTTTACCAAGGATAAAAAGTAAATACACTTTTATCAAAATTAACATCTACCTGCTGGTGATTTGTGAAAACAATGGCTGGTTATGTGAAATTCAAGCCCCCAAACCCTTCATCAATAACCAATCGATGACACCATGGTTTAAAAAAAAAAAGCATGACCATAAGGTAATAGCATATATAGCAAACCCCAAGGCACTGGAGATCAGGGAGGAATCAACTAATCAATATCATTAATAATTGAAAAAAAAAAAAGCAGTCCATTCCAATGAATTTCATTATGGAAGGCACGGCAAGCCTTCCATACACTTCACTACGGGATCGATCAGTTATTATCGATATTATAATAGGTACGCTGTAAACAAAGACCGCTTTAGGAAGTTCAAATTAATATTTGACATTTCCACCTTTTGCCTTTGAAATGGCATCAATTCTCTAATATACACTTCCACAGAGAGTTTCATGAGCAGTTTTCTTGTGCAAAAGATTTTTAATTTAGGTTTTATGTTACTATGGTTGATGAATTTTACCATTTTTTCAATTGTATTAACCTCGCATGCCTGATTTTGAAAAACTTAGTCCATACAAACACACAAAAACATTGTACGAAACCAGTCGATTCGTTTCGTCCTCTGCTACACTTTGTAAACAAAGCAGTGATAAGTGCAGGGAGTGATGATTATGGCAAATCTCACCAAAAAACTGAGGAAAACTTAGTTACATTTACATTTATGCATTTGGCAGACGCTTTTATCCAAAGCGACTTACATTTGAATGAACATATTTTTTTCTGTCAGTTCTTATTTTCCCTGGGATCACAAAATGGAGCCAAGAGCATTTTCAAAACGAGCAACCATGGCCATCATTCATACTCAGGAAAATGGGTTTTATCCAAGACAATTCTTCCCTGATAATAACAATCATTGACTGCTGTATCTAAAAAGGCAAATACAAACTCATTTTTAACTTTTTAGCTGTTAAAATGTAGGCCATCACCAAGAGATCCGATACAGAAGTGCATGCAAATATCGCATGCTTTCATTCTTAACTTAATTTTCATTGTAAAAGCAATTTCAAATCCCTCGTCCACACAGATCTTTAAGACCGAGTAAACAGACGCTTTTATAACCTTGTTTTGGGTGAAGGGAGGCTTTTGAATCAACTTTGACCTGCAATGACTAGAGAAAACAGATATTTATTTGAATCTTTAAAAAAAGAGACTCCCTGTAGGCATCTCGCCACAGTCAAGATTCCTCATTCGTCTTATGCAACCGAACTACAAGATGATGCTAAACAATGTTTTCATAAAGGTTAAACCCATCAGATCTTGACCATGTTTTGCATTTCTACAGCACAAAATGGAAACAATGATCTTATTAAAGGAAGCATTCTCTCTTAACATTTGACGCCTGAGCTCCGTGCATATGGCACGTAACGAATCACATAATGCCCAGATAAAAGTATTAAACGATAGCGGTCAATTAAGTGCTCGGAGAGGAGGCTGTTAGCATTTCAAAGCTTTCAGAAACACTGGTCCTTGAAGGGCTTTTCAGGCAAAACATCCCACAAAGTCTCTCAGCGTGACTCACTGTGGCTGCAACAGCAAGAAGAGGAAGAGCACAATGCCATTTCCCCTCATGGAGACTGAAGAGCAGCTTTGATCTGCAAATTTAATCAATAGCCCCCCAAACCATTTGCAGCCTCAAGTGCTCTACTACATGTTTACATGACGAATAATGGACTCGGCACCATTGTAAACATTTCAGCTGGAGGAATATACGTTCACTTTGATATCACTGAAACTATCCACTGATCTGTGGAAACAAGGCAATTCTAAGCAATAAAATACTTTAAAGTTATTAAAATAAAGGAAATATCTGTGCTTCAAAAATAAACGGTAGTACTTGTGATGGATTTTTAAATTACAGCAGAAACCCATCTTTATTTTAACGTAAACATGCAGACGCTGCTAAGCTATACACACAAAAACCCTGAATATTTATGTTTTTTTATTATTTGAGCTTGTGATGTACTTCCTGTTTCGAGATACAAAATGACAGTTTTCTCTTACATGGACGTAATGTGGCTGCAAGCACTGTTCACCACAGCATGAAACACACGTGTACGAAAATCTATCTTACATTCCCACCAGAAGATGGCAGCTGTCAAATAATCTTTTTTGTTATAAAACAAAGATAATTTGTAAAAGATTAAAGTGAAAGCAGCTTGCAGGAATAGAGGAAGGTTGATATAAAAAAAAAATATTTAAAGGTACTTAATCTGCTCTGCCATTCAATCCATCCTCAATTAGTCACGTACCCTGGGTCCTAGAAGGGGTTAAAAATAACACTGACTACTGAAAATGGGGAAAAAAGCTACAAAAAATATAATCAAGATGAAACATCATTGAGAAATCTGGATTTATTTATGTTAATCATAGTATAAACCTTATTGACGTTACTAACAGCTCCCTAGCAACCAAACTGTTTACCTAGAAACCAAAGTTTCAGAACTCTATCTAAGCTTTGGTAAATGATAGAGACATGGGGTTTGGTTTATAGAAGATATTATGACAAAGACAACATTATATTATGTCACTGACCCCTCCATAGCAACCTTGTTGGTTGTTTGCCATAGAAATCAATGAAAAATTGCAATCTATTCAAGAAAAATTGACAAATGAGGTTTGGTTTATGTTACTCAACATGAAAACGGCTTTTAAAAGCACTTTTACAATCCAACTTTATAGTCTGTGTCCAAACTATAGCCATCTACTTTATTTTGGGTCCTCATTTCAAAAGATTCACTCATTTACTCTTCATGATGCATCACCGCCACCCGGTGGATGAAGCACGCAATTGCTTTCTCTCACAGGCACTTTCTCTCACAGTGCCACTGTTGAGTTTTTCTACTTTCCTCATATGCCTTTGGAAATTATTTTTGCCGGTGTCAGAAAGCTCACCCAAAGAACCGGCGTTACGGGAAAAACAGACACCCCCTAAAGGCCGTAAATCTTTTCTTACATAAAAAGCCTAGATATGGTTATTCTAGATAGCCCTAGATACAGTTCTCTTTAACAATGATTAATCATACATTAGTTTTGCAAAACGTATTTTAATAATCGTACACAAGGCCAGCAATGCATGGTGATGACAGTAGTTTCATTTGAGAAATCAGGAACGGTTTAAGACTAAAGTAAACTATCCGTCTCAAATGCAGAGTAGATCAGTCATAACCATTTATTGCTAAGAACTTTATTAAAAAGAAACTAACAAAAACAAAAGGGATTCTCTAAAAGACTTCTTAAATCACTGCTCAGCTCATCCACGCATCCCTTCATTCATCCGCACAGTCTCTAGGAAGCACCCTATTGCTAAAAAGATTAAAGAATACAAATGCAAAAAGGTCCATAAAAAGGCTTTTCGATCATTTACTGGACCAAATCCAGTGAATGCGCAAACTGGGACAGTTTTAATTAGATGACGTTCATCTGAAATTCACAGGAGGCTTCGTGAACCCCAGACTGCACTATAGCTTACGGTTACCACTGATGCAGTAGTTTGGCTCAGCTCTCTCTAGTCCTGGCGTGAAGGATCAGCTCTCCTGCTCATCTTTGACCAGAAGCACAGTATGCTGGCCGCCGCTGGAAACAGTCAGAACCAGGCGTTTTTCCAGCTGCTTACCGGTCATCTGCACTGGGCTCCACTCATCGTCCTCCTCGCCAGTGCCCAGCTGCAAGTTGGTGCCCATTCCCCAAGAAAACACAGCACCTGGAAAACAAACGTCTAGTAAGAAAATTATACCCAACAACGAGGTGGTGCAATCTGAATCCGTGAACAGTTTCTTCTTTCATTTTTCAAAACGAAAATTTTTTTCGATACCAGGTTTTGCGTTTGAAACAAAGAAAGGAAAACAAAAAAAAAAAAACGGCGCTTTACTTTCGTTTTTTTTTCCGTTGTGCGACTGCTCAGCGGTTCCTGGAAGTTGCGCGTGTTGGAAACTTGGGCTAACAATTAGTAAAGTTGGAAGTTGAGCTTAAATTGTAAAAATTATGGTCGATTTTGTGGGGTTTCAACGTTCCTCAGTAACTTTGGAAAATCTATTTGTAGTTTACTGAAAAAAAAAGAAAAAAAGTTTAACTCAGGAAAATGGAATATTCTTCCAATTTGTTCCAAAGATAAGTCGTCCTCTCAAATAACGAATTAAAAGAGAACCAAAAATAAAAATCAAACAGTTCCAGGTTGATTTAGTGCATGCAGTCGTGATCGAAGAACTTCAGAAAAACACCATGAGCTTGTTTTACACCTTCCTTTTCAATAATATTTTTCAAAGATCTTGCTTTGATGACAGCGGCACAAGAAAATATCAAATTTTTCAGATGCATATTGAGGTTTCTCAGCAGTTTGGTTCAGCTTTATTAAAATTAAACTCTTCGTGGTATGACCGCTCATTGTGAAAGCACTTCTTCTTCACCAGGTCTTGCTTATCGTTTTTTTTTTTTGTTCAGTGTCACCAGTTTCAAACCCCAAATACTCCCTCACCGCTGCCGTTCCGTGTTTTTTTGCGCATCCGTTTGGCGGACTCCGTACAAGTGGGCTTCTGCGGAAGTCATCGCTTCTCTCAAAACACTAGTTGGATCTTCGGCACTGTGCAGAGTCCCAAGCCCAAGGCCTTCTCCAGCACATCCCCAAAGATTCTCAATGTTAAGGTCTGGACCAATCCATGTGAGAATCCTGGAATACGTGCCGTCAGGGAAGAAGAAACACCGAATAATCTGAGATATTCAGTCAGCTGACTGTTGCTGAATCCAGACCCCATATAGCCCCGCCCCCCCACAGGCCTGTACAGTAGGCAATCTGGAATCATCGGACCACATGACCTTCCTCCAAAGTCCAACCTTTATGCTCTCGAGTGGTTTCGCAGTTGTGTTGAGCACTAATGGGCCACCGCAGAACACAAACCAAAGGACACAAACAGGACGCCCTTACCTTGTTTCGTAACAGCATAACTAACGGAAGCACCACAGGCAACCATCTGAACATCACTGACTCCAGGGACAGGCGTGGGCTCACTCTTCTCTCCTGCATCCTTTCCTAAGCCAAGACGTCCGTACTCCGCCCGACCAAGACTGTACACTTGACCTGGACGGTGTATACACATCATCAACACCACCGGTAGAACCTCTGAGCAGTAGTTAACACCATCTATAAGTCACCTTGAGAATCGAGGCATATAGTGTGATGCTGTCCTCCAGAGATCCCCACCCACGAGGTGGTGGAGTTCTTAAAAGAACTGAGTTTCATGGGAACAAAGCAGGTGCTTGTGCTTTGTGTGCCTGCGGGGCACAGAAAACAAGTCAAATATTACGTTCTGCAAAACCCACACGGGTGTTGCTGACTTTACCCAGTTGGTGGTAGTTAGAGAGGCCAAATCCATAGACGTGGCCATCTTTAGACACAGCGAAGGTGAAGTACGCTCCGCAGAAGACGTCTGTGAAGACCACCTTCCCCCGAGGTTTAATGATCACAATCTGAGGTTGCAGCAGCCTCACTGACACACAGGAGATGGAAACACGATTAGTAACTGCAGTTGACTCTAGAGGATCACAAGGTTTAATGGTGATGTTTCTGAAATTTTACCAACATTTTTCATGGAAGCACATTTCTGCCAGGTTAATGTTATATAGATACAAAATAAATCCGTTCCAGGGTGACGCTCGTATCCCGAACATTTCGTATTGACATGTAAAACGCCTAACCTGTGCAACGACTCTCAGAAACAGTAAAAGTAGATAAAAAAATGGAAAACCGGAGAAAAATAAAGTAAGATTTCTTCAATCCTTAAATCTACACATTGTTAATGTAATAAATGACAATAAAACAGAATAAAACACACGTAAAATTCGTAATATGTTCACAAATGTGAAACCTTACCTTGAGAGTGAAGCGATGTGTCGGAGGAACGGATGCAGAAAACATTACGGCACTGCGTATGAAAGTTATCTTTCTCGAGATATTTCATGAATTACGAACACCAACACGGTTTCAAACACAAGCGCAGACAGTACCGAGCGTACGGGAGAGAGCGTGTCACAGGGTTTCTCTAAGTTACGCTACAGAACAGCACTTTACACGTTATAAATGTTATTTTTTTATGACACCTTGACTAACTCTTGATAAAGTACATTATTAATCTATACATAATGTTTCGCTTGATTTAAAGTGTTTTAAAGTGCATCGGCCCCTTTTAGCACTCTCTGCAATGGGAGCATGGAGCGCCAGGACCCGGAAGCGCAGCGTCAGACTTAACAAGCGGAGAATAGAACAGAACTCTTGGTGTTTTTCGTAACTTGGAATTTTTTTCGTCTCGTGAAGCAAAATATTTCCCGCCATACCTTTCGTATTTCGAACAATTTGTAACTCGACACAATCATATCTCAAGGTACCACTGTATATGGCTAAAAACTCTGAATTTGAGATTTGAAAAAAAAAAAAAAAAAAGAGACAGGGTAGGGCTGGGCGATATGAAGCAAAAAATATATCTCGATATATTTTGCTATATCTCGATATACGATATATATCTTTACAGGATTTATAACCACCCCCCCCCCACCACCCAAAAAAAAACCCTACTGCAAAAAAAAAAATAATGCAAATGTCAAAGTCGTTTTTTATTGAAGCTCAGAGGTGCTTCAGCAAATTTTCTTTCAGAAATCCTTGTATACATATTGCCTTTTCATTCAAAAATAAAACAACTAAAAAACAGGCAGTGCATAGGAACAAAGTGCTCCTGTAACATTTAGGATATAAACAAAATCCCTGATAACATAAATAATTATTTAACTGTAAAATAATACACATTGCCTTCTTTTCATTCAAAAATAAAACAACTCAAGCTCATCTTTGCAGGACCTCTGTTGTAAGTAACCTTTTCCAGTTCAGCAGCAAGCCGCGCTCTCTCTGTAGTGTACAGTCGCGGGAGTTCCTGTCTCGAAAAGTAATGACGACTGGGTAAACTGTATCTGACTGGGATCAAGTGTTTTTAGCATACGTTTAAAGCCATGTTGTTCAACGACTGTATGTGAAATGCCACGGACTCTACCATATTATGTTTATGTGTTGCCCTTTAAGAGCTGCGGCCCAGAGCCCTCAGTGTGTGCGCTGCAGGTGTATGCGCGTGCGCGAGGAGTTAGAGAGAAACTTCTCCTGAAACCGCTACCCTAATATATCTTGTTTGCTTTTGTTTTTGTGATGTAATTTTCTTGTGACGCTGAAGCTAACTATAAAGGTTTGAGTTTGGGATGATGTGTTCGTCTTGAGGCTCCTTTTTTTCACTGGCTATCCGGCACAAGCGTCACACGCTCTGTCTTTCATATTCTACACTCCGCGTTATAGAATTGTGGAGATTATGGCAGCAACTTTCACGGCAGTAGACATCTGTCTGTTGTTCGTCTGACGACTTAAAACCAAAGTATTTCCATATAATGGAGCCAGCTGTTCTTTTTTTGCAACAAGTTCTGTAACCTCCGGGCTGGTTGCGGGCGCCGCCATGTTGAATGAGACGACAGGCAAGGGGAGGGGGAACAAAAGCAAGGAGGCGCAGACGAGCGCAGCACAGAGAAGGCAAACAAGCAAATTGGAGAAATTAAATATAGACATTATATCGATATGTACGATATGCCAGAATTCATATCGAGTTTAAAAAATATTTAAAATATATCGAGATATCGCCCACCCCTAACACAGGGAGAGAAAAAGTAAAAATTGTGAGATACCCGAGCTTTAATTAATAATCTTTCTTGGAATGATCCAGTTCTTCACACTTTTCCTACTGGTCTGCCTATTCAGAAAATGTCATTAAACAGTTATTCTTCCAGTCTTCATGAGCATATACAACGTGTTTGACGTCATTATTGTGACCTTTTACTCTCAAAATTTACACTTTTTTAGCCAATTTTTTAATAACCTGGCAAAAATAGTCTTCCATAATTTTTATTACATTAGATTTACTCTGAACACAATAAACCAGATGGCTAAAGTTTGTACATAAACTTTTAAAAAGGATGCCCCTTATGCCTAAGAGCGATATAAACTTTACCCAATTTATCAATGATTTTTCTGAGCGGCTGCTGGGGGTAAACTATCTGGTTGCTAGGGCAAATCAATGATGTCGATAAAAGGTTTCCTTCTCACTAAGAGTAACATATACCATCTGTTATGTTCCTGCCATTTTCTGAATCAGGGATATAGATGATTTAGTTGCTAGGGTACAATTTTGGTTGCTATGGAGGAATCAGTTATATTAAAATCCCCCGTGTCACTATAAACCCAGGTCTCTCTGATTTTCTAAAGCTGAGAGTGATTCCCCCCCCCCCAAAAAAAATCAATTTCGGTTGCTAGGGTAAACAGTTTGGTTGCTAGGGAGTCGTCAGTAGTTATAATGATGTAAGTTGTTGCTACGATTGTTGCTTTTCGAATTTTTTTTCAAAGGACATTATAAGTCAAGGGCAAATCTTTAACCGCTTCTAAATCATGGGGTTCAAATACTTTTGCACAGTGTTCAGTTTGAAGCTTCTCTGCTGTTGTCAGGCAATGGAAAGACACAACATGGAGGTACATACTCAGTCCTTTCCTTCCGCCGCGGTTACAAAAGTGCTCCGCCACACGTCCGAGCTGGCCTTGCTCTCCACAGCCCGAGGTGTAGAGCTCTCCGTGCACAGTCAGCATCACCAAATGGTCATTTCCTTAACGACGAATTCCAACATGCCGCCGTTAGAATAACAAAGGACTTTTGACATCACTGCAAACATTTATGACCCACCGGAGACTATTTTCACCACTTTCTTGTCTATCGGAACCCGGACGGGCACTTTGCACTTTTTCATGGGCTCCAGGAGTCCGATAACGCCATTATTGTCCTGTAACAAAATTTAGAGATCAACCAAAACTGGTGCAGGCTACACTACAGTGTGCTCAAACACTACACTCACTCGAAAAGACCCCCAAACATAGACGGCTCCATCTTCTGTGAGGGCAGCGGTGTGACTGTCTCCTGCAGACACCTGCACCACCTTTTCTGCCAAATCTACCTGAGCTGGCACCATTTCAGTTCCCTCTACTGAGGTATCCCTGCCCAATGCGCCTTCGTCATTACAGCCAAAGGTATAAATCTAGAAAAGGACGCAAAACAACCCATAACCACCATAACAACCCAGTGATCATAGCGACGCGTCCTCTGCTTACCGTTCCTGTCTCGCTGAGGCAGACGGTGTGCATGCCTCCAGCCACCGCCTGCACAATCCCCTCAGGAAGAGTCACCAGAGCTGGTTTCTTCCGCTCCAGCACGTTTTCTCCAAGTCCAAGCTGACCAACATCACCCTGCCCCAACACAAGCACCACGCCCTTCTCCTGACCATGACTACTGTGAGAGACTGCAACACACAGGCACTCAGGCTTGGACACTGGAGCCGCACAATAAATCAAAATCAAACTGCTCTCAGGAGGTGCATTAATAAATAATTCACCTTTCAACTTTTTCACATCTGTTGAGTCTTCAGTTGCTTCAATCGTATGTCTCTTCGCAGCTTTTTTCCCAGGCATGGTGAGAGAAACTTCTTGATGGAAAACCTAAAGCAACAGAATAAAGTCACGATATATCATTGTTCTGAGAGAGAACCAAACCGATTGCTGCAATTTGAAAACGAACCGGAATCCAGGAGCTGAACCTTTTTGTGTCCGGTAAGTCACACTTTTGACGAAATCTGCTAAATTTGCTGGAGAATGGTGTCCCTGAACTCTTTGAAAATCAGTTTTAGCAGTCAATCGCATAGTGCGAACCCCCACCCCTTTTGTTTGACATATTTTTTTAACATCAACTACAGAAAGCTTAGTTACGCAACAGCCTCTCAAAAAAACAAAAAAAACTTTGTATATCGGTCCACAAACAACCAAATCTCCACAGATATCTTCAACACTTTCATGTCCCATGGTTCACAAGTGTTCTCAGTCAATGGTTCTTTTAACATTTAAGCATATATACATAGACTTTTCTCACATTCCTTTTAATTTAAAGCCATTTATTCCCTTGTTTTGCCACTCAGTCTCAATTGAGGCATGGCTGGGTGGGAAAGTGACATCAATGTAGGCCCTCCATTTAAATAAAGGGGTTTAAACAATACTTTATTTTTATATTGTGCACATATCCCGATTAAAAACACTTATAAAGAGGTTTTTGTGGAACTCTTAGTTGGAAGCCAATAACATTGACCCTCTGACACATCGGTCCTGTGGCAATGAATTTTACTCTAGCTTGGCTTTTAACTTTCAATTTAATTTAAGTTTAAAGGCAAATTCTATTTTAAAGATATTAGCAAATGTAAATTGACCAACTGTTTTTTTTTTTTTTTAAAAAAGGTTCATATAAATAAAGAAAAAAAATCTCTCTTTCCATCTATCAATATCACTTTTCACATCAAAAACATTCTAGGGTCGAGGAAAAGTTTTTTTCTTTAATCTAGAAATTTTTCTTCGGTCTTCAGAATGGTAGGTTTCAGTAGGTGTGTAGGTTGATTTCTGATGTGGTGGTTGAAATACAAGGACGCTACTAAAGAGCTGAAATGCCAATTTAACTGTTATATTTCTTAAAGTTATTTTAGACATTTTACATCATTGGATAGTGTTGTCGTTGTCTATTCATTGATGTGCAAAAAAATTCGTTTTTTAAAAAGCAAAATCAACAAGCCTAACATGACAATACAATGGTATGAAGTTACTCGATTAATTTTTGGAACCCTGAATTATCACTGAACTATTATTTCGCAATTTTCCTTAAAAGCAAACCTGTATCTTCCACGAATAATTCTAAGAATCAGGGCAGATATGATTTTTATTAAAGGGAGTTGTTTTTCCTCTCGGCACAGACTACTTTCATTGAGTGACAGCAGCAAATGTTTGATCGCGATTGTTGGGCTAAACTCTACCGACACAAGAGTGTTGTAGCTTCGTCTAAATTATGAAATATACCGCAACTGTGAGGTCAAGTTCAAAGCCTTAGATGAACATCCTTCGCAAATGTAAACATTTCTAACTTCACTTTATAGCTACCTTCATGTAGCTGAATGCCAACCAAATACTGGTTGTAAACAATCGACATTGGATAAAACCGGCGCATGCAGTAATAAAAACAGGCTCCGGAATGATTGCTAATATTTCCCGACTCTGAAGACTCCTTGTGTTTATTTCACACTTGTATTTGATTGCTTACCTCGACCTTGCGGTAGTGATGATAATCAAAGATCACGAAAAAATACAGAAGCGGATTTTAGGCTGTATTTTGCTCGGAGGAGATCAGGAAGAGTAACACACGTGCCTCACGCTCCTGCACTACTTCTTGAGGTTCTGCGCGTTCGCGCTCATGATGAAACGTGCGGGCTCCCCCTGTCGGACGGGTGGGTCGAACATGGACAGATTAATATTATAATTCGTAATTATAATTAATACGTAAAATATGATTAATACGTAAACGTATTAATATTAACATAAATATGTTCACTCTGTACGTTTTTCCCCCGTGATGTCTTTCAAGAGGATATCTACAAGTACCTGTGTATTTTCTTTTTCGTCTGTTGGTGTTTCTATACTTTTGGAAGCATTGCCTTCTGAACAGTATCCTGAACAGCGTGTGGCTAAAGGAAATTATTAGTGATTATCCTTTAAATAATTTACACTGTGTTCTATTTATATATTTTTTTTTAGATATGTTAAAATGTTTACCATTCACCTCAAAACACTGGGTCAGGGGCACTCTTGAAGAACTTATAGGATTCTGTGGGGGCATCAGTCATCATTTCTGCCGTGACAGCATCACTGCGAGGAAGAAAAAGCTGGAGAAAGTCATCAGGAAGTCCTGGGCTGTTCTCTGGATACAGTGTGGGGCGTGGGTGAGAAGAGGGTCCTAGCAAAGGTGTCCTCAATCCTGGAAAATGAGACTCCTGCAGGACAACCTGAAAGTGCTGCAGAGCCGCTACAGCTCCATCCTCGGCATTTGAAGCAAAGATTCAGGAAGTTTTTGGTTCCTGCTCACGTGCAACTTCACAATGAACTCGATGGCTAAAGTTGGCACTCAAACTTTGATGTTGGCTTGTAAAAGTGCAATCATTCATCTGTTGTAAAATGTGCTTTTTATCAATAAATTTCTGGAGCTGAGCGATAGATTTTTATAATCAGTTGCTAGGGTAAACAATTCTGCCAAATCAATGACGTCATTAAAAGGTTCCTTTCTCAATATGAGTAAAATATACTAAAGTCCTACATTCCTAGCAATTTCTTATGCTGAGATATAGTTCTGCTGATTTGGTTGCTAGGGTAAAACATTTAGTTGTTATGGAACATAATATTATGTTCTTTATGTCACTGAGTAAAATAACCCCGTGTTTCTATAATTTTTTGTAACGTTGAGATAGAGAGGGGTTGCTAGGCTAAAGTTTGGTTGCGAAAGAGCCGTCAAAGTGACATCAAAAATGTTGGGTTATTTTTGTATCAACAATAACAAAATGCACATAATTATTTATTAACATCAAAGTTTTACCTCTAAGCTAATTTCGTTGCCTTTTCCCATTTGTTGGTCATGTATTTTCCCATATTTTTTCATTATAAGAATTTACATAATGGTTTAACCGCTTCTTGAGTCTGGGGTTCAAATACTTTTGCACAGTGTTTGGTATGTTCTTGCACAAACAGATCCATCCACTTCTCTGTTTTTCTTGCTTCTTTACCGATTATGTTTGGTTCCAAAAGGTGCTCTTCACATGTGATGAAAACATCTCCAAAATGATCTAAGAGACCAAATAATATGTGCATAAATTAAATTTAATGAATAGTTCTAATTTAATCTACGTTCTGAAAAGAAAAAAAAATCACTAGATTCAACACGGGAGGCAACAGATATGCTTGGTAAGCATTTTAATTTACATTAGAGTGGTTTACATTTAAACAGCGAATGTACTGTAAGTTCCTAAAAGTTCTTAAAAAGCAAGAATATACAACACTACACCGCAATGGAACAATCTGCTCCCGTCCTTGTAGTGCCGAGTAAACACTAGCATCATGTGCTTAAAAAAATAGTAACCTATCCAAGTTTTAATAATGTTAAAATATGTATTTTTAGGAAGACAAGATATACAGTCAGTTCATCTACAGAGTGGATCTGTACAGCAGAGCATTCACTATTTTCCTACTGGCCAAAACAATGAGACACCTGATTGAAAAAAAAAATAAAATAAAGCAAAAATAAACTCCCCATTTCTCTGATTGAATATCAGAGCGAGACCAGGCTTAATAAATAATCAGGATATATATATATATATATATATATATATATATATATATATATATATATATATATATATATATATATATATATATATATATATATATATATATATATAGTTTTTTAGCAACAAAACATTCTGTAAACATTATGTGGAAACCTCTGGGAACTGTAGTAGCTGGAGTTTTCCTGTTAATCATTAACTGTTTTTATCTAAAAGCTCATGCTCAAACACAGAACGCCCCAAAAGAGGTGAATATGTAACAATGTCCTGAATTAAAAAAAGGTCAAGCTAACGTACAGTTGTGCTCATAAGTTTATAGAATTTTTTTGATTTCTTAGCCATTTATCCAACACAAAAACCTTCTTTCCCCTCAAAGTTAGCGTTTGGGTGAAGCCATTTACTTTCCTAATGATTCTGATCAAAAGTTTGGACTGATTCCATGCACAAAAACTGACACAAAAGGTCTTGAGCGGCTGGTAAAGGCAACCATCCTCGCCTTCACCTGTTTTCTTGGAATCATTGTTTTTGGCTCCTGATAGACCCTTGCCTCTTTCATCCAGCGATGCGCTGACATTTCTTAATTCTGAGCGATGGGGAAAGCAAAAGAGTTGTACAAAACAAAAAAAAAGAGATGTAAAATCAGGGAATGCCAAATCAGCCAAGCTGCTCAAGGGAAGTTACAGGACATTCCAACATGGCAATGATCCAAAACACCAAGTCCACTCGTTATTGGTTCCACCAGAACAAAGTGAAAGTTCTGAAGTGGATCTCAGTCCCCTGACCTCGATATCGTCAAACCATTCTGGAGAGAACTCAAACGTG
Source organism: Danionella cerebrum (assembly GCA_007224835.1). NCBI lineage: Eukaryota > Metazoa > Chordata > Actinopteri > Cypriniformes > Danionidae > Danionella > Danionella cerebrum. The sequence goes on from SRMA01025691.1 coordinate 152,038, forward strand.
CTGTTCCTGCAAGAATTTACCAGAGGCTTTTTACCAAGGAGAAAACGCTGCCTTAACCAACACAAAAGATAAAGAACCTCATCAACAACTACCTCAAGAGACTTCAGATCGGTACTTCATACAAAGCGATCTGCATCATTTGGAAAGTTTCTGTTGTTTTTATGATTTAAAAAGAGTAAAAACCCCAACACTAACTAGGAGTTATCATTCATATTTCTGAAAAATAGTAAAGAAATCAAGAATTTCACAAACGTATAAGCACAACTGTACTGAAATGGAAAACCAAAAAAACAAAAAAACAACAACTGTGTCTTAAAGTTTCTAAAAGAGAAAAAAATACAGCAACATACAGACACACATATAAAGTCCAGCCTCAGGCCTTCTCACAGAAATCTTCACCCTGCTATGTTCAGTAACTAACACTTACTGTAGTATTACTGTAATTTTTATGGTCATATAATTAATTTCACTTATTTTAAACTTTGTTACACTTCCCTGAACGGAAATAAGGTTTATTGTATGACGTATAAGAAGAAAAAGGCCATTTAGAGCGAACAGAGAAAGAGGAACATGTAAGATCCTCTGGTAAGTCCTTCATCGCCTTGGCACAAGAGTCTCCTGAAGTCCAGGAAAAATACTGCATCCGTCCCCCAGAGGTCACCTCTGAGAAACGCCACGTTCTTCTTTCTTTTTTTTTTTTATTTGATTTCATTTTTATTGTTCACGAATGCTCCAGATGTCCGCGTGCACCTGAAGATGTACATTCATTGTAAAAGCAGGAACATCTCCGTCCCCCTGAGGCTCCTTCACAGAAAAAACTATCACCATTTCTTCCCAATATCCACTGGCCTCTTAAGTGCTTCGTATTCCAGAAAAACCAGGCTTTTAAGGACGATGGAATCTGAAAAAAATAAATAAATAAAAGTAAAAAAAAAAAAACTGAATTCTTAGAAAAGATCAATGTCAGATTTCTGAGATTACAAGCAGATTCATGGGAGAATTCTTCAAAAAAGATAAATAATGAAAAAAGTCAATAACAGAGCAAGCAGTGCTGGTAAGATTTTCTTCTAACTAGGGCTTGAGCACCAGAAGTATGTAGAACCCTGTATTGTAATTACTCAGAAAATTATTGTTCTGCAGCTTTTTCTGTGAAAAAAAGAAGATTTTTTTTACTTAAATTCAGATTAAAAAAATTAATTATAATTAACATTTCTGAGATTACATTCAGACTTATGATTTACAAAAAAATTAGAATTTTGAGAAAAGATCAGTGTCAGAATTCTGGAAAAAGAAAGTCAGGTTTCAGAGATTAAAATCAGATTCATGGTGGAAAAAAAGTAAATTGTGAAAAAGCAGAGCATGCCGTGCTGGAAACATTCCTAAGTAGGAAGTGCATAGAACCCTTTTGTAATACTCAGAAATTAGAGCCAAATGTAACTTCATCGGTATATTAGATTATGGTAAAATTTCACGTGCACAAATCGATTAAAGAGAAGAAAAAAAAACAACACACGTAGGCAACCAATCAGCATTGAGCATCAGATTTGAAACGTGACATCCATACCTTGTGTAAATTCTGCTTTCCTCGTGCACTTCCATCTCCGAGCTCTTAAACTCATTCAGCTCTTTCCGAATAGCAGCCTAAACGAGAGGTTTGATGGTGAGCAGGGCTATTTACCATCTCAAAAGTGTCTATGGGTGTGAAAACCCAAAATAGTTGTTTTCTAAACTGAACACACACAAATAAAATGGTGATTATTTCTATCTCTTTTCGACATGTTTGGTGAGACTAGTAACCAACTGCTCCTCAATCTTAACAGAACGTTCCTGGACAAAAAAAAAAGTAAACTCCACATAAAGATAAGGGCTAAAAAAAAAAAAATAAAGTCAATACTTTGTGACATCATTAAAGATCTTAGTAATTAAAGGGTAAAAATCCTAAATGTAGTAGTTTTGATTAGAACTGAGGTAGAGATTTATAAAAAAAAATTAAAGCAGTGTAATTTAGTTTTTTTCAGGCAGAAAAGGAAAAGGTAGTGTATTTGTCTATAGTGTATTTTCCCAAAATATGTGTAAAAGTAAGATTTGTCACCAAATATCATTACATTTCATGAAACAGAGCAAACGTTTAGACTCAAAATCAACCGTGAAGTGTCTGAAAACGTCCCCAAGAACATTAGATCTATTAATGCGCGTGATGTAGTTTCACCTTGTCTGCTGGAGTGAGTTTGGTCCATGGCTTGTCAGCTCGTCGGTCATAGTCTTGAGCACTGGTGACCTCCACATACTCATGGAAGCGTAAGATCTTTCGAGCCTGGAGTTCAGCCACAGTCGGTCGTTGACTTAGCTAAACGGTTAAAAAAATACAGTTGAATGAAAAGCAAAATGCTTCACTGTGAAACGTACGCTTTGTACAGTGTAACATGAAGATTAAATCGGGTGATTGGACCCACACCTTTCTGGTGAGTCTGCGCTTGATCTCCCGGACCTCCGCTTGCCTGTCTGCTTCATTTTTGGCTGGAATCGAGAAACGACACCAAGAACGGTGAGCATCTCTCATGTCAAATCAGAAAAGCTTGAAGTTCACACATTGAGATGAAAGTAAAATGAAAGAAAACAATAGATAAAAAAAGAAGAGTAAGAAAGCTATTGTAAACAAAACAAAAAGTAGTGACCTTTTTTCCATTTAAGGATTCTAGAGTCAGCAGTAAGATTAAGAAAAGCTCTTAATTCTTAAGAAAAAGAGCCAATTATGAAAAAAAAAGAATTCAGAGGCCAATGTCAAGATTCTGGGATTAGTGACAATCCCGAGGGAATAAAAAATCTGAGTTCTGAGAAAATTCAGAGATCTGAGATTAAATTCAGATTTATGAGGGAAAGAAAAGTCAGAATTCTAATAGTCAGCAATCTAAGACTAAATACAGATTTATGCAAAAAAAAAAAAAAAAAAAAAAGAGTTATAAAAAAGAATCTAATACGAAAAAAAAAAGAATTCAGAAATCAATGTCAGGTTTCTGTGATTACTGAGAATTCTGAAAAAAAGTTAAGGATTCTGAGATTAAGATTTATAAGGAAAAAGACATCTGAATTCTTAGAAAAAAAGTCAACTATGAAAAAAGGACTTCAGGGATTAAAGCCAGAGTAAAAAAATTCTTATATTAAATTCAAATTTATGAGGGAAAGAAAAGTCAGAATTCTTAGGAAAAAGGTAAATGTGGAAAACAAGAATTACAGGAAAAACTGCTAATTATATGACGCAGAACACCAACTTTTTATATAAAGTGGCCCAATTTACACAAACAAAAACATCACAAGCTAAAATCCTTTGGATATTTTCAGAGAAACAAGCAAGCCAGAAAACAAACAAAAAGAGAGATTGGTGTAAAACGTAAACTCCATCTGACTGGGACTAATTAATAAGGAAAAAGGTAGAGAAAAGTGTGAAATAAACAACAGAAACAAAATAAAAGTTTAATTACGCTGGAGGATGTTCCTCTGTTCCAACTCCTCAGCAGTGGGTCGTTGACTCAGACGTCTGCAGACACAATGAAGAACATGTTACGTGTGGTTTTCCCAAAGCTATACATCAACGGAACATGATATCCCATCATTGGGAGCTGTCTGGTAAAGAAGCTCTAGATACAGAACTCCTGCGTCCTGATTGGCTGTAAGGAATTCTCCTTGCTGACTTGTATAACAGTAGTATTTCTATTAACTTTGAATCCTAGAAAGGATAACAAAAGATCTGTATTTTCTTGTAGCGTTTTAAAGGAAATTAAAGTCAAGGTTTTATAGGGAAAAAAAAACAGATTTTTTTAAATTTTATGAAAAAAAAAAGTAATTTTTTTTACTCATTCTCTCCTGGTTGAGCTATACATCCACAGGGGACATTACCGTGTGAGTGCTGTGCCGATCTGTGTCCGGATGGCCTCCCACTGCTCTTTGCTCTGCCAGGACAATGACGAGTGCTCTGGTCGCATCTGCCACTCCGGAGGCTGTCTATCAGGGGCTGACGGACGACTACTCAGCTTCAGCGCCAACGTGTCTTTCCGCTTCACCCTGCTGGCCAGAGCACCTGCCGCACAGACACACACAGTCTGACCTTCTGGCTCTCTTACACATGGATAGAGGACTCTGAGGGTAGGTAGAGCCCTAGTGGTGACTGACGATAACATTTCTCTGTTTAATTAAATAACTGGTGAATTATTTATACCAGGAAACACTTTTTACATACTGGGTGGACTGTCTTCATCCTCGTCTTCATCTGACTCGTCATCTTTATACAGCACAGGCCCATCACTGTCGCTATCGTCAGGATGGTGATCATCTTCCTCCTCTTCTTCCTCTTCACTGCTGTTGTTCCCTTCAGGGATGACGCTGACACTCAGTTCCCCCACCAGACAGCGACGGCTGCGCGGCTCCAGCTCGGGTTGCAACTGGGGTGATGGTAGGTGATCAGGTGGGGGCTCGTCATCTTCGTCCTCATCCTCATCAGAGTAGTCATCCTCATCCCTTTGGGCCGCACAAGTAAAATCTCAGTTTCATAGATCAAATTTGGATTTCAGAAGTGGGGGACGCACAAATTACTTTTTTTTTTTTTTAAACAAAAACAATCTATTAATTTTTTTTTAACGTTACTCTATTCAACATTCCCTTTATTACTACATTCTTCAAAGCATCAAATCATTCACACTTCACATATTTTCATTCTTACTCATTCAACGGCAGCATACGTTATTTGGAAATGATGACGAAAAAACACATTTAGACAACATTACACCTAGCATTTCAGGAAAAATTCTACATTATTTTGTCTATAGCTATGTAATATAACTAATAAAAGATTAATAAAACCACTGACTGGTGTGTCTATAATCAAATCAACCCTAGCTGAAGGGGCGTTTTCGACCTGCTGTATAGAAGTCATGTACATGCAAGTCAATTGACACAAAACAGGACCTTCGAGCCGGATCAAACAAGATACACCTTGGCTACCCTCCATCTGGCTCTAGAACGTGACTTGTCATCATTTCAGAAGAAGTGTAGAGGACTTATAATCAGGAATAACTTCTACAAACATCTTGTAATGAGTGATATTTAGCGATTTTCATGGAGTTTTGAGCATCTTGGATGTGTCATAAGGATGATTTGAGAAGACTGTTTATATGTACGCTGGATTCAGATTCCATTTTAATTTCTTTGTTTTACGTAATTTTAGCACGTGATATGCTAATATTGTTAATATGTGCCAATATTAACGTGTTTCGATAATGAAAATCATTCAAAATTTTTGAACCACCACCCCGTGTTCATACAAATGAAACATCTAATATTAAAGTCCTGCAAGCTAACTGAGGCTGACGTGCATCAAACCCTGAAGCATGGCTGCACCATTGAGTTCAGGCACTTGTAAGTCAATTGAAACAAAAATGGACCTTCGAGCCGGATTTTGACATTGAGGCTCTTGATATTGAGCTTGAGTGGCTTTTCTAGAACGTGATTGGTCATCATTTAATCACAAATACTGTCACCTTGTAGCGAGTGATATTTAGCAAATAGAGTATAGAGTATAGAGGATGATCCTTAATTGCAACTGATTCATTTAGGAGTCAGCCATCAGAATATACTCACAGTTTAAGAGGCTGTATGGTGACAGGCAGCGGACGGCCTCCCTGGTACTCCGGTGGGGTCTCAAACAGCAGAGAGTGGGCACGCTGGGAGCCATCGGGGTGAGGGAGGGTGGTTCCTGGGCTACTGAGTGCCCTCTGGATCATGATATGCAGAGGAACTGGTGCCTGACGGGCTGGAGGCTCCTCTGGAGGGCTGGGAGGGTCGAAGTGGACAGGAAGGGGCTGAGGCAGGGGGAAGGGGTAGGAGTGCTGGTGGAGCAGATGATGGGTGTGAGCTCGAGGAGGAGATGGGGGTATATGGGAGGGGAGGGGGGGAGACGGAGGAGGGGGAGGCAGCTGGTAGCCCCCAGGGATGTTGGCCCTCATGTCCTCAGACAGAATGGAAGGCAGAGAGGAGATGGTGAGAGGCGAGTCTTCCGGGTTGCGCTTGGTGACTGGCGTGGTTCGCTTCGGGGGCATCGGCGGAGAGGGCTTCACCGGTACAAGGCTGGTGCCTCCTTGGGAGAGTTCAGCTGCAGACAAAAACAATGAGAAAAAAATTTGAATATGGGAAAATAACAACACTAAAGCCCAATCACGCTGATGGAAAGGTTTTTGACTCTTTCACAGCATCATCATTTAGAACAGGAGGAAAAGAACACGGCTAACTAAAGCTAAATAAAACTTTCCTTGAAACAAAGTTACAAAAAATGATCAGTATTTTTTTTCATGATGATTTTAAAGTCAAATATAGATGGCAACAAATCCGGATATATGTAAAGCCAACTTAAAATGTAAATTTCAAACGCAAAAGTGCTTTTGGGTGTGGATGCAGAGAGGTGGGAGTATGAGCTAATGGAATAATAAAAAAAGAACCTAAAGGAAACCTGATAACTGCTGTGTATTACAACTATATAATGTTACATAAGGTGTTTTAGCCTTGCCCAGTCCATGACAAAAGCCTGCTCCATAACACCGTCAACCATCAGCATCTGCTACAAAAATCAGAAGATGTTCACTGCAGACTGTACGGTCTATCACTGAATCCTGATTTGAAGAAATAGTGGATGACGTTGTATTTTCAATGACAGTCCTTCTAAAAAAACAAGGCTGGGTTTTGTCAGATGCTGCTCTTATCTTCACTTTCTTCACAACACTGATTGATGCTTTACAAATATTGTATTTCGCAGCCACAGAGGGTCACGCGTGTCACAGATGTGGTGGGGTCCCGACATTGTTGTCTTGTCGCTCCGTGTTAAAACTTCCTCTCTTGATTAGCCAATACAGGCGCAGGACATTAGGGGACTGGCTGAGCACCAGAGTGGGTCTTTATTCACGTTTTAAAAAAGCAAATTAATATTTCAAGAATTCAATGCTTTAAACATGCAGATTTGTGACAAAGGATGTGAATGTATGGCAAGCCATCAAGTAAATCTTTTTGATAAGACAAACTTGTGTTTTGTGTTAGGCCTAGCCATTTTAGTGTGATCAAAAGAAAGCAGTAGGCAAATACTTCATGCAGGATTCGGAAGTGAGATCAGATTTCAGTCTCATGAGGCAATGTGGGAAAAATTCTGAGCAGGAGGGGTGCAACTGATGCCGGTTGGTCACGTGATATTGATTTACACTTGTTTTGTAGTAATTAATATAGAATTATTAAATCATACTTATATTTTATAAAAAAAAAAACTATAAAAATTACGTGCAAGAGAGTTCTCGCGAGACAGAAAACTGTCCGTTTAAAACGGTGAATGTAAAACTGGCTTGCCATACTCAGAGTGAAGGCTAGCGAGGGGAAGCATCATTCTCACGCTCGGGCTGTAGGCCAAAAGCATGCTTCTGTTTGCCAAGAATGAGGAGGGTGAAGCTGTAGAGCACTGCAGCAGATGAACGACCTGTTCCGGACGTTTACCTGTGCGCATGCCTCCTGCCCGCCGGCAGAGGTAGACAGGCAGGGACAGGTAGACGTCATAGTCACCCTCCCGCTTCCAACAGGACCAGTAGAGAGGGAAATCACTACCATCACCACCATGAAGGGTGGAGGCTGGCGGGGCACAAAAACACACAGTCCCCGGGCATCAAACAAAACACTGCATTACAAATCCAGGGGCTTTAAAAATCACAAGGTGTGGCAAAGGAAGTGAAGTGGCTGAAAGTTGCTAATATGAAGCTTTTTTTAATTTCTCTTCATTGACTTCAGAAACAAACGTCTTTGCATTTGATTGGTTTCCACTGGAACACTAGAGGGCAATGTGGAGCTTTCGACTGATAATTGTTTAAACATTACAAACCAAGGAAAGAGGACAAGAAAATATTAAACACAATGATGTATATATATATATATATATATATATATCTATATATATATATATATATATATATATATATATATATATATATATATATATATATATATAAAAATCAGGTTATGCTCATCATCCCATTAGTCTGTGATTAAAAACCTTTTCAGGGTTAATAATCGAGTGCTGGGTGAACTATACTTGACATGTTGATAGAGCACAACTTCAATACTTTAAACACAAGTTTAAAAGCCCTTTAAAAACACTTTAAAAGTACAATATTAACACTGTTAAATTAGCTTTACACATTAGTGAACAGCTTCACTGGAAATTGTGCATTTAATAAAAAAAAAAGAAGTTCTCCTGTACAAAAATAGATTTTAAAAACTTAAAAACTTGTGGGCTGAAGTTAGCCCCGCCCACATAATTAGCATATGTTCAAGGAAATACAGAAATAATTCGAAGGAAAATTTGAAATGCATAAACACACATGAGTTAAAATGTGGAATGTACGTTAATTTAAAATTTATTAATGGTAAATAAAGTAAGACACTTATTTATTAACTGATGTATTAATTAATTTTTGCTTATTTCTACATTATTTATACATAGTTTTTAAAAGAAATTATTAGTACATTACTTTTAATTTATACTAGCAGTCATTTATTTCTACTTAAATAATTTTTCTCCTCCATAATCCTTGAGCGCAAGGAACATTTTTACATTAATGTATTTCACCAATTTTTTTCTTTAAGCATATATTATTTAATTTTATTCACACATTGTATTTGGAAACGCGTGCTGGCACACAGATGTCCAGGAGTGAAGTCAAAAAGAGTTGTTTGGGAATGGATGCACCACTGCTGTTCTGCTCTTGCAACCTCATATCATCTCTAGTCCTCATCGTCTCTTGTGGAGGTTGAGGTTTTTGGCCGTTTAATTTCATTCAAACAAAAAAAGTGATAAATCCTGAATAAACATGGCTAATGTTTCCCTGCAAAGCCTAGCGAAAGAGCATTAAAGGAAACCGTCTTTCGTCATCATTCAGGAAATTCCCCTTACTGCAGAACTGCTCGAGCAATAAAGAAAATACTGGTAGAGTAACGTAAAGATCTCCACCCACACCAGTGCATTTACCAGAGAGCATTAATTACGAGCAGGAGTTTGCATGAGATAGCGTTTGAATAAATCTTGTGATTAGCCTCGTGTACACAAAGGTCACCTTCCATCCCCTCTGACATGTTAATGAGCTCTCACCCAATATTGCAGCGTTGTTGCCTCGGTTGATTGGCTTGGGTGGAGGGAGGGGGGGCTGTTTGGTCGCCTGGTTGGAGAGGCTGCCCAAAGAACAAGGTGCGGTGGATGTAGTGAGTGGGGTTCCACTAGGGGGCTGTGTGCTCGCTCCGGCTGAGGACACGTTCCTCAGCTGTTTTCCAGCAGTGCTGACTGACGAGGAACATGAAGAGGAGTTGGAGGAGGCTGACGAGGAGGAGAAAGCTGCTCCAGGGTTGTGGACAGGGCTACGAGGCAGGCTGTCAGCAGGTTCTGGGTTGGAGCTCATCAGCCATTTCGGGGGCATGACGGATTGCTTAGGAGGCAGAGGCTCCCTCAGAGTGTCCCTCACCATCTCGGAGCTGGGGATGTATTGACTGCTGTCAGACTCTGTGAGGAAAAAAAAAAACTACCTCGTCACGAACTCAGAACGCGTCACGAACACTTATTCAACTCCATAACATGAAATTAAGGTTAATAATCGAAATTTGCTCACAAAAAGAGCATTGGGAGTCTTCCAGGCGTGGAATGAACGACAGATCGCAGCATCTATATGTTCTCCTGTTCTTCAAGAAGAACCTCTTTTAGAGCTGGATGGAGAGCGATGCTTCAGAGTTCCCCGGAGGTGTTTGATCGGGTTCAGATCAGGAGACAAGGGCTGGTATAATATTCTGACGGTGTGATAAACGCGGATAAAAATAACTCCGATTACTGCGCTGCAATGTTATATTTAAATGTCTGTGAACTCTTTTTTTTTTTCAACTGAACACAGTATATTTTATTTTAGTAATCATTTAGTCACTTGTACGAGCCTAAACCTGCAGATCAACAATAATCAACATAAATAAAAATTTTAAAAGCAAAACCTTCTAAAGGACTTAAAAAATCCAATCACTTATCAAAATAAAAAACATTTGTCAAAGTTGCAAAAAGAAAAAAGTGAATATAAATAAATAAATGTTGTCATTTAAGTGTTCATGCTTGATTTTTTATTTATTTTTTATTTTTTGCATGAATGTGAGCATGTTCAGCTTTCCTGGAGGTACAAGGATACGCTTTCACAGGAATGGTACAATTTTTTTGTTTGACATTTTCTTTTTTTATTTATCCATTTATTATTTTGTAGTATTAATTTTTTAAATTGATCTATAATGCAATAGATACTAAAAATTATACATTTTTTCAATTTATCTTTTTCAAACAGCTGTAAACCTGGCGACCTGGTTTTGATCCCGTGGCTACAGGAGTCCATTCAATCCCCTTCACCTTGTTTTTCTTCAGAAAAGCAGCAGTAGCTTTAGACGTGTGTTTTGGGTCATTTGGAAAACTGGGCGGAGTGATGGCAGCATCTTCTCCTTCAGTATCGAGCAGGACATTGTTGAGTTCATGATGCCATCAGCTCCCCAAGACCAGCAGCCCTCCTGCAGCCCCCAGATAATTCACTGTATGCATCAGGCTTTTCTCTTTGAAATACTCACCTTTATGACGACGTTTTGGTTTCCATCTTTCTTACATTTTTGGATCACCTTTGCTTTAGAATTTTATCTGATTTAAAGCTTTGCTGATATTTTGTAGCTCTCACCTGTTTTCCTTTCTCAGATTTAGTGACATTTTTCCTCCATGGGGAGCCATTGCTGAACGATTCCCTGATTCGAAGCCATTCTTCACTTTTAAACGCATTATTTGTTTACAGTATTTTTGATCTTAGTATTGATGGCCTGATCCAATAAAAATGGTACCGTATGATCTCACAGATGAAAATCCTGTCTCTGATGATGAGTGAGGCCTCTGTGGTTATTAATTAGGAGATGTGCTCCGTTCCTAAATAAGAACCTTTAGCTGGAGCAGAACCCGAGGGAACACAGAGCCTATCGTGCTAGCAGAGGCTGAGGAAATGGTGGTGGATGTGAAGAGAGCAAAGCGGAAGAGGAACTACAGAAACAAGCAGATTAATCCCACAAACCTCGTCTTCCTCTTCCCTCTTCCACCGATGAATGACGAGGAAGCGTTGGCTTCCAGTCTGAATCAGGTCGAGAACGTCGTCCATCCTCAGAAGGGGCCTTCATGAGCCCAGGCCTCTTCTCCAGTTCGGCATGCATTCGTCCTCCCCTTCGAACATCATCCCCTTGCCAGGCCAAATTGTTCTTCCAGTCTTCGGTCCCTATAGACCAGCCACTTCTCCTGCCCTCTTCCTGATTGGACATCCGCGGGCCCAGGCCTCCACGATGGTCCCCATCAGAAGTTGGGACCCGACCACGGCGATCCTCACTCTGTGGAAGCCATACTGGATTGATCCTGAATTCAGAGTCTGAGGGCGAGTGGACCTGCTCTAGTGCCAGACCTCCACCAACTCCCACTGGCAGAGTGTGGCCATTCTTCACATACACTGCTTTGTGACCGTGGGGGTCTGCAGATTCTGAAACCACAGAGAAACGAGTATTAGAACAAACCCCTGCAAATTATGTAAAAAAAAAAAAAAAATAAATAAAAAAATGCATCAACAATATTTCTAAACGCAACTCCACCTAGATCGTTTGAACAACAGCCACCAAACTTTGGAAAAACATTGAAACTGGTTTCTCTCGGGTTGCTGTATCTTTTCAAACTGGTACCATTAATTTTACAATACCTAAACTTTCTAGAATTGTAACTCAAACTGAGAAACGTGAAGCATAACAACCGTTGCGCAAAAGTATTTGAACCCGTGTGCAAAAGTATTCTAGAAGGGTTTAAAGATTTACCATTGACTTAAAATGGCCATTGAAAACGGAAACACAAATATCTTCAAATGAAACCTCATAGAGAAAATGTTCAGCTCCCTAGCAACCAAACTCTTTAACATAGCAACCAAATTTTCTAAACTCCATCTAAGCTCAGGAAAATGCTAAAGACTTGGGGGTTGGTTTATGTAACTTGTAGTGATTGTATCATGTTATCAACTCCTCAATAGCAACAAAAACGGTTTACCCTAGCAACCAACTTGGCCTATAGTTATCTCAGCTTAGGAAAATCTCATATTGCCATTCATAGCAACCAAAAACTCTACCTTGGCAATCATTTCACTTTGTTAATAAAATTAATTTTATAACTTAGTTCTTTAAAGTTTATAAAGGGGAGCACATAACATTAAAGACCAATTAAAGCTTGTTTTATTAATAAATGCTGTTGATTCTTTTTTTCTTTACAAATGCTTTAAAGTGATTGAAGAAGATTCTTCCAGACCGGTTTGGACACAGTGGCATCACCTTGATCCAGAATTTTAGCCGATTTGAGTCGTTCGTTTCCCCTGATTCGTCTGCACAGTCTTGTACTATACAGAAATTGGTGCTACATTTAATTTTGTGAATGAGAAAGGGATGCCCTTTCCGTTGAACATCGGAACCTGTCGGAGCGCAAGGCATTATGGGATATCGAATACTCCAAAATAGTAATACATATGGGAATCTGTGATCAACTTTTATACACAGTTTGCTTCTCGGTGAGAAAATAAAATCTAAAAAGCTTATCCTATTAATCAATCAATTATCAAAATCGATTAATGTCAATCTTGATTTGCCTGTGAAATCAGCACATCACATCAGCTTTGAGATGAACCTGCCCTGCCTGTGAACCTCAGGACGAGACACAAAAGTCTTGTCTCAATACAAAGCTCTCACGGAGGTCAGGAATAAATAGGCCTCGCATTAGCAGCGAGTTCACAGCGCATGACTTTCAAAGCTTTTTGCTGCAGGCCACAAACTGCTCCACTTTCTTGTCTTAAGAAAAACTACATCAGTTCCCCCCTAAAATATGAGAAGACAAAAACTTAAATCTGCCAACCCCTTCATCTGAGCTTCTGTCACAAGAACAGGAGCCAAGACGAAGATCTACAAAGAGCTGTAGACTGACGGGACTGTGAATCCGCAGCAACCAAACTTCGCAATAGTATATGTGGGTGGAAATCAAAGACCAGGCTTTTTATTTGTACATTTTCCTCCTCAAAGACTTTCACAAGAATTGCAACACAATCTCACACAGCAAACTGTATGAGCAAACCTTGCTTTTGATTCCAAGTTATTGACTTTTATTCTAAAAGGAAGCTCATATACATTACAAAGTAAACATTTGCCACTGTATAGGCATGCAATCAAGTTAATCTCTGTCCTGCTCTTCAACAGAAACAACGGGCAGTATTGTGTGAAAATTTCAGTTTCGAATCACATTTAACCAACTCTGAAAGTGACAGGAAATTGACCTGTGTACAATCAAAACGACGATTTGACAGCTCAAGAAACAATTTTAAGAATAGTTTGAAATACGATATCAGAAGAGTTTTAAAAGAGCTCTACAAAGGGCCATAAACAAAGCACCGTAATAATAACTGAGTGTTCACTAATGTGTTTGTAAAGCTAAGCTTTATGGCTACAACTATGGTTTGGTTTGCAAAGTTTTGCTTTCCTACCATTGTCAGGAAGCTCCTTGAGCACTCCCTGCTCAATCAGTTCCTGCCGAGGCCTTCTCATCGACATCTTTCTTTCCAAAACTGAGTAGAAAGAAGAAAAAAAACAGTTCTAATTTATGCCTGAAGTGAAGAAAAATCTCAGAAAAGCAAGATGATGAGAACGGTCACAGACAACCCACAGACCAGCTCCAAAGACCTACAACATCTTCGTGTTGCAGATGGCGACACTGTGCATCGTTCAACCAATCAGTGAACTTTACTCAAGGAGATGCTGCATGGATGAGTGATGCCTTTTCTCTTCACACAAAAGGTTCGCTAAAGCACATTTGGAATAAGGTGGTGTGGACTGGTGGAACTTAATGAGTTATTTTAACAAAACAATAGAATAACTTTTGCACATTTTCTAGACATCATATTAACTTTATCAAATCTCTCATATATCATGTCTGCGCTTGTCTCAAATACCTGAAATTTCTTATCCAGACAAGCAGTGGTTTTTAAAAGAAAATCAGAAAACGTACAGGGGTGCACAAACTTCTGCTTACCATTGAATCCATTCTAAAAATCAGACCAATACCTCCAATTATTTTGAAAGAAGACTGATATTGTTGGAGTAGTATTCAAGGAAATTGCAGAGAAATGAATAAAGGACCTTCTGAAGTTTCCTTAAACTTCTCGCTGCTTTTCTTCTTCCTCCACTTCCAGGGTTTGAAGATCTTGCCCAAGGTTGAAAACTTGCCCTTGCGTTTGGGGGGAGGAATCCCATCCCCTGTTGTGCCCGCTTCACTGCCCACGGTGCTGTGCTGGTGCTCACCCTCATCATCTGCAGAAAGACAGACATGATGTCCAACATGAGATGGATCAGATATCAGACACAAATTCCAAGATTTTATTCACAATAAAGCATGAAGGATCTCTGTTCCCAGCATTACCGTGTGAATAAATCACAGAGCATCTCAAACCTCTGTGTTTATATGAGCCTTTCATGAATAGCCTGCATGCAGTCACATCAGAATGGACTATAATATTGAAACGCATCAGAAATGCGACTAGATTAAAGCACAAAGTAGCCTCTGTTTGCACACATAAGGAACCGCGGAGCCTCGTGCACACCAGTTTTGCTCTAAGTGAAAGCAGAGCTGCGTCGTATCTCAGCATCCTGCCCTATGTTAAACATGAAGTGTGAACTACAGACTCTCACATCTCCAGGTCCTTCATGTGAACATGCCTTTGAACTTGTGACGCAGATGGGCCTCCCTGAAATACAGACAGAAACTTATCCATCTTGCACTTCCTTTGGAAAGGTGTATGATGGGCCACAGATTTATTCTCTCGCAGAATAATAAAAACAATAAATAAAAAAAATTATTAAAGATAATACGCGAGAAAATGCATTTCGTCTTTCAATTTTGTTTTCCAGAACCCAAATTGCTGCCACCTGAAAAGAAGTACAAGACCTGTGAGATGGCTTAGGTTTTTCTACGTTCTGGCTCAAAAAGTGCTTGGAACAGTGTGTAAGGTTCAAGAAAGGTCACGGTTAACGAATTCTTATTTTCTCAACAGTTTTGTCATAAAACATCAAAACTGTTCATTACCATTTCTTTTTTAGTAGTACAAAAAAAAATTAAATTTAATTCTCGAAATTGTATTTATTGGTTTGTTGTGGAATTACAGTGTAATGCAATTGTAATGTAACCTGAGGTTGTACAAAAAACAACAACAATTCTTTTATTTGATTTTTTAAATTTACTACAGTAAATTGTAAAGTAGTAAAAAAAATTCAAAAATGCCCCAGACTTTTAAAAGTTAAGTTGAAAACTCATTACACCGGAGAAAGGAATACAGTCAACAGTCAAGAGGCTCCAAAAAGTTCACAACACCCCATCATTGAGGCACTCATAAGACATTAACGACTGATAAATGTCATAGTGCAGAAGAATCAGTCTACCTGGACTCCAGCTGCCATAGCAACATGCATGAAAGCAGCACGCCATTTAACTGTACAGCTCCCGTTTGTCCTCTTTAAATCCAACGAAAACGTGTCAGATTGAAAAGTTATAGTAACATCCTTAACACACAATGCAGCCAAATACGATCCTAAATCCAACAGCTCAGATGGAAGCTTGAGGATCACATGCAAAAACGTGGGAGCACTTCCCGTCTGTTGTGTCAATGGCATGCGAACAAGTCTGAAAAAGAGCAGTATTTCGAAAAAGAGTTTTTGAAAGCTATAGAAAGCTCCATCACCGAGGAGTCCAAACCTTTGCAGAATGAAGGAGAGTCATCCGGCTGTGAGCAGCCTGAGGGAAGATATTAGCCCTTAATGGATCAGCCATCACTAAAAGCAGCCAGATAAGTGAACTGGCAGGAAACCGATCCGCAAGACAGGACTGCGGATGAACATGTTACTGAGAGCCAGGGCCAAGTAAAGAAGGAGCTACGCATTTACGCGAGCAAAGTCTGAGAAAAACAGAGAGAGGCGAGGCCTGGGAAACAGAGGGAGGAAACGGCCCTCCACCCTGATCCTGAAGCGGGGGAAGAAGGTCAATAGAGATCCAGAGCCACCCCTTTACCCATAGCCCACCACTGTGACAGGGGAAAAAACAGACAAGTGCAGATAAAACAAACACGACGTGCTTCTACTGGTGTGCCGGAATGATGAACAGTAGCAAACTCTAAATTGCAAACCATGACAAAGTTTGTACACCAACTTTGGTGTTAGTATTCCTTGTAAAACCATTTAAATTGTAACCAGGTTATCCAATAGAGGAATCAATGATATCCTTAAATGGTTCCCTTCTCACTATGAGAGATCTATACAAAGTCCCATGTCCCTAGCATTGTCTGAAGCTGAGAAATAGATTGGTTGCTAGGCTACAACATTTAGTTGCTATGGATGAGTCAGTAACAATCCCCATGTCTCTATTCTTTTGCAAACCGACATAGAAAATGACAAATTGGATGCTATGGGAAAAAAAAATGTTCACAGTAAAATAAAACAACCTGTCCTGGCCCATGGTATAGTGGATTGCGCAGGACATGTATGCGCGGTTGCGCAGGGCAACGGAGGTTCGTCTTTCCCATCCCACCCCATTCTCTCTCCACCTTGCATCCTGTCTCTCTCTACTGTCCTCTCTGTTAAATGAAAAAACCAATAAAGGCAGCAGCCACAAAATAAACTAAAAAAAAAAAACTTAGATATCCAAACTTTCGGTTGCTAGGGTAAACAGTTTGGTTGCTAGGGAGATTTTGAGCTGTTACTATGAATGTTTTTTTTACTTGGACATATTTTTGTAATCCTTTTCTATCCTTTCCTTCGCTGGCAGGTTTTCTAGAGCCTAGGGTACAAACACTTTTGCACAGTGATTGGTAACCTATACAAGTGCGGTGAGTTTCTACGAGGTTCTCAGTTTGAGAAGTTTTACAAAGTTTGACCCCATGTTGAGTCAAACTTCCTTTAGTGGAACCAGTCTGAAAAGATATAGCAAGACGTCAATTTATTGAGAAAGTTGGTGTCTGAAACTTGATTGAAAATGGAAGAATTTTTATAATTCTTCAACAAGCCAACGTAAAAATATGGTATTCCTATCGAAACGTTTTTCCTGGATCTACTAGTCAACGATCGATGCTAAGCAATGCTAAAAAGCTAGTTCTGGATAACGTCCAAATAACTTGCATGACTGTAAATCAAACTTTTTTTTTTTTATCTCAGGGGAAGATGGAGAATAAACTAGTCAAAAAAATGTTACTTTAAGTAAATGAAAAAAAAAACTCAAAATGGGAAGGAGTCTCCGTCTCCAACGGCCCAGCATTTGAGTTGTATTTGCAATCCAGAAAAAGGAAACGCGTGTAGGCAGCAGTGTTGTGGGAAACAAGGCCAGCGTTCTGCCAGGAGCAGCGCGTTTCATTATGTAACAGTCCACAGAGAGAGACCATAAAGACTCAATCACAGTCTCTTATTGTATCGCTGTATATGCACAAAACCTCAGGCTGCCATTGAAACGAGTAGCTTCTTTCTAGACAAAAGCTACATCTAGTAAAATCTACAAGATCTGTTGCTCTTTGAATAAAAAAACTGCATCGGAGCAAAACATGCAAAGCTTTGTTTCCTTCCTCTACATCTCACCGGGTCAAAGGGGCTTTCGTATCGTTCTCTACTGTAAAGATCCAAAATAAATACACATGCCTGAGCTGAAGCGGCGAACGCAACAAAGAGAAACCTCTGGAACTGTATTCAGTTCAGCAGAGCTAATTGTGAGCACGAAACCCAGCTGCACAGTTTGGCTAAAGGACAGTAAAGCCTGGATTGTTTCCCATCTGCAGAGACATACTACGTGAAACAAATCCGTCAAACTCATCGCCTTTTTCAGAAATCAGATCTTTTTTTTTGCTCTCTGCAAAGAAGTGGAGGGAAAGAACCTGCAGATAATCTTTCAACATTCAGCTCTTCAATGATTCAAAATGTCTCATTTCCTTCCACTTACACTTGAGAGTTTCTGCTGAGTCATAAGCAGCTCCTGCTGTGTTCAAGTCCAGCTCCGATAATGCTCGCTGAGCTTAACACTTCCAGAACCTAATGAGCAGCCTCTCCGCCTGCTGCCTCCATTAATTCAGCCTTTTAAAGAGCGTTTAAAGCTTTGTCAGAGCTCATACATTTCACTGGAGTTGGTTGTTCAGTTTAAGACCTCTTCAATAAGGTTTAAACTAAATACAATACTACATTTAGTGAGTAAAATTGACTAAATGATTGCAGTATTGTTTATATACAGTGGTGTGCAAATGTTTGGGCACCCCTGTAAATTTGGATGATTTTCCTTTATAAAAATATAAGAAATTTCACAGTGAAATTTGAGGCACGTCATGTTATTGATTTCAATACCTTGATTACTAATTATTAGAACTCAAAATTGGTTTGGTTACCTCTGTAACGTTTACCTCCATGCACACCTGAATCCAATCATGAGAGAGTATTAAAAGGAGGCCAATTATAAGCATCTTCTCTAAAGAGTGGCAACATGGGAGAATAAAAATAAAAACCACAAGTTGAGCTGAAATAAAAAAAAAGCTTGTTGAATATCACGGTTTGGGGGAAACTGCCTCAGAGATTTAAGCTCCCAGTTTTAACGGTGGGGAATATTGTGCGAAATTGGAAGACCAGAGGCACAGTTCTAGTTAAGGCCTGACGTGGCAGACCATGAAAAACCTGAATGGTGAGAATACCCCCCACCCGGTCAACCCACAGACCAGCTCCAAAGACCTACAGCACCATCTTGCTGCAGAAGGCGTCACTGTGCCTCATTTAAAATATTCAGAGCACTTTTACCGAGATGCTTTATGGAGGAGTGATATGGGAAAACCAGGTAAAACAGCATTCCAAGAAAGCGTGGTCAGTGCAGGGACTGGGAATCTTGTTAACGTTGAGGGTTGCATGGATTCCTTTCAAAAATGAACATTTATGAGTTAAATTTACTGGGGTGCCCAAACTTTTGCATACCACTATATACATATTAACATGGAAACTATGGTTTTAATTATTTTAAAACATTTACGAGTACAATATAAAATCATGTCGATGGCCATACAGCTCTCCATTTTTTTTCCTCTGAAATTTGACGAATTCTTTGACTGAACTGACAATACGGAGGATAGAAATGTAATTCAGTCTAAATCTCACCTTCCCCTCCATTTTGAGCACTCAAGTGGTGCAAAGAAGTGTCCCAATTCTCTTTTTAACAAACAGGAAAGGCTAAGGTGAAGAAACACACATCCCTCCAAACCCAGGGATGTGTGTTGGAAAGTTTTACGCCCTTGAAGATCGCTTCCAACAAAAACAAAAAACAAAATTCAAATGTAAAGAATTTTAAATAAAATAAAAAAATAGATAAATAGTTATTAGCACCATTTCGAGCCTGAAACATTAACGTTACACAATAGACTTGCGTTAGTACATGTCAATTTTCCGTTATGTTAAAAAAAATAAATCAAAAGTGATGTATTTACTGATTTTTCAGAATGGCTTCAAGGCAAGGACTAAAGGGCTAGAGGCAAGTTAGCAATGGAACTCAGCATTAGCATCAATTCTAATACTCCCAAGTGGTATTCCAACCATTTTTAACAACATGCAATGAAAATAAACAATAGAAACAAGTTCAAACAACTTTCCTCATCAAGACGTTCCTTAAGTTTAATATTCGTCTTCTGAGACTCACCCAAACGTGCAGAGGGGTTCAGAGGAGACGTCTCTAGAGGGAACGTCTGTCCCATGCTCCAGCCCCCTAAGGGACTCCGTATCTCCTGCCCAGGTGAGAGCCAATGCTTACAATAACACAGTTCTGCCGTCTTTCTCCCAATCTGGATTACATCCTTCTTTCAGACTTAATGCTTCCCAACTCTTGTTTTGCTTCAGTGTTGACGTTCACCTCCTTCTAACTCCCTCCACCCATTCTCCCTCCCTCCACATCACTTTCTCTACCTCCCCAAAAAACAAGCTTTGAAAGCAAACAAGGCACACACTGATGGATGCCGATCATTCCTTAAAACAGAGGTCAAAGTGTGAAAGAGTTCTAATGAAAAACAGAAAGAGCGGTTTCTGGAAATATCTTGCGGATGAACGGATTTCCAAAAAACACATTGCCTCATGATCACGCTCTAAATTACTTGAGGTTTGAGAGTTAATGCAATCCTAACCTGACCCAAACCCTAACCTCCATCTGGTCGAGTAATTCTGTGCAACAGAAAAAGACGACGTACACATTGCAATAATGTTGTGCATAATTTATGTGCAAAAAAATCGAGGCTTAGCTGATCTGGGCTGCAGGCCTCGGTGCTGAACGGGGAGCAATCTTCATCCAGAGGAATTTCAAAAATGCTCTTTTATCCAGCCGAGTACTTTTGCAGGGAAAGGGAATGTGGAAATGAAGGGCTTGCATAACTTTAATACAGCGGATTGCACCCATAATACCATTTCCTACTCCCCGACACAACTTCAACGTCTTTTAGTGGACACACGCTTTAATTTAACGTTTGTTTTCTTTGAACAAAACAAGGAATTTATTGCATTTTCCACCTATGCTTTCACTCACTTTCCTTCTTGGTCAAATAGCCCGTAAACAGTCTGGGGATGTGCTTGGAGTCTTGTGTTCAAATCATTATGGCTTGTTTCTCCAACATTCACCAACATATGAACCCAATATCATCACACCTCCACCACCATGCTTCACAATCCAAGCTAAACATGTAGAAAACAGCGGTTCACCCATTTATCGCCAAACAAAAATACAAGTGGAAGCAAATATCGCACACCTTTGCACTGGTCTAATGGCCATTTCTTGTTTTTCTCAGTAGAGTTTTTCTTTACTTATGATTAAGATTTGTCTGCTACCCGATCGCTTTATGGCATTCATCTGGGTGTAGTGAAGGGTTGATTTGGCTACCTCTACCCAAAATTTTATTTGGTTTACCCTTTGTTAAATGTACTATAGTTTAATCATTTGAGTATTACTCTTGCACGTTGCTGAAGACCAAAAGAAAATCCACCAATCCAACTGGATCCAATGCAACTGGAAGACTACGCCCAAACTAATTTACATTTGTAAAAGAATGACCAGGTCACGAGGGAGGGTGTTTGTTGGCTCATGCTTTGCATCAAAACAATCTTCCATCATTTCAATACTCCCGAAGCTGGTGACTCTGATGAACGTATTAACTCTTCATCTTCGTTTGACGGCACAGAGTTGCTCTTTTAAAGAATATTCATGCACTTTATTAAATATCATGTCATTTTACTGAAACTGGAGTAATTTGATTTCCTGAAATCTCTCATCTGGAGTGTGTACATGCTTCATTCATCACAACATCTGTTTTGTTTTCTTTCAAAAGAAGTTATTCTTCACATTACGGGAACGCCTGTTGCACCGCACGGGTCACGGGTCACAAAGTGCACATCTCAAGTTTATTTTAGCTCTTGACTTAAGAAAGGACCACAGCAGCTCAGAAGCTCTTGCATGAAGTCATCAGGAAGAGCGTTTACACTGCGAGGAGACATATACAGTGGTATGCAAACGGGATTAGTGATATTTTATAATCTGTACTACATTTTCCTGATAATACAGAAGTGGATGCAACAGTTTGGTTTGTCGGGATGGTAAATTTCAGTTAAATACATCATACATGAGACAAACACAGTGATCTTTGAGAAGTGAATAAAGCAAATATGATTAATGGAATTATTTAAACAAAATTTAGGCATGTGCATACATTTAGGAACTACAAAAAAGAACTCAATATTTTGTAAATCCTCCTTTTTTCTTTTTTCCTTGTCCTGTCCCGCTCAAAAGCAATCACATGGGAGAGTAAATGCTCTAGTTGTACAGTTTTGCTTTCTCCAGGGGAGTAAAACACCAGGGGCCTGTACCATGAAGCCGGATTAGCTGGCTAGCCAGGTAAGTTTAGGATTAGTTTGCACCAATGCTGGGTTTTAGGTACCATGAAAGAAACTCTGCTTCAGTTGGTGTTCATTGCCATGGTAACTTGCGCTGCACGGCTAACCTGCTCCTGGATTCGAGATCTCAAAACGAAATTTGACCAATCAGTAGTGAACATTTAAGTGACGCAACTAATTTCTAGTGTCTGTTGCAATGGCTTGTCCTTTTCTGAGAAATCCCGTGGACAACGTTACATATACATAATTAGACCTTGATGTATAAAATATGTATTTAATTTACGCATTAACGCTATCCGCAATCTTTCTCCAACAGTCTTCTCTCGCTTTGGCAGCAGACACGGTATTACTGCGCGCTTGTATTATTGCTTAAATTCATTGTATTTCTGCATTATAATAGTTTACTCCTCAGTGGAGAAATATAAGGACCTCCCTCTCTCCATGTCGAACGCAATTGGTTGTTCGGTGGCACGTCACTCTTTTATGTGCTCGCGCGCGCCTCAAGTAATCATGCTTAAGGATCAAAGCCTGGGTTAACAAAGAAAGTTGATGAGCTTCATCATGGTACCAATAATGTCTGATTGCATCGGTTTGGATTTGTCAACCCAAAACTAATCCTGTAACTCTGAGTTTGTTCATCTACGTTCATGGTACAGGCCCCTGGTGTGGTGTTTTCTCCTCTGGATTGGAGCATTAAATGTATGTAAATATTTATTAGTTTTAAAGGAAAGGAAAATTGTGAAAATGGACAAGGGTGCCCAAACTATTGCCTCCAACTCTGTTTTGTCCAGAAAATATAGTAGAGGTTATAAAAAAAAAAAAAATCACTAATCCTTATACTGCTCACATAAATGTATAGTTTTAAAAATAAGCAAAGCATAAGTTGTATGGAGAAATGTGCATATTACAGATAGGAAGCGTCTAATATTTTGGTGCTGGGTGTAAATTTTTAAGGCCATTACAACATCATTGGTGCAATTGTTTTCTTCTCATGGTTCCATTGTTATGGCAGCCCTCATCTGAGCATGACAGAAACCTTTACAGCAAGAGTGTGTGGGTTATTCACAACCAGAGGTGAGACTTCAAAAGGAACACAGCGTGAGGTGAGTTTGAAGTTTTTTTAAAATGGTTGTGCATGAATACATTTTTATAAATGCACCAACACCATCAAAGTCAGATTTACGAAAGGTGCAAACTAACTGAAATCAGACGTGAAATGAAGCATTAAATCAAGAAAGCTTATGCTGAAAGCCTTTAAGCTTGTGCCGTCCACATTTGAGGAGAACCAAGAACAAACTATTCTTTCTATCGGCGCTACAGCAATGAAATCCTCAAACCATGCAACAACAATTCTGAACTGGGGCCAGTTGAGCGTTAGGGAAGACTGCACTGATGCAAGATCAATGAGAACCAAGCAAAAAAATAAAAGCAATACGTCGCTTTTTGATCGAAGGTAAGACTCTTTTAAAGGTATTTTTTAATCTAGTAAATCCTTTGCTAATGTTCCAAGTTCAGGATCCCAGTAAAAAGAACACATGCGTCTGCACAGGGAACAGAATGACTCAGAGGAGTGAGCTGACGGCCTGCTTCTCTCTGTCCTAGTTCCAGGCTTCTACACTGGGCGCCTTTCCAAAGAGACAGAGAGAAAACCTACAACCCAACATGAGCTGGAACATAAGCAACTCTCTTCAAGTCATTCCTTAGCTAGATATTTCAGAAACACATCAGACAAAACTAACAATTGTTGCATTTGCAAATTAACTCTATATACAGTTTCTTGGCCATTTTTCAGAAAATATGAATGAGAACACAAAAGCATTTTTCCACTTATAGTTAGTGGTTGGGTGTTGCTGACTCTATCCAAACGATCCTGATCAAAAGTTAAGCTCTTAATATTTTCTATTCCCCCCTTTAGCATCAATACCAGCCTGCAGTCTCTTGAGGTAGTTGTCGATGAGGCTCTTTATCTTCTCTGTTGGTAAAAAGCCTCTTGTAAATTCTTGGATGAGCGGCACGTTTGAGTTCTCCCCAGAGTGCTTCAATGATAGTGAGGTGAGGAGACTGAGATCCACTCCAGATCCTTCACTTTGTGGACCAGTGGACTCCATCTCATTGGGGATGGAGTTCCGTTCATGTTGACCCCTCTCTAATGGAACTTTTCCACTGCAAGACTCAGTAAAGCTTGGCACACTTCAGTTCAGCCAGATCGATGGTGTCGGTTATAGAACCTCCTCGAAACGAGTTCCAGACATAGTGTCTGTTCCACGGCCACAAGGTAGTGGAAAAGCACCATTAATGTAGCATTTAGGTTCAATTTTGGTTCCATCGCTACAAACAACTTTGTTCTAGAAGTCTCTGAGCTATTTGGCGTATTGTTCATGGGCAAACCCTTTTGTCCGTGTCATCACTGTGATTTAAAAAGAGTAAACTGAGCTGTTTGACAGTAAAAGGCTTCACCCAACCACTAACTATGAGTGGAA
This sequence comes from Danionella cerebrum, assembly GCA_007224835.1. Classification (NCBI taxonomy): domain Eukaryota; kingdom Metazoa; phylum Chordata; class Actinopteri; order Cypriniformes; family Danionidae; genus Danionella; species Danionella cerebrum. The sequence goes on from SRMA01025691.1 coordinate 176,580, forward strand.
ACAACATTTTTAGTAGCTCCCCCTGGAAAAAGGGGGTCCCCTTGCCAGTTCGATCAACAGTCACAAAAATCGTTACATAAGCATCATCCCCAGACAAGAACAAACGTCTGGCAGGTTTTCTCCAAATCATACAGGAAATCCGCCATTTCGAAAAAACATCACCTTGCATTCTAATGAACTCCGTCTTGGCGAAATGTCAGATCCAGCTGAAAATTGGTGTGGTTTCTCGTAAGGCATTAGGGACAAAAGGTTATCAAAATTGCAGAAGTTCATCAAATGGTCTTGGGTTGGCGCCCCCTCGGGCCAATGTAACCTGCATTCATTCACACATCGCTAATGTGCATTTCCACGTCGGCAAACAACAGCTTTTAGGTGTTGTGCAATCACAGAAAGTACAGAAATATAGGAGTTAATTTCAACTTTAACAAACTTCAGCAATACTGGATGCAAACAAAAAAAAACACTGCTTGTGGATTTCGGCTACTGAGTTTAAAAAATCATATCAGCAAAGAAAAGCAGTAAGGACTCACCTCGATTTTCCATTACCGAATCTGAGAGACGACAATAAATGGATTCTGTAATTAAAAAAAAACATGAATCAATTAGAACGATATATCGATTCGATTACAGCTCAATAATAAAAAAGTATGCACACCTGTGCTTTATTTAGTTCGATAGTTCCATTGATAATCGATTTGTGAGAGTATTGAAAAACACAGAGTACGTGTGAGATAAAGGCTATTTTTATGCGGTATTTATATTTCATCGTCTTGTACTTTCCTTTGTTCACCACACTGTGTACTTGTATAATAAAAGGATCATAATAAAAGTAAGTCATTTCCACCATCTTTTTGAGATTAGTCTTTATTTGAGAGAAAATGCCAAAAGAACAGGTAACATTTCTTCTAAATATTCCTAAACCTCACAATTGACTTTTTAAGAAATGCACGCTACACAGTTTTAGTCAGGTGTGAAAAAATTCTGTACACAAAAAAATTATTTTAAACCCTGTCATGAACTGAAACAGAAACAGCCGTGTAGGAGGTGTAAAACTGGTATTACACAAACAACAATTCTTGTGCAGCAATAAGATTCGAGGTAGTTATCCTCCATCAACAAGGTCTCTCCCAGACCCAAATTTCAAAGCAGAATGGCCTCTTTTGAAGACGCTCAAAGAAATGGACAACACTTGATTGCCATAGAATTACCAAAGTACACCCAGAAAAGCCTGACCAGAAGTGGTCTACATGGAGTTGCAGCCAAAAAGCATACTTTGCTTTATACATATTCCAAAAAAAAAAAAAGCTATTTCTATTCAGTACCAGTGAACGAATGAATGAGGAGGAACCTACAGCGATGAAGGTCATTGGGGTCGTGAGAGGAGGTCGTCTGTAGTGCCTGGGTTAGTCTATATCAAAGTCTTCCGAGCAGCAGACCGGTTCCACTCGCTCATCTCCAGGGGGTTCCTGCAAAACAGAAAACATTCTGAAGGTAACTGAAGCCAAATATCTTCAATCTTGACTAGCTGAGATGAATACCAGGAAGCCGAGGCCTCCTCGTTGTCATTGGAGGTATGGATTTCAGCAGAATTAATGAGACTTTTTCGGTTTGTTTCAAATATCACAGACCAGCCAGAAACAAGCTGAACGGCTTTGATGGGACGGATGGATAAAGCAGGAAAATAAAAAGAATGAATGGCGAAACTAACAGAAGGATACAGAAAACAGACAGGGCACGTCAGAGCGTAATAGACTGTCAGCAGCAGAGGAGGATGGATGAGTGGAGCAGAGAGAGAAATGCTAATGAGTTTCTCCAGGGGCATTGATCGATTACAGTGAGCGCAGACAGACAGCAGTCTCACCACCCTCCGACTTCTGCTTCATAGCAATGAGAGATAAGGACAGAGCTCTGCTAAAGTGAAATACGTCTCGGGCGGAGACAGAAGCCACAAGTCAAGTAATGCTGTTCGATGGGTCCTCGGTTTCCTGTAGGTCCTTATAAACTGTTTACACAGCCTGCAAACAATCTCAAAAAATATGAACGAAAACATTTCTCCAGTAGTAGTTTGTGGTTGGGTAAAGCCATTTTTGGGGGTCGTTGGTTTGGTTTGTTCACACTCAATTTTTTTTACCAAAAAAACGCCAACCGGACGACAATATAATTGGCGTTCGTTGGAGCTAGTTGTTTGCTAGGTTGAAAACACCAAGCTCACGCAAAACACTGGTGTGAACCTTCTCGCGTAGTCATCCAATTAGGACAAGTCTCCAGATGTTCTTTCCATGTGTAACTTTCAGTGAAATGTTTTGAATCTGTAATGTTTAAAATACACAAGACAGAAAAACCACGTTTGAATGGGTTTCTGTCCATTAAATAAAGTATTATAATACATACATTTGAGGTTTTTGAATAGATTTGTAGTTAAATTGATTTATTTTCATAGTCTTGAAATGTTATATTGATTAAAAAATTTAAATTAATAAGATGTCTGGAAAATGTTGATTTTGATCTTGTATTAAAGGCCAATTTAAGTCGGGAATTACTGTCCCTATGGTTACAATGCATTTGTTTGTAAATTGTTACTAAAAGTAATCATTCTCTAAAAGAAAAATGTATTTTACTATTTTAATATCAATTAACCAACCCATTAAGAATCAAAATTTAAGACTTATTCCATTAGTTTATTTATACAACTGCCATAAAAATAATAAACTCCACATCAATGAAAAAAAAATGCAAATAATACCTGTAGCTAAAAATGTGACCAGCGAAAAAAAGACGAAATTATCTCCACCAACTCCACAAAGATTAAAAAAGTCGTAGATATGTATGTTTCGTGTAAAACCAGTGATTTCCATTCCATTTTCAGACATACATGAGTATTTGTTAAATGAAAACTAACATTAAACAACTGTTTTCGTAAAACCTTTGAAAATGACAAAAAAAATTACTATTTGTGGTTGCTATGGCACTAAAACATCCAAAAGTGGCGGCTCCCTCTGTGCATGCACAAGCACACTCGATCGAAAATTAAGACCTGTGAGAAACTGCTTAGGAACACTGAGTTTAAGACTTTTTAAGGTTTAAAATGTGGGTTTTTAAATAGTAGACTTTTTAAGAGCCCCTGTAGAAATCCTGACCCCCCAACATTTATCTTAACAGTCTTGAACATTTGGGTCTTTAGGAACTAAATCAATCCTAAAACATTGATGGGATCGTCCTAAAGCAGTTTAAAAAGGCAGAGGCCAAATTTAAAAACAGCCAAACCAATATTTTTCATGGTTAAGGAATTTAAAATATAAGAAACGCCCAAAAAGAGTTTTTTGTTTGAAAAAGTAAAAGGAAAGGAATTTTGCCCACGCTAGCCCTCCGAACGCTCATACTGAGCTCCAAAAATCTTTCTCATGAAGAACAAAACACATTGGAAAGCAGCTTTCTTTTATTCTGTGCTGGAATTGTTGCAGGGTTAATTCTGGTGTGCGCAGCTCTCCGATGCCTTGCATTCTTGTCTGAGGCCAAGTGGCAAGTGTGTTGTGACTGTGGTATCGAAACCGCAGCGCAATATTGACTAAACCGAGCAAAAACAAAATCAATCCTCCCATGTGGCTGCATTGTTTAGAGCTGCAGCACTACAGTTACGTTCTGTTGGGTCTTTTAAACGTATTTTTCCAAATTCACAAAACCTAAAGGGACCATACTCTACCAATCAAAAGTTCATGCAACTCAATGCATCTCTGTGCTCAGTTGTTACAGGTGTGTGCAGCTTTTTTTTGTTGTTGCTTTTACATATTTTTTTCTTCCTGGGAAAGTCTGAAAGTAAAATAATCTAAAACAAGTGCTCTGCTTTGTTTTTTATTGTCTTTAGAGCCAACCACTTTAGTGAAATGCTAACTGAACCTAGTCACGCATTTAAATTGCCTTTAACCTTGCAAAACAACATGCACCGCCATCATGGCAAAGAATGGCTTGTTTATTCCTTTACCAATTTGAATTAAAGTGTGACAAACTGCAGTGGGAAGCGTGATCAAGATGTTTAAAGAGACCAAAACAGTGGAGAAGAAGACGGGCAGAGGCAGAAAGCAGACAATTCTCCAGAGTGAAGAAAGGATGCTGCCGTGGCTTGAAGCGGAACGGCTTTGGAATTTGTTCTGGGTGAGCAAAAGAGCCGAGAGAAGGAATTGGTTACTGTTCGGTGGTTTAACTGGGAGCAGATGTTTGTGTGTCTATAGATAACTCCGTTCACACACCCCTGGACCGCAAGCATCAAAAAGAGGGAGCCATACTGTAAACTGGAACAATGTGGAGCGTGCTTCCTTAAGTTTATATTCATCAGTAGTGACGAGTTCCCACTGAATACAAACTCAGCGGCAGAATTGGTGAGCGTGCAGCACGATGAAGTGCTCCCAGTAGCAGATAGAGTTGGATTATAAACCCGACACTCTGTGATATTCTGCACATGTTAATAATCCTGATACACTCATCCTGCAGCCTCCCACAGGTGATGAAGTGTGAAAAAAGCATGTGACCGGCCTATTTCTTCATTGGGTGCTTAACACTTTAGTCTCTGCGCCATTTAGTATGTTATGGGGAAATTTTTCATAAGGTAGCTCTTAAAATCCTGAAATCATTATGAAAGGGATCATTTGTAGAAAAAGACAAGAGAAAAAGAGAAAATTCATAGAAAAAGACAAGTCTTGATCCTCCATATTACCTGGGGCAAGGGAAACAAACTAAATGATAGAACTGTCGTTTTTACCAAATACTATCAAGTATTTTTTACTATACAGTTGCAGAACACAAGCTAAGTTTTTATTGTTAAATTTCCATCAAACAAATCAAGAGCATGGGGAAACCGACAGAGAATCAATGGATTAAGAGCCGGACGTGCTCCACCTTAAAGACAGTGTTGGCAACTTCTGAGTTTACAATTTAATTTTTCAAAAAAGCCACTAGATTGGCCTATCGTCATTTTCTGCATAACCACTAGGGGTGTAACGGTACGCTACAATCGTATTCGGTTTGTTACAGTGTCTTGGAGAGTTCGGTTAATTCGGTTCGGTACAAAAAAAAAAAAGAACTTACATAACCTTTATTTTGAAAAGCTGCCAATACACAATAGAATTCTTGCATAAAATAAATAAAAGTGACACATTTGGGTGATATTTTAAATAAATTGCACTCTTTATAAAGAAAAACACATTTCTTTAAATAAAAAATGAAAAACTGCAACTAGTTAGGACCTGAAAACTTTTAACACTAGCAACAGCTTCAGCTTATATATCAACAAAACTAACTATTCAAGTTTTAGGCTAAAAAGATTAACCTATCCACATTTTCTGAAGAGAGCACAGATCTGGTTGCAGTGACAATATCTCCAGCAGTAGAAAATGTTAGATGTGTTGCCTGCCCGATCTCCGTGGAACAATGTCGCCATACAACTTTAAATTTATCCTCTCGTCTATCCCCGTTATGTATTTTAACAGAGAAGCCAAAGTGTTCCCAAACAGGAGACCGTAGTGAGGTGGGAGGGTCTTCAAGCTCTGGCTTCTCTTTCGCTGTTTCCATGATGAGATTTTCTGACTCGTGCTCTGCAACTAGGAACAATGTTCCTAGGCGAGTTTCCGCACGGACGCTATTGTGTGACGCACAGTAGAGCTGCACGTCACTCAATAGTGTCCGTGCGGAAACTCGCCTAGGAACATTGTTCCGCTGCGCTTAATATCGCGCTAATAATAAATGTATATTATTTGTTAAAAATACTGAATACCGAAACAGTGCGCAAGTGTACCGAACCGAATAGGCCGTACCGAAACGGTTTAATACATACCGTGAACCTTAACAACTCTAATAACCACACGGCTGTTCCATTTATCTCACTTACCCCTAGCCCTTGAAACCGAGGGCTCTGGGAAGAGCTGAAAACAAACCCCAATGAATCAGGACACCCCTACAGAGCTCTATTCATCATAAAGCTTTCTATAGCTAAAACTTCTATAGTTCACCAACCCTGTTTAAGTGATTGACTATTCCCAGTAGATAACAACATTAGCTGTAACACAATGTAACTTTATTAAGTTATAACACAATGCCTTAAGCTGCTAGAATAAAGATGTAGAGGAAGGGACAACCAATGAGGGGAGGAGCAAGAACTTGATAGACATTTGGGACCCAGTACGGCTATAAATTAGGGTAACAATGACCATGACTCCAGCTGAGCTAACACTGTTACTAGATGACCAAAAATGATCATTGAGAGGTTACAAGGGATTACAGAGTTCATGACTCCAGCTGGGAACTTTTCAGAAGATTTTCAAGAACCCCAAGAACAAATGTTATAAAAACCAGCATCCAACACTCCTCTTCAGAATCTCAGACCAGTAGTCTCCAACGTTCAATATCGGAGCTACATCGCAGCCGCCAAAATGGACCTATGTTTGGAACAAAACATTGGCCGAGTACCACTTCCTTTTCAAACGTTATGTTGTATTATATAAAAGCAACAGAAAGAGATTTCTATGATTAAAAATGACTTTAAATTTTGAATTTACTCTTAAGATTGAGTGAGAAGAAACCGCAGAGGAGTCTTCTGGCCAAGACTTACTTAATCTAACCTAAACTGAGAACAATATAAGGTTGTTAAAAGATACACCATGAATCATGATGTAGGAACTGAAATCAAGTGATTTAACAAACCATAAAAGCCTTCAAATCTCGCTGATAAGAGCGACACCACAGCACAACCCTCTCATGTACAAAACTAGGCCTCCAACTTGACTGCCTAAGAATAGCGCAACACTAAAAAAGGTGGGTTCAGAGTCCTACATCAAGCTACTTTGAGAACGGTGTGGTTGATTTTCCAAATAGCAAAGTATAAAAGTACCAGAAAAGACTTCAATAAAGAGAAATCTAAGGATGAGTTAATCAACTGGATGCGCTGATTCAATTACGTAGCATGGAAATGGGAGCAGCTGGTGTGCTAGTGTAGTCTTTAAATAGCATCCCACTGCACAAGGAGGCTCAAATGCATTTGGATTAGGACAGATATTGGCATCACAGAGACACTTTGTCACCCTAACTGGAGCTCAATAGAGTCTGGATGTTTTGAGAAGACCATAAATTCAGCGAACAACCAGAAGCAACCTTACTGTAACCCGCAAAACCCACCCGTGGAATTAGCTTACCTGTCCTGGCCTGATGACAGAAGAGCCTCTTCTGAGCCCCTCTTCTTCAGAGCCTTCCTGCCTTTGGACCACATATCAAACCCCCAGAATGACTGCACAGCGCTGAACGTTCCCATTCCGAACAGTCTGTACGTCACAGCCACGCCTGCCCCAGAAAATCTCTGTTCACCCAAGGGACCCGCGGCCCACATTGCAAGGAGCCTGAAATGCTGGTCCGGATCAAGCTTGAGACCTTCATTAATTCTGCCTTCTACATCAGCAGAGTGACTAAGAGCAAAGCCAACCTTGACTAAGTCTCGCCCCAAGCAAAGAAATACTAGCTTCCCAAGGAAACTCCTTGAAGTAAAAGCACTCTAGAAGACTAGTGTTTTAAGACACGAAAGAACACAATTCTAAGTTATGATAAAGATGTTTAGAGGTGAGCCATTTTTACTTTAAATTGATATAACTTCACGACAATTAAAGAACGGTGATAAAACATTTACTTACGTTTGATATCGGTAAGAATCGAGACTCAGTCTCAACTCTCATCTCGGCTGCACAGATGTCCTGGTGATTAAATACAACAAAAAGCAAGCCCAAGGGCTTTCATTGAATAGAGAAATATTACAGGATGTTTTTTCCGCGCCTCTCTTCAAATACCAGCAGTATACTTTGTCAAAACAAGCAACAGATCCTTGTTATTTATTTTCTCACCGATAAGGCCAGGGCTCCATAACGTTAGCCACACTCCACTAAATTTGTCACATGGCTGTGATTTCAACTAGCGCGGACCAGAGTGATCTGTGTGGTGAATGAGGGCTAAAACAAGACGATAATTCCTTTTGGACCAAATTAAATGAACTAGAAATGTAAAAGGGAAAATTAACCAAATAAACCGAACTACAAATGTGAGCGCAGCCTTAGAATCCACAAAAATTACTCAGCTCCTGACTGCTTAGAAAAATCAACCAAAATGTTTCCTCTAGTACCAGAAAAACATGATTGTCTCAATATAAACTTAAACAAGTGTCCTGCTTCTTACCTTGCACCAAGTTATCCATCTCGATGTTGGACTCAGAGCAGAGAAAAGGGAGCTGAGCTTCAGCAGTGAATGAATGCATGACTGATGCTCAGTTATGATGAAGCTCGTGCACAAAGAACAAACCAGATGCTCCAAGAATAAGATCAACCTCAAAGAAACCGAAAATATCTGAGATTCTGCTTGTTTATCAATAATAGTGAAGATAAACGCGAGAAATCACTGCTCCTCATTGGGGCTGTATCCCCCTCGAGGGCTGATGATGGAGCGTGGCTATTCTCTGGATCTCTTCCCCGTGAATCCCGCGCACATACGGATTGATAAACAAGAAGCTCGTGCGTTGAAATTCTCGAAGCTCGATGTTCTCAAATAGAACCTTAAAACCAACGCGGATGCGCAAAAAATCCTAATATGCACTGCACTGAATTAACGTGACGTTATTTCGTTATTTCAAGAGTATGAGTGATGGGTGGCATTGCGAGGAGTCCCGTGAAACAAGAACTGCAGGAGTGTGTGTGATTTTAATAAAACAAGCGTTTATTGCAAACGAATAAATGTAGAGTGCATGCTGTATACTTATGGTCATGCCACTTTAAACAAAGCGCAAACATAATAGCTTTGCTTTGAAGTCACTTTCCAGCGCGTCTGAGCAGCGAATGCATTCAGTTAATAGGTAACAACTCTTACCTTCCCCTATTACGTCTAAGGCACCGGCCCTCCTCTTCCCCTGTGTAGTTTCACTTCATGTACAACACAACACGGAGACTTTTTCCTTACTCTCTTTTTCCATCCAACCCCGTCGAAACTTTGCTCAAGATACCGGAAGTTGGAGGTTGGGGTTTGTGGTAATTGTAGTTTTTTTGTCAGGAGAATGATATCCGATTTTACTGTCAACCGTAACACTGTGAACTACATTACCCATCAGGCGCTGTACGGGAAACAAACCAAATAGAGCCAATATACGTTCATAGTTTTTAAATATTTAAAGTAAATAAAAAATACATGTAAAATACGCATATATTATATCAGATAAATTATTATTTAACTAGGTTTAAAGAGGGCATATGTGTTTATTATTCGTTCTGTTTTAAAAACACAGAAACGGTGCCTTGTGTTTTTGGCAGTGCCCATGGATGCTTTCTTTATTTAATCGAGGAAATTGTGATAAAAAATGTTAAATTATAATATGAAGACGCGACGCTGGGATTCTTTCAATGTGATGTTTATGTAGAGAAAGAAGTGCCCGCCGTGAACCTTTTGTTTAAATATCATATCCATACACTCAAATGACTTTACCTTAAAGGTACTGCTTGATTTCATTTTTTCCACAACCCCAGCCTCTTTTTCTTAATTTTTTAACTCTACTTTTTCACTACATGACACAAAACTTGAAATTGAACAAAAATACAATTCAGAGTAGTACATTTAGTCATTTCTACTTGAAAATAGACCAAGAAACAGGTTTTATGTTTAAAGCAAAAAAAGTGTTGAGACAAAATAAAAATTCACAAATCCCCCCTAAAAGCAAAGATGTGGTCAAAACAATATGAAATTTGTATCAAAAACCCAGGCAACCTTCCCTTAACCTTTATTGTGCTTTTTTGTGTTAAAACTTTGAAAAACACAAACCATATCACAGGTATGTGACATATATTTTTCACCACTAGATGGCGATGATTTAGGGCCTCTAAAATGAATGACAAATTAATTTTAATTACCTTACAAACTTTAGTAAAAATTTATTTAAAACCAAAAATATCAAAATAAATAACTCCTTTGAAAACCCCACATTATATTTGAAATCAAAATAGGTGGGTCGCGCTATGCACATGCACGGGTGCATGATAGGCACATGCAGGGGGGCGTGAAGAGACTTGTAAGGGCTAATGAACTTGTAATATCACTAAACTGAACTTCTGCATCCGGTCCGTTAAATCAGGCTGATTAAAAAGTTGCAGACTGCATCAGTCATCATCTGTACGGCCCAGTATGAGCACATTACTCCAGTTCTACATGATCTGCATTGATTGGCATTAAAATTATGTTACTCACACACAAAGCAGTCATGTCCCTGTCCCAACTCTTATTGTGTCGCATTCCCGGGGGCACTGTTTGCTCTAATGATGCTCTTTGTTTGGTTCCTCTTCAACCGAAATGAATCTGGGTCGGCTCGGTGGGTTATTCAGCAATGCTGCACCCAACTCTTTATCTCCCTGCCAGTGCCTCAGAAGGGCTATATGGAACAGCAACAGTTCAAGTGTGCCCTAAAAATATTACGCATTTGGAGCTAAAAGAGATTGAGTTGTTCATAAACTTTCTGTGTGTTTTTGTACATGTTTTTATGGTCGTCAACGTTTCTCTTGTGTCTGTACTCGAGATGTACTGAAGTGGCAAAAATTCACATGAAATAAAAGGTACTGCTATTTGTATATGTAAATATAATCCTATTTGGCTTTAATAACGTCTCTTGCATGTATTTTGTTAAATATTCGTACTCCTTGAAAATGTAGATTAACGTACTGCCATCAAGTGGAAACTCTGCAGAAGCACATTATGTGCATTTCTATCTTTTCCACTTTGGATCAGCTTTTTGTTTGTGAAATACAAACTATATTGAACTGTTACAAACTGACTTGTTTGTGGAAAGCTTCTAGCATCATAAAATTAAAATAATAATAATAAAATCTATATTTCTATACTTTGAAACAAAAAAGTTTTGTAGAAACCAGTTACCTCATAACATTTCATTTGACCCAACCTTTGAGTGCATTATTGTGTTTTAAGCTAGATATCGTGGGAACATACATTTTAAAAGTACTAGAAATGTTGTAGTGTAAAAGGAAAAGTATACATTTTTAAATCTCTTTAAATTACAACTAATCTATTATGGTAATTTGAGTATTTGTAATTAGCCAACCCCTGATTTAATGTCAGACAGTAAGAACTGTATTACTTCAGATAAAAGCATATCATAAATAACTGATGCAGGTAGTATTTGCTGCACAACATTAGCAAGTCATGCATGAGGAGTTTATAATTCCCAGTTTCTCAATATGAATTAAAGTTCATCCTCTAACAGACAAAAAAAATAAATTAATGATGAAGCTCTCTGTTGCAATGCAACACAATGATTTTGTACATGATACATCAAATGTGAATTTAAACATTTTTTTTAAATAATTTTTTTTAATTCAAAATAAAGTAATTGTTTTGTAGTGTCCATGGTGTATCGTAAAATACAGCAAATTTGGTTCTTGTTCAATTGTGAGACACAGAATTACAGCAAAAAAACTAATTTGAATAAAGATAACTAAATGTGCTTATATGTCTCTCAAGAACTCTAGCTCTCAGGTGTGAAAATTGTCCTTTCAGGTCATTTTCAAATCTTGAAAAAATGCTTTGACCCAAAAATTCCACACCACAAAACGCTAGAAATCAATCCCAGATGTAGCGCTCTTTTCCCATCTGCAGCTGCCTCCCTGTGAGTAATAAGCTGAAACATACACGTACACATGGAGATAAATCGTTAAGAGCCCCTAATATGGAATTTTTGACAACTTATGTATGGTAATAGCTCAGAGAAATGGTACAGTCTCATTTCACAGCCATAGCACATTTTTTACTCTAATGAATGGTACGTTTACGTTGTATTGATCTGCACATTGCTACTATTTGCACGTCTGCTGTATTTCAATGCTATCTAGCTGTTGTTTCCCAGAGTCGCTGAAACCATTTGATCCATAGAGTCATCATTAAATTAATCTTAATCTGTGGTTGGTTGTGATGAACATATCCCACCCCTTCCACCACCAACGCACTTAAACCCACGAAAGCAAACTCCTCCCCCATGCATTGTATAGTTGCAGATATCTATTTCTCACACAACAACATGTCTGGCTGTTAAAGCTACAGTAATTACTTCAAACCATGCGCACACCCTGTTATCCTTCATGTCAAGTGAAAGATTGGGCCCTGGTCCAGTGTAATTATGAAACCATTGCAGATCATGCCAAGAATGTTTTAACATGAACCATATATTCTTTTATAATCCCATGTCAAAGGAGTGACACACAGACAAAGAAACAACGAAGGAGGTTTGGAACGAGCAAGACAAAGAAAAAGATTCTTTCAACAGATTTATTTTTGTGCTAATCGTTTATGACAGAAAACCATTAAAGAGAGAGAGAAATATCAGCTATATGCAAACTCCCTTATGGCATACAATGCGTAACGTAATGTTTACATGATATATTTTTAGTGAGAGTAAAGTTTAACATCTGATCAGATCATACAATATTAAATAATGCATATAAATACTACTTATAACTAGACGGCTAAAGTTAGCACACAAGCTTTGACGTTGGCTTGTAAACGTCTGGCTGCTATGGAGGGGTCAGTGACATAATATAATGCCCCCCCTGTCACTGTTAATGAAATAAACCAACCGTCATGTCTTTAGCGTTTACCAATGCTGAGATAGAGTTCAGAAAATTTGGTTGCTAGGGTAAACTGTTTTTAAATGGCTATTATTAGTCAATGGTAAGTCAACCCCTTCTAGAGCCTGGGGTTCAAATACTTTTACACACTCCTCTGTATGTTCTTGCACAGACTGATAATCTCCAAACTTGTTGTAAGTTTAAAGGTTCTATGAGATTGGACACTATGTGAAGTCAATGGAAAATTTCCCAGCATTCTCAGCAATTTCCCAGAATTCCCAAATTTCAGAATTAGTGGTACCAGTCTGAAAAGATATAGTGACTCAAGTCAGACAAGTTCGATGCCTGAAGCTTAAGCAATCTTGGAAGAGATGAGTTTAGTTCTTTTGTCTGAAGCAAAAGACTGATAACAATATTCTTAAAAAAAAAAAAGTTTAAGCACTGGCAGCGTCTTAGCAACCAAACTGTTTACCCTAGCAACCAGATTTTCTGGACTCTATCTAGACTTTGCTATATGATAAAGACATGGGGGTTGGTTTATTAAGTGGTATTGACAAAGGGAAGGTTATATTGTCATTGACCTCTCCATAGCAACCAGACTGTTTACCATAGCAACCAATTTTGCACATCGCTTTCTTAGCCCATAGATATATGAGGGTTGGTTTATATCACTTATATTGGCATGGGGAACATTGTATGATGTCATTGACTCCTCCATAAAAACCAAAATTTCTACCTTGGCAACCAATACATTTACCTCGATTGCAACCCTCACAGCATGATGCTCTCACCACCATGCTTCCTTGTTGGGATTATTTTGGACAGATTCTATAAGCACGTATAAATACATTTAGCTTATAAAAAAGTTTTAAACAGCACTTTTACAAGCCAGCATCTAGTATACAAATAAAATCTATAACTATTATTAAAAATTGAGGATACAGTACCAGCTGTTTCGAGTGGCACCACTGCAAAATCTAATAAAAGTTAAATACGTTACAAATTCAAATGACAATTCCTAGTCTTCCTCCATTTTCACACACACACCAGTCCATAAATCACCTATTCCCCTGCACCTCACTGCTCCTTCTCTTCTTTTTTTTTGGACAAGCTGTGACTGCAGCTGCAGCATACGATTCTGTCATCACCAACTGCTTAACTCACTCCAGTCCGGTCTCGGTGAACACCTGACGAGCTCTTGACTCACAGAGATCTCATTCACCTCTTCTTTCTCTATTCGGTTTTGTGCTTTGTAGGCTCTTGCGCGGCAGCCCTGTCCTTGAGGAACACGTTCCTCATCAGAGTAGTTATCCGTCCCACCAGCTCATGTGGAGGAAGGCTCATCTTTTGTTCAAATGCTCGCACTCCAGTATCTTCTGGATGCTGGTCTTCATCTGGAGTCATTCTTACTTCTTTTATTTGTCTTTTCCATGGAGCTGGCTCTAGCTTTGGCCAGGTTTCTAAGAAGCCAAAAACAAATGGTTTTATACAAATGATCTAAAATATTAAGTTTTATTCTCGGATCTGTTTATGCCGTGGGTACGGAAATTATTCTGACCCCCTAAGTTTGTCCACTCTTGGTTATATTGCAGCTATTTGCTAAAATGATTTATGTTCATTTTTCCACACAGCATCAGTGCAGGACAACACAGAAACTGTTCACATTTTTGCAGATTTATGGAAAGAGAAAAGTGAAATATCACATGGCCATAAGTATTCAGACCCTTTGCTCAGTATTTAGAAAGTCTTGTGTGGAAAGATGCATCAAGTTCCTCACACCTGGATTTGAGGATATTCTGCCATTCCTCCTACAGATCCTCCCCAGTTCTGTCAGGTTGAAAGGTGGAAGGTTGGTCGATAGCTCTGGCACCTTTCATAAACAGCTGCGTGCTTAGAGTCACTGTCACAATCTGAGATCCCGATCATTCTGAAGAGGGTTTTCATCCAGGACATCCATATACTTTGCAGCATTCATCTTTACCTCGATTGCACCCTCCCACCATGCTACCACCACCATGCTTCACTGTTGAGACTGTATTGGACAGATTCTATCTTGGTCTAATCATATTAGAGAACCATGCAGAAGGCCCTTTTTCCCCTGATAGCTCAGTTTGGCCAAATGACAAGCTCTAGGAATGATCGTCATTAACATCTTCTATTTAAGGATTATGGAGGACACTGTGCTCTTAAGAAGCTTAAAGGCAGAGAATCGTTTGCAATCATGACCAGGGAGGTCTTATATAGATATTCATGTGGCTTTCCTAATCAAGTCCAATCAGTATAATCAGCTGGACTCAAATGAAGGTTTTAGAACCAGATAAAATGGACAGCATCTGAGTTAAAACATAAAAGTCACAGGACAGATGATATTTCAGTTTTTCTGTTTTAATAAAAGTGTTTTTCTCTCAGTATGGACTGCTGTGTGTACATTAATGAGAAAAACATGAAAAATGATAGCTGCAATAAAACAAGGGGGGTCTGAATACGTACAATACCCACTGTATATAAAATATTGTGTGATATTTGTCCCTACCTGAGGAAGGTGTTTATGTTGGATTGTGCAGCGTGGGGAGAAGACTTCCTTGAAACCAGAACCCCAGGATCAGCACTTTCCTTGTTGTGCATAGGCTGCAGCAGCTCGATGGAAGGGTTTGCAGAGCTTAGAAATAAAATAAGTAGAAATAAAACCATTACATTGTAACAGCAGCAACACAGGATAAACCAAATTGCATGAATTAAACCAAATTGCATGACTGCTGTTTTGTAGCATTATGTTTGAAGTACAAATTTGACATTTGGAAGACGTGTGTAAGGGAGCAAGACCTGCAAAAAATGTCTATTGGAGTGAGTTTCCAAAATCGACAGGAAGTTAAATAAGTAAGTAGGCTTTTATTGTCATTTCAACCTTATACAGTGCAGTACACAGTGAAACGAAACGTTTCCCCAGGACCAAGGTGCTACATCAAACAACATAATAAACAGTACAGCACTGAATTATCATTAAAATATCATTAAACTAAGCTATCAAAGTGCACTTGTGCAACATTTAGTGCAATGCACCTTTTTGGATCCGGAGCGGCCGCTGCGAGCTACTGCCGCGCCGCCATCTTGGATCGAAAGTTGGATCAAAAACTTTGCAATTCTCATACTCCTCCAGCGACTTTGTCTGCTCACCATCGGTCTTATCTTAAGATTTATGGGGTGTGAAATTGCAAAGAGCATGTTTTGTACTCGTGGTGCATGAGAAACTACTGGTTTATGTTTTGTGTTATTGCGCTAATCTTTGGGACCTGTAGGGGGAGCTCCACTGTTGTTAAATGAGCAAACTAACCAATTTTGTTTGCAATCAATGGCCCACATTTGTGGGAGTATGTAGTAGTACAGTATCTCATAGAAAGTGTTGATTCTCAAAGGAAACGAAACTTCTGTTGAGTGCTTTAATGGCATCTGATAGCAGCCCAGGAATCAGGTAACCAGGTAACCCTGAAATATGATCGATCTAGTGTAATCACAACAGATTACAAACGCATCGTTTATGAATTCATGTCAGTGGTTGAATGCTGATAATGATTCAGGGCGTAATGACCAACTCATGATGACAAACACTTTTCAGACTCTGAAAGCATTCTCTAAAACTCTGAGTCATTAGACGAAACTCCTCCCTAGAACTAGCGAATGCAACTATGACTGAACTCACCTGTGATGGCAGAAGCTCTTGCATGTGGTATCCACAGAGCTGGCACAGAAGCAGCGTCCTATAGACCGGCGCCGGCGCGACAATGGGCTTCCCAACCCATACACAGTGGTCTTACTGTCGAGGAGACAAATAGTCATTGATTAACTCATCAGAAAGGAAAAACACACAATGGGACTTTGTACACTCTTCACATTAAGCATGGGGATTACTCCTGTGCCACAAGCCATCAAGATAAGCGGCCATAAAATCTGTTTAAAAGGGAGTCTGTACATTAAAAGTCACAAGAACGATGTACCACTTCCGCTCTGGATCACTCGTGTCGGGTTCAAGCCAGTCTCACCTTGGGGTGTTCACCCAGATGATGTCCAGATGGCAGAAGTAGTGGCATTCCGAGTCCAGCTGGTTGTTGCATGAGCAGCGTTTGCTCCTGACCCTGTGGCCAGCAGGCGGGTCATCCAGGTCAGCACGGGGCACCACAGACAAACCCCATCCTGCAGGCAATATATTGTACTTCATAAACTTCCTCTAATCTTTTAACTCAGACTATATACGCAGAGAATAAACCCCTTTTATGATTTGGGTTATCGCTTTGTGTTTTCCACTCGTCTCTGCTATCTTATGTAATTATGATGCTCTCTGATTATTAATTCTAAAGTAGATGGTTAAATTTAGTACTCTATTCTTTCCGAAAGCTGAGATATGCCCAATTGGTTGCGTTGGTAAACCATCTGGTTGCTATGGAGGGATCAGTGACAAAATATAGTTTACATTTGTTATATAACCCCCTAACCCCCATGTCTCTGTCATTTACCAAAGTTGAGATAGAGAGTTAAAAAAATGGTTGCTACGGTAAACAGCTTGGTTGCTAGGGAGCGCCATTTCTCAAGGATGTTTGCTCTTGACTATATCTTTGTTGCTTATTTTCAATGAATTTCTACTTTTTTCAATGCCATTATAAGTCAATGGTAAACCCCTTCTGGGGGGTTCAAATATTTTTGCACAGTGGTTGGTATGTTCTTGTGCAGACTGGTAACCTTCACAAGTGTTGTCAGTTTGAAGTTTTTTGAGTTTTAGAAAGTTTGACCTCATGTCAATGGAAAATTTTTCCCGAAATGCTCAGCAATTTCCCAGAATTCCTATAATGGTTCCAGTCTGAAAAAGATATAGCAACCCAATTTGGACTAGTTTGGATATCTTGCAAAGTTTCGTGCCTATAGCTCAAACCAATTTTTACAACCCAACATAATGGTGCTGGTGCATTACGTTCAATCTTTGGGAAAAGCTGCAGATGTTCGTTGGAAATGTTAAAAACACACAAAATATTATTGAACAAAGTGAATTAAATGAGTTCAGATATAAATGTACACATTGTTAATGGAAGAAAAGTGGTTTTTAAACCTAAAACACCAATAGGAAGCAGTTACATTTGATTAATTTGGATAAAAACCTTACCTTCAGGAAGAGTGGTGCACAAGGAAAAAATAAACATCAGAGTGATTCTTGATTCCATGCTGCGAAACAACAGTGTCCACCTCCCAGGAGCCGGTTAATCCCAACAGCTCTTGCTCGACTGCAGGTGCTCGTCTTATACTGGAGCTTAACATGTGCACCACCCAAGCCTCCCCCTCCCTCTGGCTGCGCTCACCGTTGCTACTTACACAACTCCGGTCTTCACAAACTGCAACATTCCAACGAAACCTCCTCAGCAAACAGGGTCACGGGATTGTTTGGGGACCAAAACACAAGCTCCAAAAATTATAATCCGACATAAAAACCATGCAACTTTCATCCTTGGAATTTCAGAAGGGGGTTTGGAAGTGTGGGGGTGTTGGAAAAGTGGAGAACCAGAGGCTGCCAGGAGATTTGCATGAGTTGAATTGATATGGCTCTGCAAGGAACATGTGCGTCCCGCGGAAAGAAGGAAGTCATGGAAGGGGCAACTCCTGACTCCAGGTGTGGGCGGACGGTGTGGGAAGAACTTCCTTTCCCTCCGGACACTTTTTGTTTCTAGTTAAGAATGTTTCACCGATAGGGAAAGCAAACATTAATGTCAGCATCATGCAAAAGTACATTTGGAGGGCAACTAACATTTAAAAAATAATGAATGCATTAACTCGTCGTCTATACTTTTTTACATTTCTATATCAAAACTCAAAAGAGCCATATTTTGCAAAATATTATGCTTTTTTGTTGTTCCCTCATCGGTTTTAAGATAATTTCCTGGTTTTAGGAGCCTTTGTGACTAGCCACAAGTTCATATGTTCTAGTTTCAACGGAGTTTAAAGGCCTCAACACACCGGTCCGAGTTTTCACGTGACACATGCCTTGATTGAAAACCATGGGCATCAATGGGAGCTCACACATCAGAGTGCATCTGTTGTACTGCAAATGCCATCTTTGGGCAGGGAGAGTCATTGCATCCATATTTTGCACTCCCTTTACCCACTTTACTCTCTAAATAGCTTAACGAGCCTTTTTTACATTGCATTGACATTTTTGCTACTCATTTTAAGAATTCCTGTGAAATTTGCTAACCTCATTGTAAGATTTTTGCAATTTTAAAAACTATTTTCAGGGTTTTTCTAGTTGCAAAATTTAGTTTTTTTCGTCCACAACGCTCTGTTCTGGGGCCATCATCATTCGCTCAGTTTTTATGCTTATGACTTCACTCGAAACCTAGAAAATACCTTGACTTTACAAATATCTCACACTGTGTTTCTGTAATTTGTTCGAGCAAATGAACACTTTCTTCACGGTAATTGGTTTCTTTAAAACACGTATTTTGGCCTGATCTCCAAACTCAAAATGTACTGTATCTGGTTGCCTAGCAACAATACGTGTTCTTTGACGAATGAGGGTTTCCAGTGCCTGATAACACATGAACAATCACGAAAGTATCAGCTTCAGTTTGCAAATTCAGCCCCCTAATGTGGGACGTCCAAGCCGTGTCCACTGACTGAACTTATGTGAAGAGGGAGGAATGTGGCTTATGCAAATAAGCCCTGCCATAATCTCAACATATAATTTGAGTAGCTCGTTGTATCAGTAGCATCGTAAATCTCAGGAAGAGGCATCTAAAGGACTCCAGAGATTTCACTTCTGTTTTCAATGTAAAGATTTCATACGTCGTCCCACTCACAGATGGAAGGTTTCATGCAGAAAAGAACCACATTTGTTCCAGTTTTCTCCCAAATTTTCAACATAAAACACGCTCACCAAGGCAAGATCTTGCTTTTAGCTTCAGTCTGAGAGAGATTGCCAGTCAAATGATTGTGGATCATTTAAAGGTCAAATGCGGTTTTACAATATCAGACAACTTTAACTTTAATATGTTACAGACTTGTGGTAAATACCAATAAGAATTGGATTAATTTGAGAGAAATGAGCATAGAAATAGGTATTTTGGTTTTATGGTCTATTTGGTGGTTGATAACAGTCACCGATTTCACTAGAAATAGTATCTTTAAATATAACAAGATATCTCTCGAATGGAATCGCTATAATTTGCATAAGTCACAACTAAATTACAGATATCTGTAAATGAATTATGATTAGCAAAATATAAATGTAGATATCTGTAATTAAATTTACATCTGGTGAAAATATATTTAGAGATATCTTTAAATAAATTTGCGACTAGTCAAAAACTCAGTTGAAGATATGTGCAAACATTTTCCATTGGAAGGCCAATAGATGTAAATGGTTTGCACTGGTCACACACACATTATACATATGTATCAAAATAGACATCTGCGATTAGAATTATGACTAATCAAAATCAAATTATGATCAGGACTGAAAGAGTACAAATGTTAAAACGGCTTGCCATATTTCCACTGAATAATGTAGTACTATGGCCATATTTAAACTTGCCATATTACTACAAAATACACACGAAGGAATAAATCTGGATAATATAAGACTCATAATTAAATTCAATTAGAATTGTGAGATACACGATCAGCTTTTATTGCTGAAAATGAACCTGAAACAGATCCTCCCTCAAAACCGAGGGAGCTGGAGCAGCGAAATTAACCCTTCCATGCCCTCCCCACCCTCCTCCCATAAACACCTTTGTTTAGTTTTAATTACTCTCATTCTCATCCCAGTGACCCACTCGAGCTTTAAATACTGGTCCATCCAAAAACTCTATTCTGACTATTCTGAGCTTCACTGTGCCTTCGAGACCTTCCGACTTCCTCTTTCCTGGTTTATGAAAGACAACAGAATTGCAAAAATACAGATATTAAAGATATTCCAGCAAAAATAATTTGGAACAATTATTAATATGCAAATAACATATACTTTGTATGGAATACTCCTGCGCTTCATCATAGCAGATCTTCCAGAGTTCCCAGTAGGACTCCACCAGCGTGAAAAGGCATATCTTTGGGTCATGGCATGAAAATGAATTACCAAAAAGCCATTTAAGATAAATCCTCATCTGCATCTTTGAGTTGGACCCTGTTCAACTGGAGTAACAGTAAAGGAAAGAACTATTTGATCCTCTGCTAATTTTGAACATCTGCCTATAGATACATCCTGCCAGGTTAAGGCTGGGGGTGGTGGTGTTATGGTGTGGGAGACATTTTCTTTGCGTCCATTAGTACCAATTGAGCATCGTGTCACCACCACAGCCTCCCTGAGTTTGTTCATTGAACACAGTGTTCCCATCTTCTGATGGCTTGAATACTCTCAGACTGGTTTCTTGAACATGACGATGAGTTCCCGGTCCTGAAATGGCTCCACAGTCACCACGTGGTGGAACGGGAGATTGGAATCATGGATGTGCAGCAGCTGTGTGATGCTACCAGGTCGATGTTTCTAGTACCTTGTTGAATCCATGCCATGAAGGATTAAGAAAAAAAGCGGTGTTACTGGGTACTAGGAAGGTGTACCTAATAAAGTGTCAGGTTAGCATATTATTGCTCATTTTACCAATATTATCTAGCTGCAGTACCGGAACTCCAACGTTAGGTGCGGCACAGTTAGGCTAATAGATGGTTCGAGTTTGGGGGGGTGTGTTAAGAACATTAAACACTAGAGGACGCTGTTTGACAACGCCTGAAACCTAGCTGTGTAGCGCCTAGTGCCTACCTCCCTTTTACTGAAGACAAAAAGCTGGAATGGTCACAGCGCGCCCTCTGCTGGTCAAACACTCCACACCTCTGACGCAGGTTGGTACCGTATTTCCTGTGTACGTTTATTGGTACAGAAATGCATTTTTGTGACAAATTTGGAGGGCGTTCGATGCACCCAAAACCTCGACACGATCCAGTTTCTTCATTTCAAGTTTTGAGGTCTTAAACAATGTCAAACAAATGTGTAAAGGACTACAAAACAAAAATCCCTTTAAAACCAAAGTAAACAAAAGGCATTTGTATATTTTAACAAGGCAATAAATACGCACCGTATACTTTCTTTATGTACAGAGACACTTATCTAATCATTTAATGACTTGTTTGGAAAAATAACATCAGTGCAATTTCCCTGCAAGGCTCGGGGGCCTAACCTTCTTCCTTAATCTTTAAAACAGCAAAATCCCTCTGATTATCTACTGCCTCTTCCACTAGACCAGTTAAACAAATAAAAATCTGTATTAATAAAACAAATTCACAGCCTTTTATCGTTGACAACTCAACAAAAGCAATACATCTGGATAGAAAAAGGCACACGTCACAAGAATTTGCTCAATTTTGGACAAAAACATTGAAACTTATCTTGATCTTGGTCACTTAGAAGTGTGTTTCGCATCCAAACTTTCACAAGTACATGTACTGTCTATATGTATAGATATATATACCGGTATATTCAAGTACAGTGCTCAGCATAAATGAGTATATTAGTCAGAAAACCTTTAGTTTCTTTTCAGAATCAACAAATGTGGTCCATTGATTGCAAACAGGAAGTTAGTTTGTGATTTTGCTAAAACAATTCAAAAGTGATTTTGAATGAACAAATGTTGCAAAAACGAGTGCACCCTGATTAAAGTCTTAGGACACCACAGGTGAATCTAATGATTAATTTAAGCGGTGTCCAGCAGACAGATGGATACCTCAAAAACGGCCTCCCCATGGACGACAAATGTAACAAAATCTGAGAAAGGAAATTATTCCTTTATACACAAAGAAGATCAGCAAAGCTTTACATATCAATCGAAAACTGTAGCAAAAGCGATCAAAAATTTAAAACAAGATGGAAGCCAAGAAAGCCAAACGGGAGCGACCATTTCCCATGATCCCATACCCATGCATGGGTGTCGTCTATGAAGACCTCTCCTAAAGCCCATGCACAAAAGAGCTTGCTCAGGCCCAAGCTGACAAAGATGAAGACTTCTGAGACTCTGGAGTGATGATCAACAAAAGTGAGGATTTCGTGGCGCCCCTTCCTGGAATATTTTAGAGCGGCGAAGATCTTATAGAGCACCCTCTCTTATTTATCTATTTTGTTATTATTATTTTTCCTCTTCATTTATTTGTTGTTTTATTCCATTTTATTTATTTATATTATGTTTTCTGATGTATTGGATTTATTCTATTGTTATTCTATCTATTTATTTTTAAAATTCTCTTCATATCTTATTGTCGTTAATTGTGTGTATTGTTTACTTTGTTATTCTTTATGTATTGATCACTGTAATGACTCCTTGGAATGCTAGTTGTTAAAAAAAAAAGTGAGGATTTTTAAGAAAAATGCCTAAAATCAGTTAAAATGCTGCAATCTGTCGCCTACTTCTTCATTCCATTCCTCGAAGACTTGGTGCTGTCCTTAAAAATCCTGCTGCTTTGTCGCGGGATGTATTTTTGCTTCAATCAATTTGACTACAACTGAAGATTTGTGATCCAAGTTTGATTATTAAACTTAATTTAAATATGTGTTCATTAAATCTCAGCCTTGTGAAAAGTTGTGAATGTTTTCTTTTGTTCATTGAGCAACAGATGAAACTCGTCGCTTTTAAATGTGGTGTACTTGTTTACGCTGAGCACTGTAGATGTATTAAGATTGCAATGTCAATAAATACATGGGGACAGACTTTATGGATTTAGAGCAAAAAAAACACATTTTCCAAGAAAAAAGTGCATCTTATTACAATCTTAATATTGCCGAACAACATTTAGCAATAGTATTGAAACTTGTTTTAAGTAGAAATAAGCGCATTACGAAACAATAGAAAGCATTTCACTCTTGTGCAGAGATTCGTATTTAAGTGCTATCGTTTGGGTCGTATCAGGCAGTTCTCGAGGAACTCTTTGAGTTCCTCTCGGCTCCTTCATCACAGTCTGCCGCAGACTTCCTGGATGTTCCCGGAGCAAAAGTGCAAGTTTTTGTGTCAGAGCTGGAATAATCGTATTGCGGTTTGCCTACACCTTGCTGTGGAGAGCAGGGTTTGGGTAAAGCTGTGCTTGTACTGGGAGAACACGGTTCTTGACTGCAGCGGCCATCTTGACTTTTTGTCCTGCTGCTGTCAGAGATCCATGGGTAATCCCTCCTGGCCATAGAAAACATGGAATCTTCTCTAGGAGAGGTGGGTGAAGGGGTAATGGATGACTGGCGTTCCAGTTTGGGCCTTGATGGAGGTCTGAGCTGCACCATTTGGATGCCACCGATGGGAATCATGTGATAGGGCATGCGGGCTTGATCTTGGGAGTGCAAAGGAAGGTGGCTGAACATGCGGTTGACTTTTTGAAGTGTCGCTGGGGAGGCAGGGAAAGGCTCGGTCGGAGGGCACCTTGCAGTAGGGGAAAACAGGCAGGGATCCATCTGAAGACCAGCGTCAGTACCAGGCTTGTCCTGTAGAGGGAGATGCAACACTGCAATGAATACATCCTTTGTCTCAACCTGTAATTGTTTTACATACTTTAAGACATATTATATTACACCAAAGTTCCCCATTAATTAATAATATAAATGTCATTAAATGTTTTAATTTGCTTAAATAATAAAATAATGATTGAATATTCCAAGAGTACCATTTTAAACTATTACACCACCAACCTTTTCTCTCTCTGCAAGTGGTGTGCTGGGTTCCCAGTGGACTCCTGCAGGAGAACTGTGTGGTCGATGCTGGGGCTTCAGTGGTATCAGAGAGGATGGACCTCTGGCACTTCTATGCCTCACTGGTGAAACTGGCCTCAAAGGAGAAAGAGACCTGAGCGGAGACAGCCGTGTATTGGGTGAAATGCCTCTCTCTGGTGATGGGGAGAGATGGCGACTAGTTGGGGACAATTCCAGCCTTGGAGAGAAGCTTCGAAGAGAAGAACTCTCACTGCTCGGCGAGAAGGCCCTTGGGGAAACCTCCCACCCCCTACGAGAGAACAGTGCTCTTTTGCTGCCTGGAGATGCCACTTGAATGCCAGGCCAGGGGCTGTGGGGTAAGGGGTGTTCCTCTTTTATTGAAGGGTCCGGGGGCTCTGACTGTGAGCCTGGACCACTTTCTGACAGGTCAGCCGTGGATTGGTGAGTATCGGTGGAACAGACCGAAGATGGTTCATCATGGGAAGAGAAGTCCTCTTCTTCATCATCATCATCTTCAGCATCAGAATCCTCCACATCAGAGAACTGGTGTTTCTGCTGCTCCTCACATACTGGCTTCTGACTGCCTGCTGCTGAAGAAAATATGGAACATGGAACACATTATTTCGAAATAACCTTGAAACAGAACCAAAGACGAGAGCAAGACTACTTTAATGAATGAAGATTTGAGCGGGAGAGAGAGAGAGAGAGAAAGAAAGAAAAAGAGAGAGAGGCCTTACACACCACACCAGGAAATCTATAAATAACACTGAAATGGAAAATATTTTTGAGCTGGACTTCATTCATCAACTACTTTGAGTAAATAGAAAGTGGCTGCATCAGATGTCCTTGCAGCTCTTGGGTTCGCTGAGAATGAGGGATTATAAAAAGGATGGCAAGACAGACAGACAGACAGACAGACGTTGATGGCTTTATATGAAGTCAAAAACCTGAAGGACAGTCTTTGTTCATTTAAAGCAAGCCTTGCTTCACTGGTCCAGCAACTAAAGTCTATAAAACACCCTGGCAAAATGTTCTTGGCCATTTTTCAGAAAATACAACAACACAAAAACTGCCTTTGGAGCTCAAACATCCCCAAAACATCTGTGACCCGCCGCAGTTTCGGAAATGTTGACTCCTTTCCAAATGCAGAGTTTATGATTGTAGCCAAACAGTTGAATGTTGGTCTCATTGCTCCAAATTACTTTGTGCCACAGGTTTGGAGCTTGTTTCTGAGATGTTTGGCGTATTCTCTTTAAAGCAGCTACTTTGTGGTATTTGTGTAGCAATGGTTTACTTCAAGCAACTCGACCATTCAACCTTCAAGTGTTTCCGTAATGTGCTCCATGAAAAGTCGCTCCACATTTAAACAGAGTCCTGTATTTACTTTAAATTATTAGTGGGGCTTTTTTTTAGTTTTTTGCATCTAACAATTTCTTGCAGTTGTAGCAGAAATGTTTGTTGTTGTTTTTTTAAAAAAAAAGAGCAAACACAATTGTTTGACAATAAAAGACTTCACCCGACCACCAACGATGAGCGGAAATGTTTTTTGTGTCAGCATTCATATTTAAAAAAATGGCCAAGAAACCTGAAAACGTATGAGCACAACTGTATATTTCATAAAAAAAAGGATTTCTTTTGAACTCTACCTGCTTCGTCAGTGTCAAGCTCGAAAGACTCAGATACTCCCATCTCCAGGCATTTCTTACCATGGGCCTTGGATTTAACATGTTTGGTGAGATTCCCTTTAAGACAATATATACTCAATGAAGATATTTGGCGATAAAAAAGGACAAATAAAAAGAGGTACAGTACAAGGCTACCTTTAGTTTTAAAGGCGAAGTTGCAATGCTTACAGACAAAGGGACGGACATCAGTGTGAGTGCGGATGTGCTTCTTCAGCATGCTGGGCTTCTTACAGCGGATCCCACATTCGCTACACACATACTTCCCTCTTCCTCGTCCCCGAACATACACATAGTCTTCAGATGACTTATACCTGTGCGGGCAAAAGAGAATTATTTATAACCGCATCGAATTCATGATGAATAAGATAATATCTTCACTTTGGCAGGACTCTGACTTCCCAAAACAGCGAATGCCTCATTACAAGACACCCTATGTTTATTTTCAGCACTTGTCAGTTTGAGTAAAGTCTCTAAAGAATCACACTAGATTTTTTCGCTGGCCAGACATTTTCAATTTAAAATGGGCATAAAAAATATTTATGCTTAATATTACGACAGACCACTTGCTCTTATTAACGGGTGGTGGTTAATTGGCAGAGAATTTGTTCGCTAGGGTAAACAGTTTGGTTGCTAGGGAGCCGTCAATGATTTAATGAAAGATGTAATTTCTCTGTGATGTTTCATCTTGAAGATATTTTTCGTTGCCATTTCCCATTTATTTTCAATGCCCATTTAGTCAATTATTTAACCCCTTCCAGAGGCTGCGGTTCCAATACTTTTGCAGTGATTGGTATGTTCTTGCACAGACTGATAAACTGATAACCTTGACAAGTGTGGTCAGTTTCCAGTTTCTTTGAGGTTGTCAATTTTAGTTTGAATAGAACATTTCCCAGCATTTTTAGCGATTTTTCCCGAATTCGTTCAGGGTACCGGTCTGATAAGATATAACAACTCAAGTCACAGCAATTGGGAAGTTTGGTGCTGTAGTTTTGTATGGTTTACAATGGAAGCAAAATACATTGGCTTGTAATAACAACATACAAATACACACATTTATACAGTGTTTGGAGACAATAATGTTTGCTCAGAGACATCATGTTTTAATGAGATGGAGAGAAAACAAGCAAATGCTATGATCGATGCCAAGACAAAAGGGTGGTGATGTATGTGAGAAGTGTGTGAGAGTCTATATGGAGTGTGTGAGACGGAGAGCACGGAGTCTGATGTGATTAGGGAATGCGTGGGTGTGCGAGGCGGAAGAAGCATATGAGCGAAAGAAAGCCAGTGAGAAAGACAAAGGCATCAGGGATGAAAATGGAGGAGCTGCTTCGGTTTATCCACTGGAGCACATCAAGAGCTCCATATAAACAGATGAATGCAAGAGACACAGCTAATGAAGCCAAAGCTTTTGATGTCTACAGGTCAGCTTGCCTAGCTTTGTGCTTTATTATGAATTCTATCAATCAATCAATCTGATGACTACTATATCAAATAAAGGTTAAATTACCATCAGGCAATCCATTTTGGAACAAACAATTGGCAACTCCAACGAGCCTCTTTTATTTAGTATACTAAATGAATTTATATAGTTGAATTTTAGAACAATAAATTTACTCACCCGCCCTCAAGCATGCAGGTAAGTGCTACCTCACTTTGTCCAGAGGTAGCTTGCACATCTTCAGAGCATTCATCTTCGCCCCTTTTTTCAGCTGCTAGTTCCTCTTTGAGTGGAGTTTTGGGTGATGAGGCACCTACCTAAACTCCACAGGAACAGGCTAATTCACTAACACAGCAATCAATTCACACAAAATTCATCAAACTTTGCCAGATAACGAATCCACTCACATTATAATTTGTATTTATCCAAATGTAAAGAATGCCCAGACAAAAAATGATAGTGATCCTTACCTCTAACTCAAAGGCCTCTTTGCCATCAGAAAGAACTAATGTTCCAGTTGTTGGTGGCGAAGCTGTTGCTATTGTGTACATTTCAGCACTATATTTCTGTTTGGAGCATAGCAAGGAAAGTAATGTTTTGGTGGACAAACCAGGAATATTGGGGTTACGCATGCTAACACTCCATGAGGAATAAACGGATGATGAATCTGTGTGCGTGGACGGGTTAGGCTTTGTGTAGTTCAGGTAGCACCAACTGACAGATGTAGTGGTGTGTAAACTAGAGTACGAAGCATCTAAAGTCTTGTCGAGGATTCCCTCCTCTTTTAATTGTTCAGTTTTGAGTTGGATCTCCTTTCGTGTCTCTTGGGTTTCTACAGCTTCGCCTGCTTCTTGTTCTCTCCGGGAACTCTTTGTGGAAAGCTTCTGCTGATTTTCACTCTGGAGCAGTCCCTGAGATTTGGCATCCCAATTGTTTCCAACATCGTCTTTGTTGTCTTCTTCCTCTTCTTTCACACGTTTTTGATGCCGGTGTGCCTCTATACTGAGTTCCAGGCTACCTGCCGGTGACAGCATTCGCTTGCTTCCTCCAGGACCAAGTTGGCCATAGCTGTCATCACGTGAAGATCCTTCTCCCGGCTCAATAGGCAGTGGCAAAGGAATGGAGCTCTTGTGTCTTGGTGAAGGCAGTCTGAGATATGATCTTTGAAGCTTGCCTTCATTTAGCTTACCCATGATAACCATTGTGGAACAGCAGATTGGATGTTGTGCTTTGGCTAAAATTTGTGAAATGGTTGTATACATGGCACTAGCATAGGTAGGATTATTGGTCTGAAGGCGTACAGGTACTACAAGAGACACCACTGGAACAAGCTGTTGAAAGCAAGGAGCAATCACAGGACTGGGACCGTGGCCAACAGAGAGCTGTTGTTCTGAATGACTGGGACTGTCCGAGCAGGAAGGGTCTGAGCTAAGCTCCCTAAAAAAAGGACCAGATGGGACCTGAATTGATATACCACCTGCCATCGGAAAACAAACTGTCTGTGCAATGTCACGTGATTGTAGTGAGACTAAATTGGTGAGCGGCTGAAGCGGAGGCACCAGCCTTTCTATATACTCTAAAGACGTCGGATGAAGAGCAGATTGCTCAGTGTGAATGTAGCTTTGCTGGAACATTTGGGTTGAAATGACTGCAGAGATTGCTGTAGTGACTGGGATGAAACCTGTAAGCTGATTTTGGGAACAGAATTCAGGGATTCTCTGTTGAACTGGGAAGACTGATGGTGAATGACCAAGGGGTGTTTGGAAAAGCTGCAAGGTCTGCCCGATCTCTCTGCTTAATCCTCTGCCTACAACTCTATTCTCTGAGACTGTGAAATGGGTAGGATCTGGATGAGACTGGCAAACAGCTAAAAAGCCATGTTTAATAGCCGGGTCTTCCTGGTCAGCTTCACCAAGGGTTCCATGCTTGACCAAGAGGCATTTCCTCTTCTCTTTCCAAGTAGCAGAGTTACGCTCTACACAAAGGGAGCCATAGTCAAAAGACTTACTTCGTGTTCCTTCTACATGCACAGGTTGCACTGGACTTGCAGATGCCTGTTCAGATGATGAGCGACGCATCTCCTTGTGAGAGTGATGTGACTGGTGGAGACTTTGTGGAACAGTGAGCATGTGAGACCCTTGGGAGCTCCGGGTGCTACCTTGCATTTCAGAGTCGAGTTTTCCTGATTCCTCGATGGACGTAGATCGGCTGGAGGCATGGGAAACATTGCTCTCTTGGCTTGGGCTGTGTGGCAGGGAGATCGACTCAAAGCTTGATTCTCCAGAAGATTGGCTAGCCTCTGCCAAACGTAGTCGTTTTTTCTTTGGTGGTAGCTTCTCTGCTGGAAGCTGAGCCAGACTTTGGCTGCGCGGAGGCCACTGGAATTCCTCCACTTTATCTGACTCTTTAGGGATGTCGGCTGGACGAGAGGCCATTTCACAATCCGGTTCCTCTGTTACCAGAATTTCTGGCACTTGAATATTTGGTTGACGAATTAACCGGGAAGTGGAAATTGGTTTCAGCTTCTGAAATTGTTCACATTCCAGCTCAGGTTCTTCATTTGCTATTGTGAGGCTTTCTTGCTTTTCAAAGGATCTCGTATGTTGGATAACGGAAATTTCCTTCCATGGACCCTTTCTGTCTGTTTCACTCTGTGAAAGGCCACAAGGTGTGCACTGGTTGTCACCACTACCTAGAGGATTGGTACTGAAAGAGACAGCTGTTGGACTAGGAGGATCTTCCTCAAGACTTTCCTCTTTTTTTTTCCTCTTGCGAACAGCCATGGCCATGGCTTTGAACTTGAAGTTCATAATCGGTGACTGTTTCCGAATTAAAGAACTGCCTTCCTCACTTTTCAAACTATGTGGAGCTTTACTCAAACAAACTAGCTGGTGTGAAGTATGAGACTCTTGGTTTCTCAAGTGAATTCCACACATTTTACATTCACACGGGTCGATTTCCCTTTCTTGACTGGTTTCTTTCGAACTAGAAGCCAAGGGGCTTGAATCCTCTAAAATGAGATCTGCGCCGACTGGCATCTCAATAGCAGGCTGACGTCGTAGCATTCGCTGATGAGGCCCAATCCTCATTTCAGCTGCTATGGCCTGCTGATCATCGAATGAATGACTGAGACGAAAAGTATGTGAAGCTGCATCCAAAGATTCCCCAGAAGAGGGCATCGACTGACTCCTACAAAATAGAGAGTTGGAGCTTAAGTCTGCAGCTGCTTCTGTTTCAGCCCAATGTGAACCAGTTAAACCGCAAGGAAACTGACTAGGAATAAATTGCACAACAGACCCACAGGAGACTGGGAAGTCTGGTTTTGTTTCTTTGGTTGAAGAGAACTTAATAGTTTCAGTGCTACTTCTTCTAGAGAGTGAGGAACGTCTTGGTTTGACACTGTCAATTTCACTAGTATCCACCACAGCTTCGTTTATAGTGATGAGCTTTGTTATATGCTCGATGACTTGCGTCTTGGGGACAGTGAAAGAGATTGATTTCTCATGTTGACCTGAATACGATGACAGCTGCAGTTGCTGCTGTGGCATTCTTTGTTGTTGTCCTAGTCGGCCATATTTTCCTAGAATAATTTCAGCATAGGTTTTAGCACTGGCATTTGGTGGACTAACCTGAGAGAGTTCAGCACTCCCAGAACTGGAGAAATAGCCAGATTCAGTGCTCCCCTTACTGCCAGGGCCAAGTGAGGATCTGGTTTCATCTGAAGATGTTCTTGGAGCCCGCTTTCTCTCACTTAGCCTCATTGCTAACCTTTGCTTGACTGCATGTGAATCTTCAGTTTGAGGGCCCTCCTCTATGAAGGACAATTCCACTTTGCAACCCTTTTTTAAAGTTGGTCTGCCCTGTGAGGTAGATGCTTGGTGTTGCCCAGTCTCATCCTCAGAACCTGAACTCTCCCCCTCCGTACCTTCTTCCAAACATGTTCCTTCTGGACTTGATGCCATGCCTGCTTTTATTCTATGTGCATGAGATTTACGATGTTTGTACAAGTTGCTTTTGGTTTTGAAGGAGAAGCCACATGGGATGCAAGGATAAGGTCTCTCGCCTGTGTGGGAACGTATATGTTTTTCGAGGACACTAGGCTTTGCGCAAGGACGGCCACAGTACATGCAAATGTATTTGCCTGGTTTTTGAGGTTTGCGCTCCGGTCTACATATATTTCCTTCTTGTACATCCACACTGGGTAGGGATAAAGTCTGAGGGACATTGTGAACTCCGGAAGATGGACTTCCCTGGGCAGCAGAAATGCCTCTTGAAGTACCAGGTATTTCTGAGAGCTGCCAAGATGATCCAGTTGCCTGTGAATGGTGCTGCTGCTTCTGCCTTTGTAGAACTTCATAGCGTTTAGACTGTCTATGCTGGAGGCGTCCATGTGATCTATGGACAGATTGTGAGGTAGCTTGTTGCTGTAACTGAGGCAGCTGTGCTCCTAGCGAAGTTTCTGGGAATGGCTGCTGTTGCCCACCGGACGGCTCCCCATCAGCCGACTGCTTTTCTTCTGCCTCCATAAAAATGAGAACAGGCCTCAATGATACGATGGGAATGCTTCTTTGATGAACATCATCCGATCAATGCTCTTTTGATAGTCTTGATGCTTGCTTTTGTGGGCTTTTTATATTATTCCATAATTATTGTGAGATGCAAGGTGGTGTGTTAAGTTACAAAGGCATATTTAAACAGTGCCAATATGCATCTGCAATATAGGCAAGTGGCTGCATGGTCATTTTCTCCTCTCCATTTTCACCAACACCCCCAGTGAAATTCATCATTTTATGTTGGTACTGGGGCTCAAAACAGTATAATTTAAGATTTTCTTCTGCTCATCACATGTTGAAACTTGCTGGCCCTGCAGAGATGCAACGAATTAAGAATTAGAGAAAATTTTAATTAAGGAAAATAAGTATTTTGACCCATGCACATTTTGATTTTTTTTTAACTGATAAAGAAATTGATGTTAGCTGCAAAAAAAAAAAACAAGAAAGAAACTTATTGATTTGACATTTCATGTTTGTTTTTTGGTGAATATTCAAAAAAACCCAATCGGTTAAGCTTAGTTTTGACGTGCTGAGTTCCAAAGCTTGGTTGGATTTAGTTGGAGTATAATTCAAGTATTATGTGCCTCCCCACATATTTACAGCTTCTTATGTTTTACCATTTGGTGTTCTCAGAGAAATTAAGCAGTGGTTCTCTCTCTCTCTCTCTCTCTCTCTCTCTCTCTCTCTCTCTCTCTCTCTCTCTCTCTCTCTCTCTCTCTCTCTCTCTCTCTATATATATATATATATATATATAAAAACGCTTTCCTTTTGAAATAACTTGGCAGATTCTTGACTGAATTTGCTTCCTTAAAAAGCTGCTCCTGGCTGATTGATGCGCAACAATTTAATGAGCGTTCTCCAAGCAGAGGTTGGCTTCAGTGACATGTTGTTTTTATCAACAGCAAGCAATTACTGGAGATTCTAAGACTAAAAGCGTCATCATTATTCATGGCATTGTATATATTTGACTGAAAAACGACTGAAACATAACATTCGAAGGAATCCATCTAGTGTTACTGTGAATTGGATGTGTACAACATTATTATAAATATTAATGTATTGCTCGCAGCTGTGCTTTTCGGCAATATGGCAAAATGAAAGAATTGCGTTCACTCCTGTATCCAGGCAGCAAATCGATTAAAGGGCTCAAGACACGTTAAGCCTTTCAGTGGCTTTATAGTGTTTTATAAGAGTAGATTGGATCAAAAATTTAAACTTTGACGTCCCTGAACAAAAAACAAGTTAACAACAAGCAAAACAACCATAATGCTTATAGAAAGTGTGGCCATTACATTTCCTGGTCGTTTTTATGGAATTGGGAATGTAATCTGATTTGTTAGTTTGGAATCAAATCAATGATGCAGTTAATTTCCTGAAGCCTTTTTGATTGCAGAAACACATAAACGAATGTAAATACAACTTTGTGCATGTCTCTGATAAGGAAACAATAAGAAAACATGGTACAAAGCTAAGTTTCATGATATCCCTTTAACCAAATGGTTTTCCTGTTACAAATAAAGGTATATTTAAGTTGTTATATAATATTTATGTTGTCCGAAATGTAAAACAATATGCATAAAAATGGTCTCTAGATAAACCAACCGTAACAACATTAATATGATCTGTTAATTTCCCAAAGACTTTGCCATCTACAGGAAGACTGCCCGAGTCATTAATTGCAGTAAGCTGACTCAACCTCCAGCTGGAGTACAGTGAGTATAATTAATATACTCCTGTCATACACAGATACTATTTAAATAATTCTGCTGATTTGATGGACTGATCACAATTTTCCCCTGTTTAGATTGGGACATTTGCCTCAAGCAACAAACTAAAATTCTATTTAAATATAGTTTTGGTTATTAGGCTAGCAGAATGACGGCTCATACTCTTGGCAGCCTGGTCTGGTTCCCATGGAGACAGGCCTACAACTAGCCACGGCAGATGGAGGGTGAGTTGGAGGTCTAAATTTGTCCCTAGCATCCTATCTGAGAGTAGGCAAGAGGAAGCAGATAAACAGGCTGACCTCCGCACGCTAGTGGCAACAACTCATGACCCCACGCGTCCACTCACTGAGACTTCAACATGTTCATCAAAGACAAACCGGAGGCCCACGCTGCCAGAAGTCCCCTTCTGAATGTCACACAACGGGAGTCAGAGGCACACCTCACCACTTTTGTCTTGAAGCAGGGAATGGAATCGTGAATTGTTCACATGAATCACCAGGAGCATGTTCAGCTACACGAAACAGCAATGTTTAAAGAGAATAGGTGAAATACCAGCATCTACTGGAGCAAATCTGACCGCTCAGGTAGGAATGTTATAGAAGTTGACTCATGCAAAGCCCGGGAGTTGCTGGCTCACTTTTGTGATTATCCAAAGGAAAAAAAGAATAACTTATGATGAAGGCTCGTTGTAATGGTTCCTTATTTTCGGAGTGTAGTCTATTTGGGAGATTACCACTATATTCAGTAGTGGATCCAACTATATTCACAAGTAGATCGATGTGAGCTGTGGCAAGAAGGCTTGTTGTGTTTGGCGGAGTAGTGTCCAGAGCATAGGCCATTACCACTGGGAATCCTATGCTCCATATTCCATGTGACTAGACCTCATGTGACTGGAGTGTGTCAGTTTTTACTAGACATGATGCTATGACCTGGACACCCATTCCCCAGACCTGGGACAAATGTCTAGCTCCATACACAGACTGTCTGGGAGTTGGAGGACGCTTTAGTCCAGGTCTCAGTGGAAATCCCTCAGGAGATCATCCACCATCTCATCAGGGGCATGTCCATGTGTTGTAGGGAGGCCACACACACACACACACACACACACGCACACACACATCAATGAGCCCCTTTTGCCTCAAGTTGGCTAAGCCTAAAGTGTGTTTTTCCACATCAATTAGAGTGTCCAAACGTAGAACTCAATGGGATATAAAGTTCAAAATCTCTTTTTAACTGTGTGGAGGTATAGAAAATTAATCTTTCTGCTTTTTTCTGGCAGCTCATACTAAAACGAATAGAGATCATCACATCATTTGTCCACATCACTCACTCTGCTGGTAAGAAAGATGATGTGTACGAGATTCATTCAATAAGATTCGTAGAAGAACAAGTGGAACTCTATCTTCCAAAGCAAGCCACCCACAACACTATTCTCACAGACCAGTCAATCAACTCACCCCTCAGCGTTCAGAGCACCGGGCTGAAGGGGGAAAAGAAATTTCCACCCACATCGGGAAGTGAATCAAGCAGAGCCTCCAAAGAGAAGTGACGGTGAATCAGATGCCCCCTAGAATTCTAACAAGCACACAGGGCAGCCCACACAGCCGCCGCCAAGAGCTCCGATATGATTAGTCATACTCTGGCTGCATTTTTCCCCTCCTTTATTCCCTTGTTACTGCCACCTCTTAGGTCCTTTCTGACTTGAACCTTCCAAAAACAAAGGAGCTTTAATGAGGTAGTCTCTCTAGCCTTTTAGAAGCACCCTGTATCTGTTATTCTCATCCTTTTTACTAATGATGATGAATAAAATGGCATTAGCTACTACACAGAGCTGAAACGGTTGCACGCGGAGTTAAAGGAACACTCTCAACAGTTTCAAATTAAAGCAAACATTACAGCCTCAAGCGCTTTCAACAAAGCAGGTTCTTAAAAGGCAGTAAACTGGTTTTCTTTAACGTATATAGTTTTAATCGATGAGTCATGAAAAACAGGTCAGATTAGGATTAACATACATACTTTTTATTGATGAGCCATGTTCAAGAGGTCAATTTGACATACACAGATTTAATAAATTATTCGAAACTAAATTATGATGAGTTTTGCTCCAAAATGTGATAGACTCAATTTTTACCAATAATCTGAAGTCTATTTTCCACATTTAATAGGCCATAATCAATAAAAAAAACACAATAATTGAGGTGTAGTGCAGTCCTGGTACGTCTGTTTTTTTTTCCCAAACCACGATAATTGCCAGTCAATATGTCAATATACGAAAAATGCCAAAGGTCCACTAAACCAAGCACAGAGCAAAGAAGATAAGGAGGAGGTAGAAAATGGAGGCTGTCATCAAGTTTTAAATCATTTTAAAATAATTCCACAAAGGTGAAACAGAATAAAACAATTTTCAAGCTGATCACAGTCAATAAAGTCCAGCGGAGACTTTCAACTTCACCAGCAGACAAAAAGAGTGACTCGTAAAAAAAAAAAAAGTTTTGGAAAAAACTAGTGAAAATGGTGCAATGGAGTTGGCATTTAGTGGGAAAAAAGTACTTAAAGATGACAATAAAATACATTTTTTATGTTTGCATGACTGAGTTGCTTTATGAAAATGTATATCTTCCTCAAACCACTTTTGTGCTAAAAGTGTATACTTTTAGTCGATGAGCCATGGTTAAAGTTTAATTGAAATCAAACAGATACAGTTTTAATTAATGACTTATGCTAAAGATTATTGCAATAAGAGAGAATTGAAAAGAGATGAAGTGGTGCAAAGTGGTAGAAAGACAAACATAAAACGTACAGTTTGTAAAGAGCTCTGGCATTCGCCATCAAGTTCATAACCTACTTTATTCTACAATAAACTAGTTTGATTTAAATGAACATATACAGTTAAACAGTTAGAATGTTTATTTGTGCAAAAATGTACCTTAGACAATCAACTCTACACATGTTTTTTGCAACGTGTGAGAGAACAGGATTCCCCAGAAAATTCCATACTCGCATAGGGATATACACCCAGGGAACTCCACTGAGAGAGAGTTCCATCTGTGAGGTGAGATGCAGACAGACCATGTTGCAGTCAAGGGGGGGGGGGGGGTACAGCGCTAACCACTGTTAGCTAACTATCTCTTATGTGAAGTATTCATTTGGACATACCGGGAAGACAGAAAAAACTGCTAAAATAGAAAGAAAATATTAATATAGTGCCACCATTCCAACATTTTAATCTACATTTTTAATCCGTTTGGGAGCAATTGAAACTTTTTGAGGTTTTATGTTGTTCTTACTTTGGGGGTACATTGCAGTACAATCATAGAGTCCAATGTTTAAATGGGGCAATGCATTAAATAGAACTTTGCCTGGTTAAACCTACAAAAAAATACTGTAAAAATTAAAAGTGTACCAAAAAGTGAATTTCTTAGCATATTTATTTAAGAATTTATTTTATCTGTGCACAGCGAGCACCTATCTCTGCAGCTTTTAATAGCATTCTGACCAAACAGGCTTGTTTTGACACGTATTACCTGAGGTTATCTGCAGAGTTTCTGCACTGTCGTCAAGAGATGTCTAGAAAAACTCTTCTCAGCACTTTTAAAAATCACAACATGTTTGGTGAGCCACTTTTAGACAAAGAATATAAAAAGATTTGAGGTCATTCTAGATAAAAGCTTTCACTTATTATCCAATTTGCCAGCATTCATCTATGCACAGGAACACTATCCCCAGGTCAAAAAACTTAACATCAATTTGTGAACGAAGGTATTGAATTAAAATTAATTTGTTGTTAAACCACTGTATTTAAAATACTGACTAGGTCTGTGTTATATCTTGGTATTTTTCAATCCAACACTTGTTTGGAGTGTGCACATGCACCTCCAGTAAACCAAAATGCTATGTTTGTAAAAAAAAATACTCACTGTGAAAGTAGATCCCTCAAGTCTAATAATTCCAGTTAATTTGTTCTCCAAAAAGGAACATGGTGTACGCTCAGAGTCAGAGGAGGCCGTGGCATTCATAACCGGGAGTTCTGCTACCTCTCACTGCTAAAGCATGAATGAAATCCACCGAGCGACACGGCGGATATGAATGTTTGTATTTGAGTGGGTGTACTGTACTCCTGCGAAGTGAGGAGGGAGGCTGAGTGAGGGAGGGGGGAGCAGTGAATGAGAAAAAGGAAGAAGAAGGAGTAGGTGTGAGAGGTTGAGACACATGGCGGGAACGAGGTAGAATAAAGATGTGTGAATGGCGGCAGTGGTTGGAAAACAAGCAAGGATGACTAGCGCTAGGCTGTGATTCATTTTGTCTTTGTTAGCTGGATGAGTAGATCCGCATAAAAAAAATAGTGTAGCTGTGTGTGTTTGTGTGGGAGCACCAATATTCAGAATATAGAGGCATATGTGCAAAATGCTGGTTCTAATCGGTGCTCTTTCAATGAAGAAATACAACCAAGCCCCGTGTTTGGAGGTTGACATCATGGTGGAACATTGTAGACATGCAATGAAGGCATGATTCATCCACAATAGTTGTGCTCATAAGTTAAAAACGTTTCGTTTCTGGCCCATTTTTCACAGAATATGAGATCTCAATATTTTGTATTCCCTCTTCAGCATCAAAAACAGCCTGAAGTGTGTCGGTGAAGCTGCCCATTTTTCTTAGAAAAAAAAAATCCCCAAACTCTTGCATGATCGGCACTTTTCAGGTGGAACCAATGACAAGTAGTCCTTGTGTTTCCGTTGTCGAGTTGGAATGTCCAGTAACGTGCCATGCGTAACTTTCAGGATCATGATGTACATTTTCTTCCCAGGATCCTTTGATAGCATGCTGCATTCATCTTCCCATCCATTTAGTTCCCACGTCACCAAAACATCAGCCTCTATGTTCCACAGTGAGAAGGTGTTTCGTTCATCGTTGACTCCTCTCCAAATGTAGTGTTTATAGTTGTGGCCAAAAAGTTAAATTTTGGTCTCATGGCTCTAAATAACTTTGTTCCAGAAGTTTGGAGGCTGGTCTTTGAGCTGTTTTTGCATATTGTATGCAGCGACTTTATGGCATTTGTGTAGTAATGGCTTTCCTCTGGCAACTCCAATTCTTTTGAGTCAGTCTTTATGCATGTTATCAGACAAAATCTCCAGGTAGACCTCCTTATCTACAGGGCACAATTGCTCAGCTCAGCTCTACTGATGCTATGTTTTCCAATATCAACAGCCCGATGTTGTCCATCTAAGAGCTGTGTATGTATTGTGTCTATGTGAATGTGATCTTTGTTGTGATGGTCAGCATGTTTAGAGGAGTCATAGGCCAGGCTGTAGTCCTCTGGGAGGGGAACTCACATTTCCGTCATTTCTTTGTTTTCTTTTTCCAAATGCAAATGCAACAAGAGAGGCTTTGTAAATCGGATCAGCAGCATGACGGATTGTCTTGTTAGAGCATGATCCACAGCATGCGAGGGAAGCTCTGCCATTTCAAAACACGGTAAAATCAACTGAATTTATCAGAAATTTGATTCAGACAGCCATGATAACTAGGGGTGTAACGGTACGCTAAAATCGTATTCGGTTCGGTACAGTGTCTTGGAGAGTTCGGTTCGGTTCATTCGGTTCGGTACAAAACAATAAGAACTTACATAATCTTTATTTTGAAAAGCTGCCAATACACAGTAGAATTCTTGCATAAAATAAATAAAAGTGACACATTTGGGTGATATTTTAAATAAATTGCACTCTTTATAAAGAAAAACACATTTTTTTAAATAAAAAATGAAATACTGCAACTAGTTAGGATAGATTACCTATCCACATTTTCTGAAGAGAGCATAGATCTGGTTATAATATCTCCAGCAGTAGAAAATGTTAGATGTGTTGCCTGCCCGATCTCCGTGGAACAATGTCGGCATACAACTTTAAATTTATCCACTCGTCTATCCCCGTTATGTATTTTAACAGAGAAGCCAAAGTGTTCTCAAACACGAGACCGTAGTGAGGTGAGAGGGTCTTCAAGCTCTGGCTTCCCTTTCGCTTTTGCCATGTAATTTTCCTCTCTCGCGCTCGTGCTCGTCGTCACTCAATAGCGTCCGTGCGGAAACTATCTCCGTGGAACAATGTCGGCATACAACTTTAAATTTATCCACTCGTCTATCCCCGTTATGTCTTTTAACAGAGAAGCGAAAGTGTTCTCAAACACGAGACCGTAGTGAAGTGAGAGGGTCTTCAAGCTCTGGCTTCTCTTTCGCTTTTGATAAGATTCCATTTTCCTTCTCGCGCTCGTCAGTCAATAGCGTCCGTGCGGAAACTCGCCTAGGAACATTGTTCCGCTGCGCTTAATATCGCGCTAATAATGCATTTATATAATTTAATAAAAATACCGAATACCGAAACGGTACGCAAGTGTCCCGAACCGAACAGGCCGTACCGAAACGGTTCAATACATCCCCGTGAACCGTTACACCCCTAATGATAACTCATGAAAATCTATAAATGAAAGCAAGTGGGACTATGTGGTTTAACAACGCTGGTGTATAAAGTTAAGGATTTACAAGATTAGAGCCAACCCTGAGGCTCCAACGTAAAACACAAGAGATTAGACTTTAGATAACGTACATTCCCTGAGATCAGTTGTTCATGATGAATCAACATTACTTGAAAATGTCTTCCTCTCACCTCACAATTCAAAGCGAGGATATTTATTGATAATCGTTATTTAAAGTTGGCAATGTAGACTTTTCCACTATAAAAGTGTCCTCAGAGTAAAAATAATAAATTCTGATGACGTAGTTCGAGCATAAAGCTCACGACAATTTTGAGCAATGTTTATAAACAGACAAGAAATGAAATAATTTTTGGACCGAAGACATTTTGCTGTATATCCTTCTCTCATTGGCTGCAGGAAACCATAGACAATTTTTATAGTCATATATCACACATATCACACAGCATGAGTCTGAATCACAAAGATGTAAATATTTTGGTTTTATACAGTCTATAAATATATCTGTTAATAAATGTGAAATTACCTGAACGAAACATTGTGCTTTGAGGTTCTGTTCCTCATTTTCTTTTATGGATGCTCTTTACATTATTATAGTAAGTATTGTTGACGATTGATTTTAATTCAAAATTAAAAAAATATTTTACTGCAGCATTTCTTAGTTATTCCATCTGGAATTTTTTTGAAGGAAAAGAAAAAAACACACCAGAGAAATTTGTGCTGGGCACCTTTTTAAGGTTCCGTTTCTCATCATTGGACAATATTGTTGACTCTCAGAATCAAACATTAAAGTACATTTTACTGTAGCATTTTTGAGTATTAACTTAAATTTCAATGATTTTGAAAATTATCCAAATTCATCTTTTTTTCTGATGTGCAAAGTGAGCCCAGAACTGAAAATG
Organism: Danionella cerebrum; assembly: GCA_007224835.1. Taxonomy (NCBI): domain Eukaryota; kingdom Metazoa; phylum Chordata; class Actinopteri; order Cypriniformes; family Danionidae; genus Danionella; species Danionella cerebrum. Next base: position 217,716 of record SRMA01025691.1, read on the forward strand.
CCCATGCATTTGGTAAAATCCAGAGGCTCCTCACAGTGTTCACCCAGCTTAAGAGCTGTTTTTGAGCTGAAACGATACAAGAGGGCCTTGTTTTCTTCTCTGCCACCACCCTGTCTCTCAGTTAAAGAGATGGTTGCAGGTATACAGCACAAAGTTAAAAATAGCCATATTCCCAACAATGATACACCCCAACCTGAAAATATGAATAAATCTACACACGCACACCCCTGACGGTAAACAGAGATGCTTTTTTTGGTTTCAACCAAGCATACACAGTGCCCCTTGTTTGTGGCGATTTTAAGTCTCGGGTGTTTCCGCAATATTTTCTCTCAAAACCTGTCAAAGCTGCATCTATCATTAGGGTCACATCTTGCACAGTGTGATGTAACGCGTTCATATCAAGGTTTATGAGGCACATTTATGTCATTTTAGCCCATTCCTGGCATGTAATTTAAACCCAAATTAGCGGTTTAGGAGTTTGCAGACAGCTGAAATGTATTTTTGCACAGCCTTCCACAAAATGAGGCGCGCTAAAAAAAGGAAAAGGTAAAATTGGACCTGCTTATGAAAACATTTGCAGAGAAATGGGGCTTCGACCAGTCAACAAAAAACATAATTCACCATTTTTTTAATCAACAAAGAATGTGGATGAGAAGAAGGGTCACTTATAATGTTTTAACTTTGATAAGCCATAACTAGGGTATTTCATTAAATAACATGACTATGCATTTCATTTATACGCTGATGATACCCACCCCAAGACAAATGAACCTTACTTGGAACATTATTTTATCGTCTGTAACATTTAATTGTGGGAGAAACCCACAGAATTTTCCTTCAAACTATTTGTATCCGTACCTCATAAATATTCATGAGTCTGAGCTCACTTATCCAATGGGAAGGTGCTGTATATTAATTACTAATCACGTCCCATCATGTTGCAATATCTCATGGTTTGAGGTTCAACATGGGCTTCCCTGTGATTAAATCAGAGCTAATCTAGCAGGGCTTTGAATACTTTCGATACTTTCGTAGTTCCTAGAACTAACTTCCTTTTTTTCTGCAGACACAGATTCTAGTTTAACAGCTAAAAGTCCTGAGACAGGAAAAATCACAAGTAGCAAAGGAGGAGAAAGAAAAACAAGCATCAAAGAGAAACCGACAGATACGAGTGACATGTCATGGGAAGAAAACCCGAGCGCTAAAAATGGAAAGAGGAAGTCACACTTTTAGAAGCCACCCACTCATATCGGAGATGACAAGTTTCACTCGTCAGTGTGTGGGGGTTAAAGCTCAAATCACTGGGTAACCACAGCGCACACGTTTCCTTGCGTTGATTATACCTGCTGAGACCAGACCAGCAGGACCCGAAAGTGATGGAACGAAGCCAGATTGAACAAATCTGGTTGCAGCAGGCAGAAGTGAGTGAAAACATCTAACTGACCTGACCACGATCTGGGCAATAAATGAGTCAAATTTCAAAAGAAAGGAGAAAGCCAAAGACAAACATAAAAAAGAAAACAATGGCACAACAAGGGCAATAACAAGACGCCGTACAAAAGAATCTGTGCCGTTTTCTGCTAGGGATCTGTTCTTTTGGCTGGGAAAACACTCCTTTTGGAAAAAGGCAAGGCAAGTTTATTTATAGAACACATTTCATACACATCACTAGTTCGAAGTGATTTACAGAGAGATACGATTGTGAAAGTAGAACATTCAGAAATTGGAAGCTGGATATAAATCCTATTTGTGGCCCTTTTTCCACTGGGCCAAGCTCTCTTCGCTGAGAGTGAGTGGCAAAACAAGCAGCAAGATGGCTGTCCTTAATGCAAAACAAATTGTTAAGAGGCAAGTTATTCTGACGATTACATGCTTAAGTTAAAAATAATTGGCCTGTGATCCCAACAACTTACCAGAATGCCAACTTTTAGTTGGAGTGATTTGGTGGGAAATTAGATTTCCTGACATTAATACGTTCCGTTTATATGTTTGAAGATGCATTTCGTCAGACAATTAAAGTCAGGAACAATCTATGGGTATTCTGGTTGTATGTGGACAGTTATGCGCAAATCATTTATCGCATTTTTTTATTAGAGAAGCTGTTAGCTAGCCAGGCTTCTTATAAAAATGGAGTTCACTTGAATTTGTATCTACAGTGTTCAAGCCCTTCAAAACTGACAGAAACAGCTACCAAAACACTAGACATCACCTCAACAGGCTCTCCTAATCAGCAGACATCCACAGTTGTGGTCCCTCTGCTTTCCATCCCTCATCAAGCCCTAAACTAACAACTTTAAATCACGCGGGGTAATAATATTAGGGACTGGGCCGCCACTCACCGATTAAATTACACTGGGCAGCCATGGATGTAGAACAGTGCCAATGCAGAAATCCATCAAGTTTACTTCCAAACAACTCTACAAGCGAACAAACTCAAGAACCATAGACATAAGCGAGTTCAACTGAGGCAAACTCTGGCTGCTCATTGGAAATGGACAATTCTTCTGGTAATTCTTCTAATAGCACACAAACAGTCTGAAAGAAATGAGGCCGAATTCACTGTAAGCTGTTGGAGACACAAGAACCTAAGGCAAGTTACTTGGCGCTCTATGGATTGCACTCCTGGATCCATGGACACTCCCCTGACACAGAGTGTCTATTTCTATCCGCTCCTGCTCAGGTCTCCTGGCTCACTATTAGAGCCTGCCAAGAATGAAGGGTTCAGCTGTACCAGATCTCCACAGCACACCTCCATGGGGAACGTACAGCTAGAGTAAGAACACCCTCAAGGAAAGATCTGAGAATCACTCTCGGGGTTAATAACTCACAATCAAAATCCTTGTAGAGGAAAAATATTGTTTATTTGATATTAAGCCCTTTGGACATTTCATGGCTACAATATAAAATAAAATAAATAATAATAATCACACAAATATACATGCAAGTGAACAGCCCAACCTCAACATATGGCAACAAAGTCTTTTTTTTAAATTGGGTTTTCCCCAGATTTGTTCCAAATAGAAATTATGAGTCTTTCAGATTGGTTAAAATGTCTCTAAATCTAAAAGATCTCCTCACATAAATATATATTGGACAAATCCAACAGTAAGAGAAAAAAATAATTCTATTATCAACCATAATTTTAAATTTGAAATCTAAATAGCATTTCGTTCATGATTCTATAATTTAGATCTTGGTCCCAAACTGACCAGAATCCAGTCGATTATTGTCAAGCCAAAGTTATGGCTTCATTGTATACAGATAATGCTTTAGAGAACCACACTTCGGCAGCTGTCATCAACTCGTAAAAATCTGTTGATGGGGAAACCTAACCGCACTTCCAGCATGGCCTAAAGCTCCCAGGAGTTTTCAAACAAACCCCAAAGGATCTCCTCTTCCCTCTCACTTTGACTCTGGCTCAAAGCTGTTGAAGCTGCACTTGTGATCTGAATCGATTTTTGTATTTTTGTGTCAGACAATACCAAACCTAACTGCAAAGGAGAATGCCTGAACACTCATAGATTTAGAGAAGGTGACGCAAGCAAGAGCAGAAACGCTTGTGGCTGGGACATGTCAGAGTTGGACTATTTTAATTGGGACAACAATTTATGCCATTCTTAAACAGATACAATTTTTTGTTGAGGAAATCACTGGGTGCTATGTCAGTGGACAGAAAATGTTAAGCGGCATCATTCACTGCAAATAAATCATGAAGGAACTAGCCATCTCAGCTGGCTCCTCTCTCCAGTTCCCCCCAAGATTCTTAAACTCACTCCAACAACTCCCACCTTGGAACTATGACCTTGGATTTGAAGGTCCCGCAAAATCGCATTGTGCCACAAACACTCTCAGGGTTTTTTTTTTTATCTGAAAAACCAACCGTGATTCTGTCAAAATCAGATAAAACTTCAACCCACTAGTGAAATATCGGTTCGTACAATCACAAACGCAACAACCAATGATTTTGTCTAGGGAACATGACCCCTTCTTTTGGGTTAACCACCCCATCTCTAGGGTTTACAGAGAATGGTAGGAAAAGATAAAATATCCACAACTCACAACGGCTCTCCAATAGTGGAGAATTTAAGATTGGAAAGAATGCAACATTCAGATTTATAGGAACAGGATCCACCCTGCCTTGTATAAAAGGATTAGGCCGGTGGTGGTGGTGTAATGGTGTGGGGGACACACTTTGGATCCATTAATAGCAAATGAACATTGAATCAATGCCACAGCCTCCCTGAGTATTATTGCTGATGCTACTTCCAGCAAGATAACAAGCCATTCACTGTACTCCACTGGCCTCCAGAGTGACCAGATCTCAAAGCGGCAGGGCACCTTTGGGTTACGGTGGAGATTTTCAACACCAATGCCATTAACAGAACTTCATCAAACATACAAATGAGTTAAAACCATAAAAATCTGAAATCTCAAAGGAACTGATCGATTAAATGATGAACAACTAAAACAGGTATGAGACAAAAGCAACTTAGATTGAAGCAAATAACATTTATGTTCCAGGAAAACATCAAAAGCAGCTCAAAAATCCTTCAAACTGCCTAATGATGTGATATTTCGTCTAACCCCAGAGCAGAGTCATTTTAACAAACCAGTATTTTCTTCGTAAAGTGAGAGAACCGATATAAGAAATCCAAACCACAATATCTGATATCCTTGGGCCTCTATCTCTGGATCCCACCCAAATGACCTCAACAGCTCCAAGCAAGAAATGAGAAGACAAAGAAAAGGCCCTCTCTCTCTCTCTACTACAACAGTTTCACTCTATACCACAGCATGGGAGTGGGCCAAGGCCTTCAACGCTGTGCTCACAAATCAATATACAGTGTGTATTGAGTTTAGAGAGCACACAGAGGAAGCACAGATCAAGACTGTTTTATCGAGCGCACCATTCTTGGACTCGAGCCTGATTCGTTCTTTTCGAGGAACTGGTAACCTTCTTTATTATTATTATTATTTTTAAACTACGTTAATACGTGTGACTTTTGTTTGTTTGGTCAAGCAGTGTTGATCCCCTTTAAACAATCCCAGAGCTTGCGTGCTCATGATGAATCAAAATTTTGATTTATTGTACAAACCAAGTTACATAAAGCATATTATCTTAAATTAGGATCATTCGGCTCCAAAAGGACAGCTGAACACTGCTGTTAGAGCACAAATAGCTGAAACGAAGATGGGAAAAACCTCCACGGTGACTAAGCACAGACTTTCCAGTACAGTCGACCACAGACTACTGACACTGCCCAGCTGCTCCAAGTTGAGAAAACAGATGGAGCGCAGGAAAATAAAGGATGCACACATCCCCTACATTCCCTCCTGCAGATGGAGGAGAGGAGCTGTCACAGACTGGCAGCTTCGAGGAACTTCAGAGATTTTTAACCAAACCTTTACAGGATAAGCATGTATGCATCCCAAGCAAACACGAGTGCCACAATCAGATCCACACTGCGGTGATTGTGCTACACCAAATGATTAAGCAAAAATGTACAGTAAAATACAATAATATAAAGGTGCAAGGATGTGACGGATGATTTGTGTTTATGTCTAGAAGGAAATTCTCACATGAATGCCATTACAAAAGGCAAGATAGTTTGAGGATCGTTTTGTTTGGTTGGGTGCTGCAAAATTGTGATTTTTAGAAGCTAAATCTATGAACTGATTTGGTTCTAATCACACTAGAACTCCTTTTACCTTAAGGTTTCTTTGGAAACTACAATGTGCCTCAAATACAGGTCACAGTCTGTCACTGAGCCCTCACACACTCACAGCTAGACATGGATCTCTTGATCTTTAAAGCCATTAACAAGGCTTAGCCAATGTAGCATTTGAGAGAGGGAGAGCGATAGCCTCCATGCTCGACACGTTTAAAGTCTATCCCAAACAAAACATTCTAATGAAAATACTTGAATGGCCTTCCAAAGCTTTCTATTTTCCTTGAGTAAAAACAGTTGGGACCTGAGGCTGAGATTGAGTTATCAGAAACTTGCAGTGTTTCCATGGTTACTGGTTTAGCAAATGTTTCTGGGTTTTCATTTCATTTTAGGTAGCTACAGTATGTTTAATATCACCATAATACGGGCAAAGATGTGCTAGATGAAACCTGAACTTGGTGTGACATTTGTTTAACGCTTATCCAGTTTGTTTCAATTGTGCAATGTTTTATAAGATTTATCACTGCCAAACTATGCATGGTTGAGACACAGCAGGTCTTTTATTTTGTAACTGATGTGCTCATAACTGACAAATATTTACAGCAGTTTTTGAGTCAAACATACCATGAAATACCCGTATGCATCGTGAAAACATCAGATAATAGATGTGGCAGAAATTAAATTCCAATTTGCTTCCCCAAAAGTCGTAGATATTACCGGTAACTGCTTCAAACTTTCACTTTATTGCCAAAATTATTAACTCAACCATGCAAATAAATGAACATGAAAGTTCCGATCACAGGTGTATAACATGGTATGGTAACATTTTGAAGTTAATTTCTAAAGAATGCGAATTTCACAAGGCCTTCAGATTAGCTCAAGAACCAAGATATTTGGAAATACAAGTATTTGAGAAGGACAAAAACTCAGTTGTAAAAGATGAAAAATGACAGAGAGGTGTCAGCGGATGTTGAAGTGAGTAGTGGTCACCAACTTACTCCCATAAACAATTGGTACAAGAACAGTGTTGAGAAGGCTCCGTGGAATGGGTTTCCATTGCCAGGTAAAAACATCCAAGCCAAAATTCCTCCAAACACAGTGTAAATTTATGAACCCATTCTGGAAATTCCAATTAGCCAATTTTTGTGAGAAAAGTTTAAGGATGGAGAGCATCTGGAAGAAACATCAAAAAGCCCCATTTTCAATTCCTTCAAACCTTAAATCAGACTGTATAAAACAGCACAAATATATATTTTCTTTAGTTGTTTTCCTGTACATCCCAAAAGATTTTAAATTTGTTCCATTTTTAGTATTCTGAAAACTCTGGAAAATACAGGCTACTCAATGACAAACTGTTTTCTCTTTCAAAACCCCACGTACCCTGAAACAAGGAACAAGACCCTCGAATGTACAGTGTGGGTCTAGTTTGTAATTGAGTAAGATCATTTACCAAACCTGACCTTCATAAACAGACCTTGCTATTCATGGCAGCTCACTATAACCACACATTCAATTCCACATGGCCTAGCATTAAGCTTCAGTTTATTTTGTCAATTACAGAAGTTTATTTTGCATCAGTGGGTAAAAATAAAGGGGGGGGGAGTGGTGCACACCAGCCTCCCTAGAACTCCTGAGAAGCCTTAGGGCAACACAGAATGGAGATCTTGAAATATTTAAGAATATACACCTGCACGACAGCTCAAAACTCAGAGTATGTGCAACATTAAGCTTTCTAATAAATCTAAGAGCATTTGAGAAATATGTTTGTCGCTCACAGGATTTCTCCTCATATTATTGCATTAGCAGAGAGGGCAGTTTTCAAGCTAAAATCCATTTTATTGGCTCCTTCCATACAATGTGGCATTACAGCACTGCTGAAAATAGCTGCTGTTGTAGAAAGATGAACTGTGTGAGAAGCCGAACAGAGACATGAGTAGGCGTCCGTTTGTCAGAATATTTTGGTACATTGAAATACCACACGGCTGTTGCGTAATGCAGTGCGGGCCATTATTGGATCTTGAGGTGAATCTAAGGAAATGAGAAATTGAGTTTAAGATTTAGTTTCACAGGTAAAATGGTTCATGGAGAGCAGTGGAAAAAAACAATAATTGGCTTCTGAAAATAAATATATGCTTCTATATGAGGTAGTTTCACTTTTAGGGTGTTTTCAGAATATCCTGCATCCTGATTATTTTATAATCATCTGAAACTCCAGTCACCTTTTCACACATTTTTGCATAAAACCGTCATAGAGTGCAGCTAATATGACGATGTCTAAATTAAGAAAGAAGACGCTATACACAGCACACACACCAAGTCTTCCAGGCTGTCCATAAATTGTTAATGTGTGGTGTTTTTAAAAGTATTGTCAAATGAAGGTGTAAAGTCAGCTTCTTTGTGAGAGTGAGCTGCTGTTGGATGTTTGGCAACTCTCTGGCTGCTAGCAGCTGGGCAGACAGCTGAACGACGTGAAGTTATATAACCATCGACACAGATTCAGACACACTGGGCTCCACAAGCAGCACCAGCTCTGACTGACATGACACAAACAAAGCGTTGATGGCCCTCACCAACATTGTCAAATGATGGAACACTAATGAAGAAACCAAATGTTGAACAACTTATAATTGTGATCAAAGCCAAACCAAAGCTCCCTTGGGCTTTAAAGGCAGGCAATCACAGGTGGGACATCACAACTAGAACACGCAGAGATGAGCTGTCACAGATTGAGGGAACTGAAGAGCTCCATGTTTATGACTGAGCTGATGCCAGAGATGCTTTGCTGGAGCTCAGCCCGGTTCGGTTGATCCCGTCTGTGCTTGGGGATTTACCAGCGAAAGCCTCTAAAGTCCTCCTTCCATCTGAGCAAACAGACAGAAGTAGCTCCAGCAACATGGCCCGATGCCAGACCTGCACCAAATCAGTGTATGCGTAGAGTTACACATAACTGGGTGCACCAGAAAGGCTAGAGGGTTAGAACTGGTGTTTGAGTGTGAACCTGGAATGCTTGTATTGTATTGTTGGGTAGATGCACCAATCTAGTTTTGTTTTCTTCTGGAGTCAGCCACTATTAATCTTGGTCCTTGTATGTGACATTTTTTGTGAAGTATTGATTTTTTTTTTTTGCACGATGGCCTACTAAGTGTGTGCCCATAGTTACTCTGCAATTCTGTTCCTGTTCTTGTGGGTTAACCAAGAATGGTCGGGAAAAGTGAAAATATCTAGTTCTGAACGGATAAATGTTGGACAATGCCCAAAATGGTTCGAGCTGATAGAAACGCAACAGTAACTCAAATCATTACAATTCAGACATGTACTCTGAAGGCTCAACACGGCAACCCTTGAAGCGGATAGACTACAGCAGCAGAAGGCCACACCAGGTGTCACTCCTGTCAGCAAACGGAGGCTACAATTCTCACACACTCATTGTAACAATAGAAGAATGGAGAATCTTGCCGGTTATGATGAAACACTCGGACGGTAGGGTCATCAAGTGCAAATCATCTCAGAAGGGTTTCATAAACATGACGATGAGTTCAGTCAACTCAAACAGCCTCCACAGTCACCAGCTCTCAAACCAATGTAGAACCCTTCAGGGTTGTGGTGGAAAGAGAGATTCGCAGCAACTGTGGGGTGCTATCAAGTGAACATAGACCTTACCATTAAGGTAGTTAAAGTGGGTGCAACCTGGTGACTGGTGAGCGTTGCGTCTCAAGATGTAAGGTCTACAAAATCCTTGGCATGGCAGAAAGGAATGAGTGGGGAGACTTTCTGTCTCTGACCGCTGAGTTCTTACATACACCCACACCTCCTCCAATATTCAAGGAAGAAGTTGCGCCAAGCCAAGCGTGAAGACACATGCAAATGCACATGTTTTCAGAGGAAAGGACAAGAGAGAGGAGAGTCTAAGGCCAAGACTACAGATTTTATTCAGGGTAGTTACTCTCAATTTTTAGGATTCTGAAGCCAAGAACTGTCTGTGCTCAGATTCAGGGCAGTTTAAAATGCGCGACCCTTAGAGCAACAATATGGGGCAGTTTAAAAAAAAAAACAATCAAATATAGACCAGGCAAGTATTTTGCATACAAAGCAACTCTGGAACAGATATTATTACTACTGTTTGATTATTTTTGTTCTGGAAATGATCACTTCATGGTTCTCACCAGTACAAATTTCACCACAGATCAGATGATCACTTTATCATGATCCCAATCACTTAGGCTCTAAACATCTGGGTACCTCTTCAGTCCAAGAACTACATATAAATACTCCATCCTCAAAAGACTGGAAAAAAAAAGGATTGGCGGATTGGCTTTTGAACATATCCGAAGGCAACCAGAAAAGGGGGATTACTGTCATGGTTCAGCCACAACAGATCACCCCATCTTAATACCAATCACCCTTAAAAACCTATGCACCCAGCACTATACAGAATTTATGCATGTGCTGTAGTTAATCATTTTCAGTGGATGCAGCAAGTATTGTGTGGGAAATATTACCAAGTAATATTAGATCAGAAAGGGATTAAAATATAGTGCAAAAGATACAATAGCACGATAATGTAAAGATGCTATGACTCGCGGAATATTGTAAAAGTGATGAACTGGTAAAAGTACAGTTTCATAGGCAACAGTGAGGGCAGAAAATAAGGGATGGCACCAAAAATGGAATGTGAAACGTGTGCGTTGTGGAAGGGCTAATGATTAACCCATTAGTACCACTAACACAATGCTTTCGAGCACAGCAAAACTGCCCTGTTGTTAAGTGTAACGGGTGAATTTGAGGTGGACTGGTTAGTCAATATGGCAAATCTTCAAGGAGTTCCGAGTCAAGCCAGTCTCAAGAGAAGTAGAGGAAAACAGAACTTTTAAATAGCGAGCTTCTCCAGAAACAACAGCAGGAGGGATTTTATAAACAGAATGCCAACACATGGGAGGTGTCAGACAAGAGATGACTGTCACAAGCACCTCCTGTTCATATCGTACAGCACAAGACGCAGCACATTCTTCAAGAAAAGCGAAAGACAGTAGTCTTTTTCTGCTCCTAAAAGCAGAATTCTCATCACTGGTGAGCGCGAATGAAAGAAGAAAAATGCATGGCTGGCGATGAGTGGATCTCCCAGAGCTTCACTACATTTATCAAGTACTAAATCACAGCAGGGAGTGAGCTTTCGGTGTGATTTTATTTTTCTCTTGGCCTCCATGGAAAACACTGAGTGAATCCTAAACTGAGGAGTTATAAACCTGCTACCCATTGCAGACAGTCCCATTCATTTCTCATAGACTCATAGAGTGCTATTTCCATTGCGTTTCTAAAGAACAGTTTTTGACTCACGCATTTACTGCAGCTCAGTTCTAGTCAAAAATAACTATTTTAAAAACATTCAGTGTTTCCCCTACCATTAAATGGGGGAGGGGGGGGCATTAAGGGTGGTTAAACTCCACCCCGCACCCCTCACCGTTTTGGTTCTTTTCAGCAAAGTTGATTTAAAATTTTTTAATTGTGCTCCCATTATTAAACAATGATTACCAAAGCCCATAATTTACAAAGTCAATAAAGATCTTTCTTGGTGAATGATGTGAATGATGCCTGAGAGAACATGAGCTTACAAAGCCGTTCTCTGCTATCTCATTATTTCACAGCTGACCACCCCCCTTTTCCCAGTTTTTCAAAAATGTGACGTGTGGAAGCCCCCTGCCAAGTCCTACGGTGTTCTGAGGTCATTGAAAAGTTACACGTTCTTGTGACCGCTACAAAATCCTAGAGGTGGGATCTAGGGTGGAGCCACTAAGAGTCCATTACAACTGTTCGCCAGTCTTGTCCCTACAATCCTTGAACAGAGCTTTGCTATTTCACTTTTATAAGAAGTAATCCTACCATTAAATTTATTAACTATTTCTTTGCATTTATGCAAAAAATGAGGGCATTAAATACTTTTTTGACTTACCGTCCAATTCATTACTCATAGCTTGAAGCATTGAAAACTACACATCACACCAGCTGCCATGAATCGACACGCTAGCATGAAACAAGACATCAGCAGAGAATGTTTTCCTTTTTATTCACACAGTGAATTTTAGCGCCTCGTGTTAATGCCATTGTTTCATGAAAGCAAACCTTTCATGTCTATGGAGATGTAAATAGAGGTGTTAGGCCAGGCAAAACTTCAAGATGAGGTTCAGCCAACAGCTCATTAGTCTGACGGTTAGAGCACACCACAGGTGCAGCGGCGTCCTGGCTAACGAGGTAAGCAATGGTCATTAAAGACTCTCGTACTCTTTTTGGCGACATACAGCCGTTAACCTTGGCAACCTCACCGGAGTTCAAACGTGTATGAAAACTATGAAAAATACAAAAGTTACAAATGTTTTTTGACCTTGCCTGCTCTTTTCTAATGAAACCATTAGAACGAAGATTTGACATTAGACTTTAGCATAAAAAGCCATCTATGAGATTTATTAAAATTAATAGTTTCCATCTAGTATAAAGGTAATTTATGGAAGATGCTTGTATGTTATATAATAACATATATAACAACACTTTTAGTCACAGTTTAGTAACACACACAAATCATCTCATCCCTATTCCTCAATTATAAATCAAAATGTTCCACTTTGGCATCATCTGACCACATGTCTTTCTTCCATGCCTCTTCCGGATCATCCAGGTGGCCTTTGGCAAACTTCAGATGGACCTGGTTAATAATGGCAACTGCTCAGACTCGTCTCAACTCTCTTCAAGTCTTTGACCCCTGGTCTTACCATGTATATTTAGGCTGACCTTCCTCATACTTTTCAAGATCTTTGACGCTCACAAAGTTAAGATCATTCGGTCTGTGGGAATCTTTTTGTAGGATTTTTATTGTTAAGAAGTGGGAAGCAACTGAGACCCAGCTGGTCAGCTTTGGGGTCATGACTAAAACCATTAAACCAAGCGTTTCTTTTGTAGCGATTGATTCACAGCTTAAGTTAGACCCGGCAGTGGTGAAATCAAGCTTTTTTCAATTTGATTCAATCATGGCAATTCGTTAGAGAAATTTAATTTCTCCATTCAACCCCAAAGTCTAATGCTAAGTTCAGATTGCACAAAGTAGTCTATAGAAGTTCACACAATTTGCCCAATATCGGGGGTAAAATCTAAATCCACCACAAGCTGTTCCACCACTCACTCTATAAAAGTTAGAAACTCTTGCAACTCCTTGTTTTGTGCCATTTTCCTGACATACGCAATTTTTCTCACTCTCACTCTCTCTTTAGATATTGATTTCAACAGGTCACCAACTGTGAATATCTTCAACATATAAATAATATCATTTCATACATTTTTGAGCAATTTGAAGCATGTTGATCTAGGACTTCTGGCCATAGAAAGAGATGATAAATATAGAAAGCATTTGAGTAAGCAGATCTTACTTCAGCAAATTATTAATTCATGATTTAGACAAGCTTAATTAGCACACCCTTTCGCAATACTCTGTGTGAAAGTGCTTGAATCAATCTGGAAATTCACTGTTATAAAAGGGTCTCCAGTTGGGGTGCATACTGGGAAAAATTTGGCAAAACATCACACTACAAATTAAGCGCAATGAGAGGATATATTGCGATAATTATATATTTTATATTGCTAGAACTACACTTTTGGTTCAAAGATTAACATGCTTCTCTACAGACGTAGTACAATCACAAATTAAATATATGTGATGTTATAAAATATAAATATATAAATATACTATTTTTACATACTTTAGCGTAATGAACGAGTTAAGAAGTGTTGCAAGGTGTTGCTTGTTGGTGCTGCCCATAAATCGAGTTTCATAAATCTGCCCAAACCCCCCAGTCTGGGAGCGACAAGCAACTCGATTCATACCGAAGGGCCAGTTGAGTCACTGGGCCCAGCTGGACATAGCTACCTTGGTGTAAAGTTCCAATTTTTGGGAGGTTCATGTCAAGTTACGATGGAGGAGTTTACGGCTTTCACACATCAACGATGGAGGTTGTGGGAAGGCTTGACGAGGAAAGATAATTGGACTTTAACCATTACTTAACTTTGCTTTAAAACAGGAAGTGCAAAAATGTGCACAAAAAAACCCCCATAAATTAACCAATTTGTTGTTCAAAATAAAGTAAACTGAGACAGAAACCAATGTATACATTTTAATTAAAAAAAAAATAATTGTTTTGAGGTTTTGTAACCCTTTAAATAAAAAATAACAAGTAAAAAAAAATATGTATGTATGTATGTATGTATGTATGTATATATGTATGTATGTATGTATGTATGTATGTATGTATGTATGTATGTATGTATGTATGTATGTATGTACGTACGTACGTACGTACGTACGTACGTACGTACATACGTACATACATACATACATACATACATACATACATACATACATACATACATACATACATATATATGCATATTTTTATATTTATTTAATGTCATTGTCTTTATAAAAGCAGAAAATATCGCATAAATGTTCCTCTTTATGAACTTAAAATATCACTGAGACCATGCAACTCCAATGGTCGAATCCAAGCGGGGAGATTCAAAATGTGGAGAAATAAATGTGTTCCTTTCTTAATGTTTATCAAATGAGTAAATACACAGAGAGAGTAAGGGGACAAACTTTCAACACAAACACGGCCAGATTTACAGTGTCTTCTTGCCACGTAAGAAGCTCATATTATTTACTACTCGGTCCCATACAAAGGGGACTCCTCCTGTCATCATTTCCCCGAAAAGAGCGTCACATTCCAGCGGTGCGTGGTTATCAATACAACTCTAGACTAGCAAAACGTTATTCTTGAGTGACAAACCCGTTGCTGGATTTGAGAGCTCGTAAGTTATGCCTGAACCTTTATGAAAGCTTGTTTGGCTTACTGTGCCACATTGTTTACAGGAAGTCAATATGAAAAAATGTGAATTTCACTCCAAACAGCTGCAGGACGCCATATCTAAGTTTCTTAGTAAAATATTACTTATTTGTTTAACGGGTCAAGAAATGTTGCCAAAAATCCAGAAAATCGCAATTTAAAACGTGAACTGTGTAACGGCAGAAAGCTAAGTTACTATAGAAACGTAAAAACCCGCGAAACCGTACCTGACACAGATGTTGGCGTTGCTGTAACATTAGCCGTTCACTCTTCATTACGGCGTATGGTGCTCGGCATCCCGTTGAAGCTGACGCTTCTTCAGCCTCGCTGTGAGCCAAGAGGGCTTCCCCTGCTGACTGTCAAACTGGAAGGGCAATCAAGCGTTCAGCTCATCAGCGCAACAACAACAGCCACAGTGTCGCTCAACGCAAACAGTTTACACCGCACCGCCCTGCACGCGACGGCCCGAGGGCCACGCCCCCATCAGGATTGAGCCGCTCTCATGATAGTTAATAAACATGAGGTAGTATCCGTCCGCAATTCCCATTGGCCGAAGAAGTACCTCAATTATTTTTCGCCCTCCTTGCTGTCAACCACTTCGAGGTGACGTCATGGAACATTCCAAAAAATGTATTGTCCCGGTATTCATCAATAACAACCTGCAAAACTTTTTAATGAAGAAAAAAATGTTTCTTGCTGCAAAAAAAAAATAAAATAAGAAAATTATATTTCTGTACTTTTACTGCACTACTTTATTAATAATAATGATAATATTAATAATAGTAATAATAATATCAATATTAGTAATATTATTATTTTGTAACATTTTCCCCTAATATGTAACCAATTATTTAGCAAGAACAACTTGTTTATTTTCTTTTATCATTTAAATTGCCAAAAAGTTAATTAAATGTTATTGAAAGTTATTCTCTCTTGTGCTTGCACTCTTTTTTCCTCCCTATTTTCTCTCTTTCTTTCTTTTCTCTTTGCTGTCTATTTTTCTCTTTCTCTCCCTCTCTATCTTAACTTCCTCTCTCCATCTCTAACTCCCCTGTCTTTCTTTTTGCTCTTTCACTCTTTTTGTCTCTCTCTAACTTTCATTTTTTCAATTTATCCGTCTGTTGTAACTCTCACCTTTCTTTTTTTCTTTTTCCTCCAGCTCTATCTCCCTCTTCATCCTGTCTTTTCTCTAGGCTCTCTTTTTTTCTCATTCTCTCTTCCTCTTGCTATTCCTATCTGTTTCTTTCTTCTCCTCTATTTTTATCTTGTTTGGAAAGACTTAAGAAAATGGCTCTTATGTGAGCTACATTATTAATTTGTAGGATATAAGGCTAAATAGTTTTTCGTGTAATACCCTTTACAGATACATTTAATCTACTTTTTTGGCACTTAATTGTACTTTAGTATGATATATGACAGTAGGATATTTCAATACTCTTTACACCACTGCAAGTGGTAAATAAGTAGATTTACATTAACATACTTGTAGTCCTGGTAAGGGTTAACTTCTGCTCTCCAGCTCACACTAGGCTAGTAAACCCTGGGCAGGTTGCCAATATATCAAATTTATTAATGTTATATATTATGTCCAGTCCATATATTAGTACCGTAATTATCATGGTTGGGTATTTTTGATCAGTGACAGCATTTAGTGTAGGGGATGCTTGCAGGGTTGGTCATGTCGGCATTTTTATACATATGTGTATAAAATATTAACTTAAATGTAGAAATAGTGTAAAAGGGACAGCATTTCTGCTCTGTAGGTGGCAGTCTTGGTTACAGGTCAGTCAAGACGCCTGAATTGGTTACTTTTATCATACAATATTTGCTTCACCCAGTACACCTTGGATCCCCATATACCCTTCAGAACTGCTTTCAACCTCCATGGCATAGATTCAACAAGGTACTGTAAACATTCCTCATGATTCACAGCGGTGCCCAAACGTATGCATACCACTGTAACATTGTGCAAAACATTTAGATATACGTGCACAATTACAAGAGTGAAGGCAGATTTACAAGTTGACACACATTTTCAAATCGAGCCAAGTGCACAAAGCTCCACACAAGTATGTTGATAAATGACCCCATAGACCCCATTGATGTGATAAGCTCATTTTTTTCACATCACGTAACACAAGAAAGGAAACACACACATGAATTGAAACACAACAGAACACAAGCTCGGATATCAGTTCCAGTTTCTGAATATTGTGTTGTATGAAACACAGTCACCATGGCTCCCATTCCAAGAACGCCTTGTTTTACCAATGCAGACACAATGCTTTAGTTGGTAGAAAGCCTATGGGTAGTTTGATTACTGGTCCTCCCAAAGTCTTTGCTTGCTGGTTCTGCTTGCAAGCACAATTCAAGGGTCATTGTGAAGTTGCATTGCGTGAAAAAGTCGGTCTATCTAGAAGTCTTGCTGTTGAATAGGTCAATGTGCCTGCTATAAATTCAAGCAGGAGACAAGCAGAGACTCTCATGGGCTCAGTGTGTTGAGAAGCTTCCTGGAGACTCCCCTGTCCCCAGTAAAGTTCACCTGGCATTCAGTTAATGAGTCATTGCCCCCTGCTCCAATCACTGGATGCCACTGTCTGCCTGCTGTGACTATAGAGCTAAAGGAGGATGGAAAGAAATTATATGAAGATAAAATTGCCCTAATTTCTTCATTTAATTAAGTAATGCCGGAATAGAACTGAATATTCGATTTCCAATTCAAGAAATTTTGTTTATTCCAATGATGACCAGTCTACACAAATGTTTTTTCATGCGACAAAGACACTTTTTTTCGTTTTTCAGGTTCAACTCATTGACTGCATTGTGGCTCAGGGTTAGGGTTTTCAAGCAGTATGGGGAACAAAGAGCATCTGCTGAAAAGTGTAAAATAGGTCAGTGCCTTGGACGAGGTATGAATGCATTCGATATTTCACAAAAACACATTTGATCATCAGATTTGTGGCAGATTCAGAGCAGAGAAACCTTTCTGCCAGATATTATCATCGAATCAAGAGAGCAGCTGCTAAAATACATTTACATAACAGTAAACAGATATTTGAAGCTGCATTGGGAGTGCCATGGACATCAAGGTGTAGTGTAATCGTTCACACTCTTGCATACATCTTGCATTCAGTCTCCGCTAATCAATGCCCACAAGCAGAAATGGCTCGATTGGGCAGAGAAACACGTAGACTCTTCACTGATGAGTGCTCCAGATGGATGGAGTAGTGGATGGCTGGTGGACGCCCACCCTGTTCCAAAAAGGCTGCGACGCCAGTATGTCATGTTTAGAGTCGGAATTATAGGAACAGAGCTGGTTGGTCCCTTTAAGGTCCTTGGATACCTCTGCAAAGTATAAGGGGTTTCCTTAAACTCTCCTTACAGAACGGATCTAATGCTGCAAAGAACACATCTGAATCAATGACTGCTACGGGGATAGGAGGAGAAAGGGTCGTATTGTGGCTTCCATCCTCCCCTTAATCTTATTGAGAACCTTTGGGGCATCCACAAGCAAAAAACCTAGGACAGTTTACATCCAAACAGCAATTGTTCATTTAAAATTGTTAAAATTAAATGTTTTTGGCATGTGTTTTCATTATCAAAGTATATTATCATCAAATGTATTACCAAGTGTTTTTTCTGGGTATTAATGAACAAGGGATGGATTGAATTATGACATCTACCCTACTCCCGTGCAAGTGGACAAGAACGAACCGGGAGAGAGGTAATTGGGCCATACACAGCTTATATTCCCTGTTTCAAAAATGAGAGGGAACGGGAAGCACAGAAATAAGGATACTGGATTGTAAACACACTACAGTGCGACAATATGATCCTAACAGGCTTATGTAAGAGGGAAGCCTGCATGCTCATCTTCCAACAGACAAGGGCTGCAGCAGCTGTTACATAAGCAGATGAATCCCCCTACAGAGCGCAGACCATGCTGTCTGCACAAACCAGGTGATCACAGTACAGGAGGAACATGAACATCAACAAATCTCATTCTCTACTATTCAATGTAATTCTGTTCTATGGAATAAAACCATTTTGATTATTACTAAAAAAAACATAGGATTGCTTTGACAAAGTATTGATTGTCACACACTTGTCACGCTCATGATCATTATAACCACAATACATGTATTTGTAATTAAAAAAACTCAAATGAAAACATAAACTTTAGAAAACCTA
Source organism: Danionella cerebrum (assembly GCA_007224835.1). NCBI lineage: Eukaryota > Metazoa > Chordata > Actinopteri > Cypriniformes > Danionidae > Danionella > Danionella cerebrum. The sequence goes on from SRMA01025691.1 coordinate 236,458, forward strand.
ATTTACTGCAACTGATTCAACGTGAAAACTGTTAAAATAAAGCGGCGAAGGATGCCAGGGTCCAGTTTGAAACATATTAGATTGTGTAATATCATCCAGCCTCTAGGGGGCAACAAAAACATTTGTAAACTCAGAGAATGAAATATTAAAAGAGAGAGAGCTCGTTTTGTGGAATTTTCATTGTGATTTATTGTGCTACGATATATTTTTGCACTCTCAGTATACCTCAATGACAGTTGTGCAATGACATCACTTTCTCACCGGGCCACGCCCACTTCACAGAGTGGCAAAACAAGTCAAAAATGGAATTTATTACCAAAAAGTTCCAAATGGCACGTTATTCGCATGCTTTCATGCTTAAGTTAAAAAGAATTGGACTTGACTGTGGACTTTCCAGATTTCTCTGAACATAGAGATTTGGCCAGAAATTTAACTTCCTGGCATTTTTCCATTTCTGATTTTAACACTGCGAGTGTAAAAGTTTTATAAATAAGTTTGAGTTTGCCCCGACCTGAATTTTTCTTCTAAAGACGGCAATAAGGATTATCAGAATAATATGCCCGATATCATGATGTCCTCATAAGTTTACATCTGTACAGATGCAATCTGATCTTGGAATGGCAGATAAACTTAATTTCTCACCATATGCTAATGTTATTTGTGAAAAACAAAAACACGCGCTGTCTCAATTTTGCTGTGGATAATTTTAAAACAAGGCTCAATTGGAGGTCACTATTCTGTTTGTGGGTTCTCGTTATTCAGAGACACATCTGCTTCCCTTTTTCCAGAAACAGCTGTTGAGCTTATCTGTGTATTTATCAATGCTATTAAACAACTGCTGTAAACTTTTGTTAAGTTGACTATGCAAAATTTGGTTAATCAAAGAAATTTTCCAACGCATGTTGAGCAATTAGACCTCCACGAATAGTATAAAATAAGAAATGATAATAGAAAAAAACGACTTTGCTCAGACTACAACACTAAGTAGCACAATTTTGACGAAGTAAATAGCATCATGGTGAATTCTTCCTCAGCAAACCATAGGTTGAACATGAAATAAATGCAGGGTGCTTTCTCTGGGACAAGATCCCGTGTGGACTTCAATCACAAAGGTGACTATAAAAGTGCATTACTTAATGAAGAAAAGCCCTTTGCATATCAGGCTCTCAGCAATGGCTCCCCATGGAAGAAAAATATCACAAAATCTATAGCAAAAGTGATCCAAAAATGTAAGAATGGTGGAAGTGCAACTATCTTACAACAACATCCAGGCCATCCATAGTGTAGCAAAATCTAAAGAGTAATATCTTGCTGCTGAGCTCCAGGGCAGATAAACCCACTCCGACAGGCAATACCTTGCACTCTGCTGCCAGATTCAGGTTTTGTGGAGTCTAATGGCACAGTAATGTTGGGTAAATGTTTCCTGCACAGGTCCGAAACTCAATTAGCTTAGCTCTACGCTGGAGTCTAATCCAATGTGCAAAGGTTTTACACTTAAAATGCAATTACACCTCTGAGGACTGCGTTTACTCATTTCAATACGATAGCAGCATCTGCAGATGCTTTCACTCATTTTGAATATCTTGTTTTTTTTTAATGACAGAGATGGGATTGTCAACTTAAAGGGATAACAAACTATCCAACAACAAACTATTTTGCTCCCTAAAACTTAAAGATCAAACTTTAATGAGGATGAAACTCATCTTTAGTGAAACTACAGGCTCTGCACCACGACACTGGGATGGCCCTAAGGCTCAGCACTGTGAATTCACATTAGGGTTCAAGGCTTCCCTGGAGAGTCACTTACTGTACTGGTCAGGTAAGACCAGAGACAGAACATCCTGCAGCTCTGCTGAGTCAGTATGTGTGTGCGTGCGCGTGCATGTGTGTGTGCTAGTGGTGAAGGAGGGAAATCATTTTGTCTCTCGCTCTCTTATTCCCCATCAAACGACTCTGCCAAGAGAGGGAGTGTTTCCAGACAGGAGTAAAGAGTTTATATGAATTGATGAGGAGACTTATTTATCTTTAATGGCTCTCCCAAAGTTAGATTCTCATAAAGCAATGAGAATTTATGAGTGCAACTCAGCGAGAGCAAATAAAGCCTTTAGATGAGGAGCACACTGGGAAATGATGGGGTGACAACAACTTGAGGAAACTATATTCTTATTTTTGCTCAACAAGCTGAACCAGCACAGCTCTTAAAAGTGACCCAGATGACAATCTAGTTTATGTCATTACGTAATTTGCATATTATTGTGACATATGTGACATTTGTTTTGCATTTTTTTTATACATTTCAGAAGTAAATAAAATAATTTAGATAAACATTGATTAACAGCTAAAATTGAAACCGCTTTCAATAATGATAACAAGCATAGGGGGTTGGAGTGTATAAAAAAGATGGACTGCATAAGACTTAGTGAATATTAAAAATTGAACGAACTAAAAGGCTGACAGCAGCTAAGAAAGACCATTTTTGTCAGACAGAATTGACGTGCAGGGAATCATGGCAGCCCCCGTGAGTGAGCCTGAACCCAGCAGAAACATGCACAGCTGCTCCATGAGAAGAGTCAATGCAGAACTATATGGCTAAAGTTAGCACACAAACTTTGATATTGGCTTGTAAAAGTAAATCATTTCTCAATTATTTTCCTAAACTGAAATATGCCAAATTGGTTGCTAAGGTAAACAGTTTGGTTGCTATGGAGAGGTCAGTAACATAAAATAAAGTTGCCTTTGTCACTACATGTTATTTAATCCAACCTGCATGTATCTATCATTTATCAAAGCTGAGATAGAGTTCGGAAAATATGGTTGCTAGGGTAAACAGTTTGGTTACTATGGAGGGGTCAGTAACATAATTTAAAGTTGCCTTTTTAACTATATGTTATTTAAACCAACCCACATGTATATAGCATTTACCAAAGCTGAGATAGAGTTCAGGAAATATGGTTGCTAGGGTAAACATTTTGGTTGCTAGGCAGCTGTCAGTGATGCCATAAACATTTTTATTAAAAAAATTAACACAGGATTAACACAACCAAATCCACATTTTTCTCTGATGTTTCATTTTGAGGACTATTTTGTTGCCTTTTCAAGCCAACATAATAAATTTTATTTACTGGTGCCTTTCTGGCCACCCAACGACACCTTACGTGAGATACACTAAACAAAGTAAGGAAAGCCAGAAAATTAACAAGAAATACAAGCAACGCAGCAAACAAAGTGTACACCAAAGTCTGCAAAAACATTAGAAAAAGAAACTAAATTTGTTGCTAGATTCTTGTAGATTCTAGAACAAGTTGCTAAATCTTGCACCAAAAAATGTAAATAAGACACAAGAACATCCTGCAGGAATGAGATGTGAGGTGAGCAAAACAGGAAACAGGAAGTTGCTGATTCATTCTGACGCCAATAGGCCAAATCCCTAATTTGTACCTCAGAGAGTGTAATAGAAAGTAACAATCCTGCAGTTCGTTGACTGACCTCTAGAGGCTGATTCTGAATGTTAGCAGGTCCCCCTTGGCAGCCATGTTAAATTTACAGTAAAAAAAAACAAACATTTACACCCAGTCTCCATTATGTTTGATAAAACCTTGAATAAGTAGCACAAAGCCCAACATTTTGCTAAAGACTTTCTTGAGTGCCAGCCACTGATTGTCATCCTTTTTCTGATTATTCTAAAGTGGCGTACATCCAAGATGGCGATGACTGGGAATGCCCAACTCAAGGTCGATAAACCCTTCCTTGGAAACATCACTGACACTCGGTTATTGTTCTACAGTCATGGGCAAATCTCTAGGGGTCTAAGGTGCCACCTTCCCTGGTTTGTATACAGATTTCTATGGCAACAGATCTCATCCATGTGAAAAGAGTGCAAAACTCAAATATAACTGATAACATGAGAGTTGGCAGCCGAAAGCGTCTGTATCATTTTTACTATTTACCATTGCTCCTTGCAATTCTTTTCCTTTGTCAACTTACGTAATAAACTTCCTTGGTTGAGAGGAAGGCCAGTCATATTGCATTAAACATTTTCTGGAAACAATCATTAATGTTTCAGGTTATGTCATTCAATATTTAAACTTCAGTGCTCCCAGAAACCACATGGAATGTGCTTCAGGCTGCGAGCAGGGGTTAGAGAAGGCACAGACACTGACTCATCATGGAGGGATGAGTCAATCACACACCTAAAGGAAACCTATGAGAACACTGCTGGCACAAGAGGTCCACACATTTCCTCGAGTGCATCAACATTATAAACATGACACATATGCAAAAGTAGCACGTTATCTATCTATGGTTCCCCAAGCTGACAGCTCAGAACACACATGAGAAGATTTAAAGGCTAATCTTTTGTTTCTTCAAACATGAAGCCAAACTGTAAGCAGCTTTGAAAGCACTCCATCACTTTTCAATTAAATGAAGGTGAAGCATTGCTAGGAGTGACGCTGTTTGCACCTGGTTTTGTGGTAATTTTGAGGTACACACATAGACATCAGGTCTTGGGTGATGTGACAATACCATGCATGACTAAGTCATGGTTGGAGATGTTTCCTGTGATCAGTGATGGCATCTAAATTTAGCTCCGAATGAGATTAAATCATAGCACATCAGTTCCACCTGGTGGGCAGACTGCAAATCCTTTCCAGTCCACAATTTATACTGTTTTCACTCCAATGGGCTTCTTCATGAGTAGAGCGACACAAATTCCAAACAGACAAGAATGGAGATTGCAGCCACTCAACGGTGAGAGCCTTCATATAAAAAAGTCTCCTTTCATTATCTTTCAGCAGGCAACAAGTTATTTGACCCCAACTGCTGCAAGTAGCTTCTCATTGATTAACAATCAGGTGAAAAGACACATCCTGTGGTCGTGGAAAAGACGTTCATCTGTTTGAGAAGGGTCGGGTCTCATTGGTAGAGAAAACAGAGATGCAGAAGTGACTAAAATTGAGTTAAGAACTGTCCAAGGCATTATTTAAACTTGAAAGGTTATGAGAAAAGGTTCAAAGAAATGTGGCTTGAAAAAAAATTCTGGATGAATGTGATCGATGCTCCTTAACGGTTTTGAAAAAAATCCCAAAAAAAAAGAAAAACACTGGTAGAACTCAGGGCTGTGTTTAAATGTGAGCGAAAGAGCATTTCTTCATGCACAATGTGAAGGGAACTCAAGGGATTGGGACTGAACAGTTGTGAAGCCTTGCGAAAAAAAACCGAAACAATGATCTGTGAGGATAACTAGAAAAAAACCCCCACAAAGATTGGACTCTTGAGCAGTGGAAAAAATGTCTTGTGGTCTGTTGAGTCTTTCAGCCATTTCTCAGAAACACATTTTTTCCACTTATAGGTAAAGGTTGGGTGAAGCCATTTATTGTCAAACTGTGTTTAAACCATTATAATGTCCCTGATCAAAAGCTAACACACCCTGGACAAATTTTGAGACTTCTGGAACAAAGATTTTTGGAGAGACGCTACATTTTGAGAGGAACCAATCATCCGGTCACTGATGTTTTGGGGATGTGTGAGCTCCCAAAGTACTGGAAACTTACTCAAAATTGATGGGAAGATACATGTTCTCTAGGGATGGTGGAGGAAAATCTGCACAATGAGCCCGGAAGCTGTTCGTGGGACGTTACTGGACATTCCAACACGACAACGATCCAAAACACAAGGCCAAGTCCACTGGTCATCAGTTCCACCAGAACAAAGTGAAGGTTCTGGAGTGGATCTCAAGTCTCCTGATCTCAATATCACTGAACCACTCTGGGGAGAACTCAAATGTGCCGCTCATCCAAGAATTTACAAGAGGCTTTTTACCAACAGAGAAGATAAAGAACCTCATCGACAAATACCTCAAGAGACTTTTTTACCTTCAAGAGGTCATTTGGAAAGTATCTATTGTCCTTATGATCTAAAAACAATAAAAATAGTGTTTCACCCAACCACTAACTACAAAGTTTTTAGGAAACAACCACTGAAAAAGCATCCGTGATATTAAAGGTTTTTTTTTTATCTTGAAAAGGCACGTGTTTAAATCTGTTTGCTTCTGATAAGCTTCATTATCGATGGAAGGCACACGAAGACTAATAATCTGACATGCTACTTCTAATTTTAGACTGCTGATAAAACCTTGAGTGAAACACCAAATAAACATTACAGTAAACAAGCATCGCATACAGAAATACTTAATATTACACGGTTTCCAGTATAACAAGAGCATCAGCCAGTAAAAAAGCCAAACCACCACACAGCTAGACGTTTGGAACATGATTTTTCTTGTTTGAACAGACTTTGGTGAACAAAGCCTCTTTCTTTCTTACATTTTTTAAATCAAGAACCTTTGACATTACTTATTTCATATAGTTTCACTCTCAAAACCCCAGTTGTCTTATTTTCAAATGAAAAACAGCTTCTAAGAATAATCAAAACAACCACACAGTTACATGTTTTACTTCACAAAAGAACATTAGAAACTCTTTAAAATGATCACAAATAATCAATTGATATTTTACAAACGAAACACCAGATTTACTAACTTTTGGCACCACAACAACATCCTTATTACCGCAACGTTCAGTTTTCAGCGGTAGTGCACAACACTTGAGTCAGCATTTGGGAGGGTACCAGTGAAGGGCACACCGTAGAGTCTACAAAGAAGGGTGCTTCAGATTAGGCTTATCTCTGGATTCTAGGGCTAAACGGGGGTCTGGTTGAGGAAACAGCCCCCTGATTAACCCTCAGTTGTACAATAACTGTACAATAAATGCCATCTGTAGAGCATGGACATGAAGTAGACCTTGGTTTTACATTTTTTCATGTAGAATTCATCTCTCTGCATATTGATGGATAGGACCAGAGTCTTAAGGGCACATTTCTAAGTAAAAAAAAATGTAATTTAAAAACACAACACAACAATTCACATCAATTGATCCACAACAAGCGGGGGTACACCCTGGACTAGTCGCCAGTCCACAAAACACAGCAATTGAAAGTAAAATTTCTACACAAGCTAAACCACCATTGACCAATTATGGGGTTACTCTTGCAGCAAAATTTCACATTTGAGATTTGGGTTCACGCATCTCACACACATTCATTAAATCATTATGTGATCTGGAAACTGTTCCTTTTGAGATTGGACACAGTTTTAAAACACAGGAAAATGAGAGAAGAAATTTGAAATAAAAAAAAAAAAATTGGGGTCAAATTGTATTTAAACCATTATTTACCAATTATGGGGTTAGTACTGTAGCAAAAAGTTTGAAAATATGTTTGAGGAGTTTTGTTCATCTCACAGATATCGCAATTCAATAACTTGATCTGAAAACTATACTTTTTGTGACAGAACAGTTAAAAATGGAACCAAATACAGTTAAACAAGTATGGGGCAACTTTCGTGTTAAAAAATTAATGTGGAGATTTGTGCGAGTCATATGTATCCCGTTCTTAAGTATGACTCAGATTTCATAATATCTGAAAAATGTTCAACAAAGCAAACAACTATATTAGCTTGTTTTTGATAACGTGTTTTTGCAGACACACATTTGCAGATGTCCAAAAAAAGAATAGAGATTCCTTTGCTACATTAATAACCCCATAATTGATTGGGCAAAATCAAAAACCAGTAGTTGTTATGCCCTGCCTATGTTCTGGAACTATATTCATGTCATTAATTAATCAAGACTCAATAGTTGTGAATATAATGAACACCAAACAACTGTTTATGGACCTTGTTGAAATAGCAATGGCTTTTATGACCCAAGCTAGTGATTTTTGGGATCAGGGGATTTATTTGCAGAGTAAATCTCACATGTGTCGACTGCCAAACGTAAAATTATAGTATATTTACATTCGAGGTACACTCAGTTATGGAAGAGATTGCAAATGCTAGAAACCCATCAAAATTTTCATCCAAACTTCAGTGGCGCACAATTGAACACTAGTTGCCTCTATATTAATGGAAATTAATGAACCAAGACAATCGTGATAAAACATACGAAAATAAAACATTTAAGTGCAAAAATGTTGATTTGTGCACATCGAAGCACCCACAGATTTGAAATGTGACCGCCTCACGTGTTATACGTCACTGAACAGAAATGTAGATTTTGCGAAGTTACAAATTAATTTTCTCTACATAAACTTTTCAAGTACATTCCAGGGAGGTTCGAAATGCCCTCCACATTCCCTCTCTGAACACAATACAAACTTCTTAGTTGAAGTCTCGATCTGGGAAGATGAGAGGAGCAACGAGAGTCCAGAGGTAGAGAGTCAGACCCAGCCAGCTGGAACTCATCTTCACCCACACTGCAGGAAAACTGCTCTGCATGGCCTGAGTCGTTGTGTCGGGCCTGAGAGAAAGTGTAAAAAAAAAGAGAAGAGAACATTTTTCCCTGGTGAAACCAAATTTCCACAGAAAAAAAAACAGTTTTAGTAACAATAATTGTGAAGAGAGACTATTTTCTTTTTTATGCAGTATGAAAGTATCTGAACCCTTTGGGATTACGTTGAGCTTTGCATTTATTGAACATAACATGTAAACATTCTCAGAGCAGGGTGGAAACAGTACGAGAAAGTAATAACTGGTCGACTCTCCTTTGTCAGGAACAACCTCCAACGTACCATCCAGTAAAACACGGGGCCAGACTTTATTTTAGAAATATTTTAATCACCAACAGTTTATTGCATCACTAGAATCCTATTGTATTTCCTCACAGTAATACTGTTTTGCGGCTTTCGTGAATTTTTGAGGATCTAAACCTCCTTGAAAACTCGATCACGTCAGAACTGGTGAAAATGTTCATATGATTGTGGTTCGAAAGTGAGTTGAAAATCTAGCGCCACCTAACTCGTTTCAGTTTATGGTGCCCAAGAGTTTGTCATAGGCGAATAAAATTCAGCACACGTGTGTAGGATACCAAGACATAAATATAAGTAATAACGATAGTGTTTCCAAAATCAACAGGAAGTCAGTTAGCTTCTAAAAATGGCCACTTTTTCATGTCATACTTTAACAAACTCGTCTCAGAGATTGTATCGGTTCACCTCCACTCCATCGGCATTATCTTAAGGCATGTGGGATGTTAAATTGCGAAGTTTTTTAACTTTGTTGAATCAAAACACCAGCGGCCATTGAAAGTCGGAATATTGCCATGAACAGGAAATTGTTAATAACTCAGCCATGCAATGTCTGATCGGCACCAAATTTACCAGCTATGTTAATAACATCAATCTACAACAAATCTACAAAATACACCTCCAGTTATAGCACCACCAGGTGGCCACATGAAATACAACAACATTTAACATTGATAAGGTGTTTGTTCTATTGATTGCGACATCTGTAACAAGAATATTGTCCGAAACAATGATAAAAAAAATATGTAGTTGTAGTTTTCATTAATTTATTTGCCTGTTTTTCCAGTATTTCAAACAACTCTTGGTTGGATACATCTCTTCAATTAGGATTGGTCATGCTCACAGAGCAACAAACTGGCCGCTGAGCAGCTGTACTTTTATTAGATATTCAAAATAATAGAAAGAGCAACTTTGATTTGATTACTGATCAATGAACTGCAAGCTTCCTGTTTTTTTCCATCAGTGATCCAGTGAAAGGGTCAATTACATGTTAAAATTAATGGGGAAAAATATATGCAAGCATTGATACTTTTATTACAATAAATACCAGAAATTACGGGGCAACATCGTCCATTCCTTAAACTTACTTGTACCAGTTAGTGAGAGTCATCATGATGTAGAGAGAGGCTAGAAGGAGTTGGAAGTGGAAGAAAAAGTAGTTGTATGTGACTCCATCCTCTTCATTGTCCACAGCCCGCCTCAGCCCATCTTCACCCACTTCTTCTCCCCCCACCGCGCCTTTCCCTTCTTCTGTCTGCATCAGCCGGTTCACCTGAGCATTACTGGAGCTCCGGATGCTGAAATGGGAAAGAGCTCACATGGACTGATGCCTTACCTTACTGTAGAATCTGCAGTGGTGTAAAGAGTATCGAAATATCAAACTCAAGTAAAAGTTCCATTACTTGCCAAAAAGAAAGTAGAAGAAAAGCGTCTGTTCTAAATGCGACTCAAAGAACGAGTAAAAAGTATGGCCATTAACACACAGTTGAGTAATAGATTAACATTTAATAAACAAAGAGTTACCTGGCATAAAATGTGCAAAAAAGGAAGATAATTAATCCCACAATGCCTTGAGCATCCCACCACTGTACCGTCCCAGGGAGGCTTGTGGGAACAACCTCTGAGGTGCTCATGTTGGAAACCAGGCCGAGTAAGCTAGGGTTACATTCCCGATCTGTAGAAGGAGCAAAGTTACAAGAAAGCAAGACAGTAAACGAACGAATCGTTCAGGTGCGCAAAAGTTTTCATGTTTTTTCTTTACAAATCATTGAATATAAATTATTCCTTCACAATTCATTGATGTACCCTCTTTATAAATCAAAACTAGGCATGTGGTCAATTTAGGCACCCTTGTCATTTTATAAGTTTCAACACCTTAATCACTAATCATTAGAACTCAAAATTGGTTTGGTAACCTCGGTGACCCTAGACCTCCATACGCAGGTGAATCCAATCATGAGAAAGTATTAAAAGGAGGTATAAAAAGGATTGAACATTTATCGTATGATTCTAAGATGTTTTTTTAAAAATGGTCCAAACACAGTCAGCTAGAATCCATTCCAGATTCTAATTGGAAGCTATAGAAAGCTGTTATTTCTGGAAAATATTTTTCCTTTTTGGTGCCAAAATTTATGCCCATCTAATATAGTTTAAATAATTCTTGCACACCTTCACATCTTAACTTTATTCTTTCCTAAAATGTTGCTGTTTTTATCTCCTATTATATATATTTAACTGAAATTTATAAAGGAAAATCATGTCAATTAACTGGGGTTCACAAACTTTTGCATACCGCTGTAACATAAATGTTTTTTCTAAACAAAGCATGTAGCAAAGATGGGTTTAAGTCTTAAAGTCGACGGCGGCCTAGTCACAAATGGCCTACTTCATGTGACCTTTGAGTCTTGAACTGGCCTTAAACTGCTCGTGCTCACTGAGTGTACAAGTCCGCAGGGTTTCCCTTCTGTCAGGATTTGGGCTTTGAAGTGTGTCAAACGTTCACACGGTCTTCAGTGAAGGCACAACTTAAACAACTCTGCACAACTTGCAACAATGAATTAATCACGGATGCCCCATCAGAAAAGGATAAGGAAAAGTTCATACGGTTGAAAAAAACAAAAAGTGTTCAATCATGAAACAATAAGCAAAGGATTGACCAATAGGAGACCACCAATCATCTCAGACTGGTTTTTGGAACATGACGATGAGTTCACTGTATTCAATTGGCTCCAATGGAACTCGTTCCAGTAGAGCACCTTTGGGATGTGGTGGAAAATATGAGCAACTGCGTGATGCTATCATGTGCACATTTTTGGAGGAACCTACACCATGAAGGATTAAAGCTGTTCTGAAGGCAAAAGAGATCCAACCAGATACTAGCAAAGTGTACCTAATAAAGTGGCCAGCGAGTGAATTTTGTTTATATATTGGGTTACACGATTGATCGACACCAAAACTCTTCTAAAGCAAATCCAATACGTAATAAAGAAGTTTAAGCAGGAATTCTCCTTTCTATGAACTAATAAAACAGGGTCTTAAATCAGGAACTATCAAATCCACAAACTAAGACTAAGCATCTGCTGTGCCGCCACCACCAAACTTACCAGAAATAGCCTCAGTCTGCATAAGAATGAACAAAACCTTGTAAAATGTACACAAGAACTTGAGTCAGCAAGTGTTTATGAATCACTCCGGCTTTACTTACTCGGGTTGTTGGTCATGGCGGACCAGGTGACATACATGGTGTACAGCGTGATAATAGACGACTGAAGGAGTCCAGATTGAGGCGAGGCATCCTATGAACAGACACATTTTAAATATGAATAAAATACGTACTGTATTTGTTTTAACCTTGTATTGATTTGCTGAAAGAATCAAATTAATATGGAACTTTGGGCTGCAAAATTGTGAACAAATGAGATGAAAACACAATATTTAAACATAAATGGATTAGGGCGGAGCTCTGAAACCATGACCACGTCCTCCTCATTAGGAAGTCGCATATGAACAATACCCTCTCTCTGTCTGTCATGGCCGTACTCAAATCATGCTCACAGTTGCCACAAATGGGCCAATGACAGTTTGCAGTGTAACGTCTTCCATCTTTTTTTTTTTTTTAAACAGTGCAATAAAAACACAATTCACAGGAGTTTTACATGGACATCAGAAAAAAGACCTTTTAGATATTTTCTTAATTATTTTTTCCCTCTATTTAAAACACATTTTTAGGAAATATACAACTTTATTTCAATTTGATAAAGTTCTTTCTGTTTACATTTACAACATTTTAAGCATCATTGATTTTAACAAAATCTGTTCATTTGAATAATTTTAAAAGATATGTATAAGAGATACTTTGACACCAGTTAAATAATAAAAGAGCTCTCTACCGCCCCACCTGGTGACAGCCAAAATTACATGTATTTTTAGAACACTTTTTAAGACCGTTTTGCTAGTTTGTGAAAAGTGGCAGTTGGTTGACTACTTAATCTGCATCGATTTGGTGGTAGGGTTGGGGGTGGGGGGGGGAGGTTTATGGAGAACGAATCAAATGAAGTGGAGAATTCCTTTTAAAATGAGTCGTGGCTCTCATACAGAACATTTACCTGTACTTTTGGCAGAATGGAGACCACAGATACGATGACACACAGGATGAGGTTGAAGCTGATGAAGAACTTGTGTTCAGCACAGTTGTCTGGTTTGGTATAGTACAGATAAAAGAGCACGACCGCGGTGAACGCCAGGGCATAGTGCAGGATTGTGAAGAACAACAAACCTGTGAGCAAAGGAAAGTCTCGTGTTTCAAGAGAAGATTCAACTGAAAGCTTTCTGCAAAGACCCGTATCTGCAGCCTTTACCTATGAACCAGCACCTGCTGTTGCCCTCCTCAATGTTCCTCACCCAAACCTCATTCCAGGAGTGAGCAAAGTCAATCAGGAGGATCAGCTGAATCAGGATGAATGCAAAGGAGCCCACCATGCCAAAGTAGAACCAAACTGTGAACAAACATTGAGAAAAAAAAATGCTTTTTAAATATCGACATGGGTTCATTTTTTTTTTTTTTTTTAGAAAGAAAACAGATTCTTGGTAAATTGGGCTGCCACTGACTTCATTGGTAGAAAAAATAATCAACAGTATACAACAGTATACAACAGTAAATAATCAATAGTAAAACGTTGATTTTGGCTTGTAAAAGTGCTGTTTTACATAAACCAAGCCCCATTTCTCACTCATTCTAAGCTGAGATAGAGATATGTCAGATTGGTTGCTATGGTAAAATGCCTGTTTGCTATGTGCTTATGAATTGCGAAAGCTGACATAGAGATATCCCAAATTAGTTGCTATGGTAAAAAGCATGGTTGCTAAAAGGCTAATATAATGGGGGAGGGGCTTAATATATTGTTGCCTTTGTAACGTTATTTAAATCAACCCATGTCTCCATCAAGCTAGGGTATACAGTTTACAAAACTGGGTATACCTACTTAACAAAACGTTAACAACTACAATAGGTGCCTTCAAATGGTCCTCAGAGCGACGTGGGCCACTTTTTGGTTCTTATACCCTCACTGCGGTCCACCTTGATTGGACTTAGAACTTGTAGCAATCAAATAACTCTCACACAGTTTGCAGGTTTTTCCTGTTGAAACTTCAAAGATGGTAATTGGATGAGAGCATGACAGCTTCCTGTTTCAATGTGTCTTCTACAAAACAACGCCACCAAAAATGCCTCTGTAAACGCATGCGAAACATAAAAGAATTTGGAAACAGGAACAGGTCAATGTAAAAAAAAGTTTTTTTCTACATTTCTTACTGAAAATATTGGCAATTACAACACAACACATGATCCTTTCATTTTGTCCATTTTTTGTCTGTTCCTCACTATTTTTATCCCTCAGTCTCATTTTTCTCTGAAGGGCCAGCCTTGCATTCTTCGTTTCACTATGAGGCACGCACATGTCAAGATCTTGTTAAGGAAGCTTCCCCTCATCCCTCAACACAACATTCTGCATCTTTAATTCCATTCCAGGGGAATTCTAGCAAGAAACAATGTGTTCTCGCCGCTAATGGAAAATGCAATAAAAAAATAATAACATCCAATTCTATTTTCAAAACAGCCTCATCCCATGCATCTCATAACATAGAAAACAGTCATTAAAAAGTAATTGACTCGCTCCTCTACAGGAAACCAACGAGTTTCAGCATCCCTTGCAATTTAGCCTTGCATTTGGACAGTTGCTTCCCAGAATAACATCATCAGGACTATTGCAGCATTTAAATTAGATGGCTTCACATCATCTTGTCATTGCTCTCTACTTTCCCATGCAACAATGGGGTCTTTAAACGGCAGCGGCTGACATGATGCCATGGCTTTTGGAGTCTGCTGGGCATGTGTTGCTACTGGACGATAAATGGATTCAGGTGGAAAACAGATAAACTTTGCTTCTTTTTGAGTGTATTATTATTCAGTTACTGTGACTATCGTGTAGCCTTTAACTTGATTAAATAAATGTTGTCGTCTACTAGACTCTACAGTTTTTTTGCTACATGCAAATGTTAGTTGCCCATGTTTGATATTAAAACAATGTTTAATGTTTACTTAAAGTTGTGGGCATTTCATCAGCATTTTTTTTTTCAGAAAATGCGAATGATTACAACTGTGTTTACACTTTTTGAATCATATTAACAACACAAACTTTCTAAATGACCCTAATGAAAAGTTTACAAACCTTGGAGATATTGGCCTGATGAGATGCAAAAAACTGACACAAAAGGGTTCGAGCGGCTGGTGAAAGTAACCATCCTCACCATGACCTGTTTGCTCGGAATCAGTGTTTGTGCAGAAAAGATTTTTGGGCACCTGGTAGAACTTTGCCCAGAGATAAACCTTATTTTACCTTATTCTAAACCTATATTGCCCTTGGGGGCAATGAGACCCAAATGCAACGCTTTGGCCACACCCTAAAGGATACCTTTGGAGAGGGGCCACCAATGTTTATGGTTAAAGGAACATCATCCCCACAGCGAAACATGGAGGCGTGTCACTGATGTTTAGGGGATGTGTGAGCTTCAAAGTCACAGGGTCAAAATTGATAAGAAGATTTTATCAAAGGATCCTGGAGGAAAATGTGCATCATCAGCCCGGAAGCTGCTCATTTGACGTTACTGGACATTCCAACACGACAACGATTCAAACACAAGGCCAAGTCCACTGGTCATTGGTTCCACCAAAACAAAGTGAAGGTTCTGGAGTGGAACTCAGTCTCCTGCCCTCGAACCACTCTGGGAAGAACTCAAACGTGCCATTCATGCAGGAATCTACCAGAGCTTGAGGCTTTTTACTAACAGAGAAGATAAAGGACCTCAGCAACAACTACCTCAAGAAATGTCAGGCTGATATTGATGTTAAAAGGGGAATACCCTTTCAGTTCGTTGACAATAAATGGCTTCACCCAACCTCTAACTAAGCTGGAAAATGCTTTTATGTTACCATTCATATTTTCAGAAAAGTGTTGCCAGGGTGTCTAACAACACATTTAAACAGCAATAGTTCAGGTAACAACATACCATCGTGAAACGTCCCATCTGGAATAAAAAAGGCCCCAACGGTGATACCGACTAGAATCAGAAACTTGAAGAACCAGAACCTAATGAGAAACAAAAGCAGACCAAGCAGTTATCACAGTCAATAACAGGAAAGGTTTGCGCTGGTTTAGTGGGGTTTAAGTGCGCGTCAGTACATAATACATACATCCCACACCTGAACTCTAAAGACCTCTACACACCAATCCAGTTTTCGGCCCGAAGCTTTGTGCGACAACGCACCTTGATCGAAAACCATGGGCGTCAACGGGACCTCACACATCGAACAGAACGAGTGGTGCCAAAAAAAAAAGTCTCGGATTGTAATAATGGATCCATTTTTCACAAGGTTAATGACCAATGAAAACCGCTAGGTGGCAGTCATCCCACATTTTCATAGCAAAAGAAATAACGCGTCACAAATCCACTCTTTTCTCCACATTTTTATCAAACATCTCGCTGCGGGCAGCCACCAACAGAATAAACCGCTCGACATCCATGTTTTTGTTCTTGATTTCTTCTCCGACATCGTATTCTTTCCCATTATCCAGTGTGCCGCAAAGTGCGTTCGATCTACGCCATCTTCAGGCAGGGAGCGTATTGCATCAATATTTCCTCAACACAGATGAAAAGCACCCTGCTGAGAAGCAATCAAAGATTCGAGCAAATCTCAACTCTAACAAACCATTCACAAACTGCATTCTATGCTGCAGGGAAACCGTGGCGTTTTCGACTTGTTCCTGCATGCGTATGGCAGACCGTACAGGAAGTATGGATTGCGTACTCATGGATGCTAATGTTAGTCAATAAAATAAGCCAATTTTTAATTTTGTGAAAAGTTCAACTATGATTGGTTTCGTATAGGGCAAAGGTTAGCGATGAGCCTTACCCATTTTGAATAACTGCCCTCGGGTCCTTGCTGCTCCTTACTCGAATCATGATGATGGAAAACAGAAAATAGAAACATGCCATCGCAAAGCACATGCGGTAAACTGATTTGTAGCCTACAATCACATCACAATTAACATGGTTCTCGATGCCTGGAATTGTAGATCCCCCTTGACAAAAGCCAGGAATCTGTGGAGACGAGACAAACTAATGACCATAAAGAACTTAAAGCCCATCTGAGGCAGATATTAACTGAGAGTGGGCTCACCTTGCGGAGTTGCGTCTCCATTCCTGGCAAGATCATGATAACAGACACAAGAGTGCCCAGCAGGAGGAAGAAGGAGAAGATCAGGCGGGTGACCGTAGAGTTGTTAGTGGATGGACAACAGCCACAGAGCAAACACGGAGCAGAGCCACATAAACACGAGGCCTGGAACGCCCAAGCAGAAAGAGAAATGTTCATTCAGTTCATTTTCATCCTGCCACTAGGGGCAGTAGTGCACCCCATAGATACTTGTTCCTTCAGAGAGCAAGTAAGATTTGTAAGGGTGATTAAGGGAAAGCCCGTCTGGTTTCAATTGGCAGCAATACAGACCCTGGTGCCTAGACATTACATCTACTGCCATCTTCAGGTGGAAAATAAAATGGGTTTTTATATGCGAGTTTTTCATACTGTGGTCAACAGTGCTGGCTACTAATTTGAAAAAAAATGCCACACTTTGGGCCACTTTATTAGGTACATTTGTCCAACTGGCCATTAACGGATGACAAGGATCCATCCTGCCTTGTATCAACGGTCCAGGCTACTCCAGGTGTTGTAATGGTGTGGGGGATATTTTCTTGGCACACTTTGGGCCCATTAGTACCAATTGTGCCTTGTGTCAATGGCACAGCCGTTTCTCACCATGTCCTTCATTTTATAACCAGACTGAACCCATCTTCTGATGCTTCCTCCAGCAGGAGAATGTTCCATGCCATAAAGCTGAATCATTATTTGAACACATCTATGTAAACAGAACCTTAATGTAATGTTTTATTACTTCAGTTAAGCATATCATTTAAAGCTTTAATCGCCAGAGAAGGAAGAATAGATTGTCTAGCGTGTCAGGAAAGGAATAAACAAGCCCTTGCTCAAGACTATGACCTCATTAATGTGGTCATGTGTTCTGCACATATAACCAACATGAAAAAGTGGTTAATCGTTCTAAAAGTGTTTAAATAAAAGTTCAGTATCATCCTATGTCTTATGAAAACTATGCTAACTACTGAAATTCAAAAGAGAAAATTGACAGACAAATTAAAGCAGGTCAAAGAGAAAACCTGTAATTCCTGATGAAATCTGAGACATGACCTAAAGAAATCATAAATAATGCATAACAAAAATGGATTCAGAAGAAACCAAGGACCATATTATAAACATAAAATCATCTCTATATATTTCCCAATAACGTAGCTACCTACGTTTTCGCAAATTCAATTAATCTAATATAAATATTTACTTAATGATTCTGTTGTTTACGTTGAGCTGACCACACCTATCAAGCGTTACAAATAACTATAAGAGTAAATTAAGATATTCAGTATAAAAACGAATTTGTATAACTTCAAATGATATTTAGATTTTACGATGTAGCGACTTTTACAGTTCGAGAGAAATAGACAGGATACTTACACAGCTCGCAAGAGAGCACAACGCCATACAGGCCCCCATTTTGTCTAGTTATTTGATATAAAAACTGCCAATCTTCAGAGAAGGAACTGAAAAAGTGTATTTTTACTGTCAAACCTGAGAATAAGTGATTCCGGGTGTGAAGCTAGCAGAAAACGCACCTGTTACAAAATAAAAGTTCCATTTTATTTTCAATGTTATGTTCAATTTTTTGTCCTTGTTTTTTTCTCTCTCTTTTTTCAATCTTTGAATGAAAATTACAGAAATGTTAATACTTGTTTTACATCAAGGAAATATGAAACATTCTATAATAATAATAATGAACATCCATCACAAAGAATACACATAATGAGAAAATACATTTATAAAAATAGACCAAATGAGTTGAATTAAACTATTACAATTGTAATACTGACTGAGTGAGCATACAGAGTGAAGATTTCTTTCATATATTTTAACCCTAAAATATTTTGTTGTTGTTAACTTATGCTAGATATTTTCTTAGATATTAGATTTCCACTAGAAATATTTTTTTTACATTGACACAATTTTTCCATTTAAAATAAACAACTTAACTACATAACTTATTTTATTTTTGTTTTGATAATAACAGACAACATTCCACTTTTATCCTTTTTAAATTATTACGTTGTAAATATTTCGTACTGTATAAACATATATCATATGGGTAATATACATCTATATCGATCTGTATGTATGAGAATAATTCTGATCACATTCTTGTTACCTGATAATGAACATCTGAATATTGTAAATCACCATAGACATCCTAATAATTAACCCGACGCAGGCGTGTGGCTATGTCATAGTTATAGTATATTTCATAGTATTATTTTTTCGCGCACGGACCTGAGCTCGTGCATATGTACAGTTATGAAAAAAAATTTCTTTGAAGAAATGTTATACTGCTAGATCACTTCTGAATTTTTAGAAAAAATCTGTTAGAAAAAAAAAATGCTGCTGGCATTTTCAGGCGTGTGGCTATAAATTTTATAGCCGCGTCCACCTTTGTAACACGGGGGATATCTTTCTGACTTGTTGAATCGAGCAAATACAGTTATTAGAAACCCAACTACGTTTATTCCTAGAATTAAAACCCATAAAATAATAGTTTGTTTACCAAACGTCCCACACATGTGGAATCATAAATTATATGTATATTTATTTTTCCGTCGCGGTGCACTGTACACACACCCCTACGAACGGTGAATGGTATCGCCCTCTTTGCCCCTGACAGTTATTCCATGGAAAGAAATCACGATCCTAACAGTAACCGAGATGGTGTCAAACCTCCGGACGGGAGCAGGTGCGTTTAAAACACACAGTCTCCCGTGAAAAAACAGGTTATTTTATCACCATCGAGGAGAATAAGCTTCAGCCAGGAGCTGCAGTCACAAGCTGCTGGTGAGTTCTCGAGTTTTTCTCATGTCATCTGAGCTCGGCATGAGCTTTATCTACAGCTGGCTTCATCCATTGTTACTAATAAGGTGAAAACCCGACGCATTGTTTAAATATTATATTTTAGTAATCTCATGCATATATGATAAATATACTTTATTTTAAGACAATGGCTACCTGGTAGGTGAAACTGTGTCTGTAATTCATAGGTAGCACATAGAACTGATCAGATGATCTCAGGGTGTTTGATGAAGACAGTTCAGATGCGATGCATCAGAGCATCAGAAACCTCTCTGCAGTGCAAAAAAAAAACAACCATTGGCTTTTACTGCTGCCAGATCACGCTTTTAAACTTGAATTAATTGATAAATGTAAGTGTTGTAGGTGTGATGTAATGCTGTTCTTCCCTACACCACATAGCTGTAGGAAAAAATGACCAATGACAACAATATCTACTCATGATGAACTGTATTTTTGGAGGTTTGTGTCAGTTTTATATTATAAACATGACTGCATGACTTTTCCTTTGTTAATACATCATTTTTTTGCACCATTTATGGAAATCTAATGTTTTGACAATGTTTTCTCTGTCATCTATAGTTTGCAGAGATCAGAAGTTGCATTCTTCACACATCCCAAATCCTTTAGAAACACAGATAACTCTTTTTTTTAAATGCACACCAAATTTCTTCAAATATTTAACCACGTTTAAGACTCTGTTCACAAAAACACTATTCATTATGAAATTAGAACACGTTTTAGGCAGGTGTGAAAAACAACCAACGAATGCTTTCAAAAATAGACAAAAGATAAAAAAATGATTGAAGTCAATATTCGGTGTGACCACTTGTTATCTTAAAAAAAGCTGCATTTCTTCTGTACAAACATTCAAGGAACCTCCACCATGCTTCACTGTTGCCTGCAGACACTCATTGTACCGCTCTCCAGCCCTTTGATGAACAAGCTTCATTCTGATTTTTTCTCTGAGTTTTCTCAAATACTTGAGTCGCTTGGTCTTGTTACCACGAAACTTATGCATTTCTGGCTGCAACTCTTCTATGAAGACCACTTCTGGACAGACTTCTCTTGTTCCAACTGGTTTGTGCCAGTTCTTTGCTGACGACCCTTCTGGAAATCACCTGCATCTCGGCCACCACTACATCTACCATCCTTAACGGTGTCTGGGAGAGACCTTGTTGATGCAGAATAACTACCTTGATTCTGTGTTCAGTCTTTTCACAACAAGAAACTGACTCTCCACCTGGTAGCAGAGTTTGTCTGTTTCTTGCCTGTTTCTGCAAACTGTTTCTGAAAAATTGATCAGGTGACCAAAGTTTGAGAAAGTTGCAAAAAAGATCTTTGGCTCAGATATTTACAGTTAAACTGTAGAATTACAGCATTTTACCAGTAAACAGTATCATCTACAATCATTCTACAAATAAGACAAAACTATAATGCTAGAAGGCAAAAAAAGTACTTTAATTAAGCCTTTCTGGGTCGATTTAATCAATTTGAGAACTTTCATTCTTTTGTCACATGAGCGTTCTGTACTTCCAATTCCAGCTTTTAAAAGACTCATCTCTCCACCACAGTTGTCAGACCTACAGTACACACCACCTGACTCAGCATGAACCCATTACTCCTACTGGACGTTTCTACTGAACTGATCTCCTGAGGCTCCACTACTTACCGGCTCACTTACTTTGGTCCAGTTTGGTCAATGTCCCACAGATGCTGCACCTTCTATGACTTCCGAAATACTCAGACCAGCCCGTCTGGTAGCAACAACCATGCCACTAAGACGTCACCTAAATCAAACTTCTTCCCCATTCTGGTATGCTTGGTTTGAACTGCAACAGATCGTCTTGACTATGTCTACGTGCCATGTGATTGGACAGGTGGACAGGTGTAACTAATAAAGTGGCCAGCAAGTGAACGTTGTCAACATTTGTATTTCAACTGAATATAGTTTAATCATTAATCATCAGACTTTTTTTTACACGTATTTTAAACGTATTACCAGAAAAAAAATTCATACCAAAACTATCAATGTTTTCACATACCTCCAATAAATGGAGAACATGCCGCAGCTCTTCATATGCAGTGAATTTGCTTCATTACTCCGATTAGGTCAATGACACACAAATGAATAGGGGTGTAACGGTATGCTACAATCGTATTCGGTTCGTTACAATGTCTTGGAGAGCTCGGTTCGGTTAATTTTCGGTACAAAAAAAATAAGAACTTACAAAATCTTTATTTTGAAAAGCTGTCAATACACAATAGAATTCTTGCTTAAAATAAATAAAAGTGGCACATTTGGGTGATATTTTAAATAAATTGCACTCTTTATAAAGAAATACACATTTTTTAAATAAAAAATTAAATACCGCAACTAGTTAGGACCGGAAAACCTTTTAACACTAGCAACAGCTTCAGCTTATATATCAACAAAACTAACTTTTTAAGTTTTAGGCTAAAAAGATTAACCCATCCACATTTTCTGAAGAGAGCACAGATCTGGTTGCAGTGACAATACCTCCAGCAGTAGAAAATGTTAGATGTGTTGCCTGCCCGATCTCCGTGGAACAATGTCGGCATACAACTTTAAATTTATCCACTCGTCTATCCCCGTTATGTATTTTAACAGAGAAGCCAAAGTGTTCCCAAACAGGAGACCGTAGTGAGGTGGGAGGGTCTTCAAGCTCTGGCTTCTCTTTCTGGCTACTCGTCTCGTACACTCTACTGTGCGTCACTCAATAGCGTCCGTGCGGAAACTCGCCTAGGAACATTGTTCCGCTGCGCTTAATATCGCGCCGAACCAAACAGGCCGCACCGAAACGGTTCAATACATCCCCGTGAACCGTTAAACCCCTACAAATGAATCGTAATAAATAAATTGAGGGCTGGGAATTGATTCGTTGATCTCAATGGAAAAGTTCTGTGTAAGAAACACGGTGATTGATAAGTGTCCATTGATTTCATTCTGGTTGTATTAGGGCAGTAGGTCATTTTTTTGGTTCGTTTAGAACCCCAACTGGAGTTCGTTCCAGATAATTAGACAAGGCATTAGAGTGCTTCTGAGTAACCAGGATCCACAAAGGACCTTTATAAATTTAACCCTGAGAAACCATGACATCAATCCGGACGTTCTGCTATGGTCACTGTCACTAAATTTGGCTATAAATTATGATTAACTCAGTCATCACCTCCCCAAGATGGAGAACAATAGGCATCTGTTTTAACCTTTAACAAAATTTAGTGTTTTCGCGTTGGCCTAATGTGTCCATGTGTCGTCCGGGTTGAGAGACGGTATGGCGTCAAGCAGTAATGGCTGCAGTTTTTCAGGCTGAATCCTCGGAGGACTGAAGTGACCCCCGCCGTCCACCTCTGTTTGCACAGCCTGTCACATAAAATCTGTCACTCTTTCTGCTTATGCAACATCCTCTCCTTGGCCTCGGTCGAGCTGAATAACCACACATTTCGTTCTGCGGTAAAAAGTGGTTTTCTGAATTTTTTTTTGTCCAACAGAGAGTTTTAACAAATAAATACTAGATAATGGGTCCAGAAATGTCCTATTAGGTTTGTTCCTTATCAAATCGTGTTCCAAAACAATTTATTTTCAAATCAAAGGTAACTACACTGTAAAAAAAAAACAACATAAATTTTACGGCTCAAGCCCAGCAGCTGCTTATTGCTCCATTATTGGTTTTACAGGATTGTACTGTAAATTGATTCCGCTTATAACTTTCGTTGCTATAAAAACAGTTTATACCTCTACAATCATAACATTTACTGTTCACGACCATCTTTCACACAGTTCAGAACTATCTAGCATAAAGGCTTGTTTTGGAATAATTACTGCTACTTACAATTTTTTACAGCTCAGAACTGTCTATTTTAAAGGTTTTTGTTTTAACATTAGCTGTAATTACAGTTTTACACGATTTTACGGAAAATGTTCCATGTCGTAATAATGTTTTTACGGTTTATAGCTTTCTAAATGCGTGTGACCACATGGGTTTCTCCCAAAAATTCTCCAAAAACAGAAACACTTAAAATCACATTCTATTAGAGATAATACAGCAAAAAAACTGTATTTGAATTATTACTTTTTGAGAGCCTTACCCTCTCAAACGTTTTTTTTTTTTTTTTTACTGTAAATTTCCCAGTTATATTGTGTTTTGTGAAATACGGTCCTTTTGTAGCATTTATACTGTAATTTACTGTTGAATTTATGTGTTTTTTTTAGAATTTGGTAATCATCCCCTATTATTTTTTTTATCTTTAAATAATGATGATAAGTGTGCACGGTGCACGTAATGCTTTTTAAATACAGCTATGTTATTTAACTTCTCTCTCTCTCTCGCTCTTAAAATAATAATCTTAAAATGTATTATATTGATTGGCTTTTGAACAAACCATTGATGGACGAGGACTTGCTATTTTAACCTAATGTTAAGGTGAATTGCACGTTAAATGGAGGATTAGGATCATTCTGAAAAACATGCCCTGCTACCGTAGCAAAGAAAAAAAGAGATTCATTTGCATTTGAGATGAAGAATTGTTAATCCTCATAAACATGTATATCAAAGTGGATTCAGGTGTGAAGAACTGCAGTGAGAAGCATTATCAAGACGTTTAAAGAGACCAAAGCAGTGGAGGACAAGATTGTGGACCGAAATGAAAGACAATGTCTGGGTAGTTGATTAAAAAAACAAAACAAAAAAGAAACATTTTGTTTATTAACTGTCTCTCATCATTGACAACGTCTTCGTGAAATGTTTGTTTCGTAACACAGACTTGGTGAAATATTACATAATGTACCTTTAATAGAAATTAATTTATGAACTCAAAATCATCTGCTCGTCTTTATGTTTTCTGAATATATTTCTGATACCTCGTGAACATTTTCATACAAGCTTTTCTTGCTTGACTTCAGCTTGTTTTTATACTTAAGCGTGGGTGGGGGAATTAACAACATTGAGCTCTAATGGTCCATAAGAACTATAAATAAACAACAGCTTATTTTGTAGCATGCTCCTGATTGGTTGAGGAGTGTTTACTCTGTGATTTCCCCATCAGTGCCACCACGGGAAGTGCTTCACAGTTTGTCTCCCTGTACAACAGTGATTCTCTCACTTCGGCTCTGGGGCAAACCCACTGTAATTTATTCAGTCAACTCTAATGTTACTGTGACATGATTAAGATTTAAGAGTTCTGAGATGGGGTGGTGACCTCTCCAAAGGTGTGTTGGATGAAAGGTGAAGCAGGGATCCCACCACTGCCACGATATGTTGCAATGACTGCGCATTTTTGCTGTACGCACTTGAGTGCAAGTTCAGATTGCAGATCAAAAAATATATACAGTGTAACAATTCCCAAATACATAACAAAACAAAGCAAAAGTAGCCAAATAGCACAATAACTACACATTAGGTGGCCAAAGTTTTTAAAGATGTTGGCTCGTCAAAGCACCATATAAAGCTATTTTTATAAGTATAATGGAAGGGTTTCCAAGGTTGAATTTTTGGTTGCTATGGAGGATAAAGTGACATCATACAATGTTCCCCATGACAGGATAGGTTGCTATGGAGCCGTCAGTGACATAATATAATGCTCACTATAAGTTACAAAAACCAGCCCGTATGTCTTTATTAGTTACCAAAGCTAAGATAGAGTACAGAAAGTTAGGTTGCTAGGGTAAACAGTTTGGTTGCTAGGGCGCCGTTGTTGAATGTTAAAATGTAACTGCATGTTCAGAGTTATTCGCTGTAATAGTCACATCTGGATACTTGATTTTTAGCTAATTTCCAAATCATCTACAATAATTTATTTCTTTTTCCTTAATCCTTGAATCCGAATGAGCCATGTGTTTATCCCGATGTCCATGACAACTCACTTTCGGGAAAAGCAGAAGTGCAACAAGATATTTACCCTGGAACATTGTCAGATAAAGAACCGCTTTCAAATGGATTCTTAGGTTGCGTCACCCTGATAAAACCAATGTCGACGATGTTTACACCACGTGTGAGGATTGCGTTTAGTGGATAGGCCAGGATGGATGAAGCAGAAGGCTTTTAAATAAAAGAAACAAGGAGTGGAAGCTGATCCACTCTGGTGCTCTCTCTTATCCTTAATCCTCCAGCTTCATTCAATATGGATTATAAAACTACAGAACAAGAGCACAGCTAGTCAGGTGGCCTGCCAGGAGACAGACGAGCCAAGTCGATTATGCGAGATAGTGATGCTGCATTGCTGAAGTCAACCAAGCTCTGCATTAACTGCTCCAACCGGTAACGATCCAAAAGACACTTGAGAGCGCATTTTAATGACTATCTTACGTTAATAAGTAGCTCAGTTATGATTCACTGTTCTGTTTGGTTGGTTCAGTCGATCCAAGTTAAATAAGAATAACTGGTTGAGCTAGTGTTCACACTGGCATTTTTGATGGTGCAGAAACCGAAAACTGTGAGACTGCCATGACCTTGGTTAGCCTTTGTGACCCAAGCATTTGCCAACAGAACTTGCCTTCCATTTACTCACAGATGTATGACTTTCAGGCCCTTTGATTGTGGGCTACATGGAGATGAAGGGTTTACTTGGCTCGATTCCCCCTGTGAGGCAACTGCCACACTGGCCATGCCTCATTGGGTGTAGTAGCATGTACCTTCCCCGTGTGAATTGGAATTTCCAGGAGCTCCGGTTTTCCCACACATCTAAAACATGCGCTCTAGGGTAATCAATTGCACCTGACATTGCAGCATACATCAGAGCCACAACATCTGCAGATGTTTGATTGTGCTCCCATTGTTAACAATGATCACCAGAGACACACTAATTTCTATGCTGCTCTATGAAGTACAAACAATGCTCATGATATGCTCCAGTTTTGACTTTCATGCCTGTTACGACTCATTTTAAAGGGGAGGAGAGTGTAGGTGAGAGTTTAAAAAAAACTTACAACATAGAGTTCCAACACCCGTCAACAAAACACCAAACCCAATCGAATCAGTAAAAAGTTACAATTTTATTATTATTGAACAAACAAACAATTAATTTAGAGAGAAAGTGGCTTAGGTGGAGAAAGTCCAAAATAACAAACAAAACCCACTACAAAAATAAACCAACCCCCTAAATTCCCTAAAGGACAATTAATATAAAACACAACACAACTTCCCTAACTTCCTAACAAAAAAAAATACAATCATTCAAAAATAAACTTAGGTATACCTCACCACATTAGCCAAACAATAACTCATACAAAATTAAAGAAAGACTATTACGAAAACTCAGATCTTACGCAAAGAAATTAACAGAACATTAAGGTGTGTTGCTGACGGAGCTGGAACCCGGAGCTCTGTATCAACCGCGGTGTCAACCAGACTGAGCTCTCTGATCGAAGAAACTCCGCCTCTTTTGAATCCGTGGCACTCAGTCCTGCACCAATCAGTATTGATGCACTCGAATATGGAGGGAAGTTCCAGGTGTCCGCAATCGCACACCTACTGAAGGTAACATAACCAAATATACTCAAAACAAGTTAAATCAAAATTAAAGTGACCCAAGGCACATAACAATGCCAGAGTTTTTTTTTAATTTTATTATACACCCAACCACTTCTTCTATATATATCCATACATTGTTCCACCCGTTTCCCGCATGGAATTATTTTCATCCAGACCATTCCCGCAAAAATTATAATCTGTTTCCACAATCTCACATTTAAAAAAAAACAAACAAACCGATGTTGTACAACAATGTCTTTAATTTTTAAATATTCTACCCAAGTGTTTAATAGTAGCTTTCGAACGTCGCATCACAAGAAAAGAAACTAAATATAAAGTAAACAATGGTGGACATGACACCCCGAGTGGCATGAAATGGTCCCATACTGGTCTCCTGTACTCCTCTCCCTGTACTGGCCTTAACAATACATAACAGCCCATCCTGATGATCATTATGCACAGGCCTTGCTAAGTGTGGCGCAGTCCATGCGTGCAGCCTCCTGCAGCGTGTGCATGAGTAAAGTGCAGATATGCTGTTCGAAAATATCGGAGTGGCGCAATATTAGACTGCCTACAGCAAACTTATACCACTTACTGACCTCTACCGCGTTCTGTTTGTAAATTCCTGTAAGAATTACGGGTTTACCTGGCTTTATTCCCACTGTGAGGTGATTGCTACACTGGGCATGCATCTTTGGATGTAGTAGCAAGTAGCTTCCCTGTGTAGCTCCCCTTGTGAATTTGAATTGCTAGTGTGGGTTTCCGAAGAGCTCTGGAGAATACATACCCCATATACTTTGATTTATAGGCCATTTTTACGAAGTTAGTGAAGCTTTATATTGTCAAACAACCGTGTTTACCCTTTTTAAACCATAATGACAACGGAAACTTACTAAATGACCCCGATCAAAGGTTGACATGCACAAAAACGTAACAATAAATCAGAAAATTAACTCAATATTCCTATCTCTGCACGGACTAGGCATCTGATTAGACCTAATTCTGTGAAGATGGACTTGTCGCGTGGGAATGCTGCTATATTCATGAGGAGACATATGTTTAGACATGCTAAGAGGGGCGGGTGTGGTGTGTGCACACATATGGTCGCACAAGCGTTCACACACGGCACAGCGCACAGAGACAAGGCTCACATGGAGAAATAGCTTAGAAATGGTTTCTCATCAGCCAAGGGAAAAGTGTATGCAAGCTCTGTTTAGATTACCTGTTGCTATGCAATGTAGGTGATCTATCTTGTTTCCAAGGCAACTACTTCCTGACTAAGAGAGAATGATCCGGGAAGGCTTTGTGTTCAGCCTATTTGTGCCAGTAAAAGACATGCCTCGGGCCCCTCTGGTGCCATCCGGATGGGTCAAGCATCAGAATGCTCGCTTACATAATTTCATTCGTCCTCCTGGGGTTTTTTTTCCTTCTCTGATGTTTCAGCTCCATCTAGTGCCCAGATGATGCCAATGCAGGGTTATCTGAGCAGGTTTTTACCAGCGCTCTCCTCCTGTCTGCTGTGTGTTATGTAGAGATGACAGAAGTGGAGCCAGTACTGGACTTTGCTTCTTCAGGACGCTCCGGCCGTCGGAATGCCCTGCCGGACATCCTGGGCTCTCCGGTGGGTGTCCCGCCTGACCTGCCGCTCAAGCTGGCTGAACTCTCCCTTGCAGGTAACTCTGCTTGGAAAATGTCTAATTAAAAATCATCAAATTAAAAGTCTACATCCTCCAGACATCTCGTTCTTTTGTAAATGAAGATTCATGAAGTTATATTTGGCTTCATTAAAAAGATTAGCCAGAACCTGATTTCTACTAAAAATGAGAGTTTTTGAATGTTACATGTAATATGAATGTCATAACCAGCTGTATATTATTTAAAGGTCTCTCAATCCCAATAATCACAAATAATTGTTGGTGGCAAACATCTTCACGTTATTTGATTACTGATTAAATAAGGAGGTATATTGAATATTAAACAAACAACGCGTTATATATAAGACACCTGTAGGTACTGATTAAATTCATTCTTTTTAAAGGGGGTGTACTTATTTATTCTGAGCACTGTACTTATATTTTGATAAATTTGATTAATTTAGAAGATGCTGTATTTGTCAATGTTTCAGATGGACCGGGTGATGCCCAGTCCCCATCTACGAATGAACCCCCTACGCCCACCGAGAGCCCCGAGGTGAAGGAGGGCTCCTAGAGAACCAGGCTGAGCCTGGACCAGAGAAAGAGATGGGGCCCGAATGACCCCCGCCTTTCCCCTGGAGCTCCTCCTCTAGCCACTGTGTTCCTGACGCCTGGCTCAAAGCATTATGAGAAGCAACAGAGGCCACTTAAGATGGGACGTGAGGGACAAGGTCTTCGAAGGCAACGTGCAATGAATAAACTTTAGATTGTTCTAAAACTCTGGAATGGAGGCAGAATATTGCAAGAGGATGTCGAAGAGGAATCCTCACCTGAAAAACAAGCCAAACGCAGGGGGACCTGCTTGAGAAAATGCTGTTCTTTTTAATGAGCGTTCTATCCAATAATGACTCTCGTGTGCGATGTAATCATCCTGTCGTGATTTGATATTGTGCGATATTATGTGATCTTAGTAAGGTGTCTTTAGAAATCGCCTCCGCTTTTCGAAAAGGTTAACGAGGAAGGGAAACGCGCTGAGATGTTCAAGCGTCATGTAGCACTGTTCAGAAAAGAAAGCAGCGACCCAAAACAAGTTCAATATTTTCTTCAGAAAAAAAAATACCCATAACTGCCAGCAATATGAATATTTGAGAGAACAAGTTTTTCAATTTCAACCTATTTTATGAGGTTCAAAATAAACATTTCAGGTTATTTTTTTATGTGAACCCCATTGCTCCTGATAATAGAGACCAAATATTTTATTCGTGAACAGAGATGCACATTATTAACACCATTGTACATCGCTCTGAATTGTCAATCGGCCAACAATAAAACGTCTCTCACACAATAATAACCAAAGCCCTTGTGCTTTAAAATAACTCATATGCATTTTATCTGAACTCTTTCCTGTGGCTAACATTTTTAGCGTGGCTTATGCTAAGCTAATAGATCATTGAACTTGCCGTGCAAATCTTTTCATTTTCCATCAGTACACAGAAGGTTTTTACATAAAAAAACAACAAAACTCTAAAGATTTTTAATCCAAATGCTCCTGGTTTAATCAGATTTAATCAGTTATCTTAGGTATGCTAAGCTAAGCTAAAGTGCTATCGCCAAACCCAGAGAGCAACTGAGCCCAAAACATCTAATCTTACTCTATTATCAATTTTTTTCTGCGTAAAATGGCTATAAGTTTATCGAAATAGAAGTTTTAGACATTAAAGTGCTTTCTAAAAAATAGTTGACTCATTGAACAGTTGAATTATTAAAACATATTTCGCCCTGGAAACATCACTCGTAGATTCCGGTTACATAATGGTACAAAGAAAAAGTTTAACTTTAAAAGTCAATGAAGCTATGTTTCAAATCACAACGCAACCCAACAAAATTTTGACGTTCAATTTTCGCGTTTTCTACGTCATATCGTGCCGTTGAGTCAGGGTCAAAAATAGTGCTAAACAGGAATCCTTCGCATTCTGATTCTGCCTCTATTTAAAGCTTCAATCAAAAAAAGGTCAGCCTCGCGTTGAAGAATAGAACAGCGCCTAGTGGTTCCATCTCAGAAAATCTCCTTCACAGTTCCCAGCTCGTGGAATGCTCTTCCATTCCCAATCTGGAAAACAGAGTCTCTCACAATAAAAAAAACAAACAGCTAAAAACCTTTCTTTTCCGAGAAAAACACTTACAAACTCACAAAAAACCCTTCTGAAGTACTTCATTCATTCCGAACCAGCCGGAACCTCTGTGAGCACTTATGATTAACTGATCCGGTTAAAAAAAAACAAAAAAAAAAAAAAACATAATTTCTCCGAAAATTGCTTTTGAAAAAGCGTCTGCTAAATGCATAAGTGAGACAACTTCCCACAAAGCCTAGCGTGCTGAAGTTACAAACACAGAATTTGAATGATTATTTTTACAAGTGTTTCTTAACTTTTACAGTCTTTCCACAAACAATTAAAAAAAATACCCTTTTTTGTATTTTGCTGACGTTTTTTCATGCAATCCCAGACATGAGTATGCATATATTCTTTTTTTTCTGAAGTGAAATTTGGTTAATTTGGACTCGGTCGGGCCGACTAGTTTCCGACCAAATCTGGACGTGTAATCCATGTTGACGTCATGACAATGTTTGCTGGGGAAAAACAAACCAAGCCCCATGTCCAACAATTGTTATTGTTTTTTCTTGCAAAGGAGGAGTTTAGAAACACGACTTCCTGGAATGCTCACTGGAGGAAACATTAGAGGCAAAAAAACAACAACAATACATTACTTTTCAGACAATAAAAGTGCATTGTTGGGGAAAACTTAAATGACAATATGAGTTTTTGAACCCACAATAAAAGTACTTTTATTCTGTAAGAGTTGAAAAATGTTCACTTCTTGAACATTCTTAAGTTGCTATCAGGAAGTAAATGTTCATTTAAATTGGAGCGGTCGACTCTCAACGTAACAGAAACTTCTGATTTTAGTTATAAATGACAGGAAACACAGCTAAAAACTGACTTCCTCAATGAAATAACTGCAATTGTCCTCTGCACTTATTTGTAACCCAAAAAAACCCCATTAAATTAAACACTAAACTAAAAAATGTTGGTGTGCATCAGAATTCATAAACTTTTAAAAATATCGCATTTACATTTGTAATCTGTGATGTGTGGAGAGTGAATAAGTAAATATACATTTGTCAGTATTTGTCCATAATAACAAAATATTTATATTCAAGCTAACAAATGTAATAATTACAACAACGAGCTAGACCTTTTAATGTGGTGGTGTGAAAAAGTAAAAGAGCCATAGCCTTTTTAAGGTCTAAACATGCAATCTTAAGGGAGTGAGATGACTGTGAAGCTTGATGAGATGTTTATTTTACTGTCTGTTGTGTGAAACTGGTATTATTTATAAAGCATAGGGTATTTTTTTGTAAAATTCTAGGTTTATTTTAAGCATTATCTGGTTAATACTCTATGCTGATGACTGCTGACGTGTCGGTGACGTAATTGCCAAACTGGAGTAAATTTGCCTTTCTTTGTATGTTTTTACACCGGAGTAAATGTGCTGACAAACGGATAATTTTATTTAAATAAAGTCACACAATGTGTGTATTGTATCTAACAATCTTTATGTATTAAAAAAACCCGAAAAGCGAATGAAGGGGCCAAAGGAAGTCGACTGAAGACTGCTGTACCTCAGAACATTTATAACGGGATGTGCCTGTTGACCACCAGGTGGCGCCACTATTCACACGTGGACAATTCTAGCATGACGTCACTTGTTGTCAATGTGAAACAAAAAGGGATGACCATGTGTTTCTCTGCAATAAAGGTCTAATGTCATACTGTGCTGTAATATATTTAGCTTGGCTTTTTACAGGAAGCACAAAGTCATGTGATGTTCTTAACACAATCAATACAAATGGACTGAACTTAGCAGACACTTGTCAAAAGCTATTTATTCAGGACATTAAGTGAATATTTAACCTAGTGCAAAAAAAAGAAATTTAATCCTGCAGCCGACATACACTCACCGGCCACTTTATTAGGTACACCTATCTAATTGCTCCAGATCCTATCCGATCTGCTGCAGTTCAAATCGAGCATCAGAATGGGGAAGAAAGGTGATATAAGTGACTTTAAACGTGGCATGGTTGTTGGTACCAGAGTATTTCAGGTATTGCTGATCTACTGGGATTTTCACGGACAACCGTCTCTACGGTTAACAGAAATTGGTCAGCAAATAAAAATATCCAGTGAGCGGCAGTCCTTTGGGAGCAAATTCCAGAGGTCAGAGGAGAATGGCTGGTTCTGGCTGATTGAAAAGGCACTAGTAACTCAAAAACACTTGTTACAATTGAGGTCTGCAGAAGAGCATCTATGAACATGTTGAATTTTGAGGCCATAGTTGATTGGCAACACGTTGCCTGGTTTGATGAGTCTTGATTTCTGCTGTGACACTCGGATGCAAGGGTCAGAATTTGGTTTAAACAACATGAAAGCAGGATCCATCCTGCCGTGTATCAACGGTTCAGACTGGTGTGGGTGGTGTAATGGTGTGGGGGTGTATTTTCTTGGCACACTTTGGGCCCATTAGTACCAATTAAGGATTGCGTCAACCTCACAGCCTCCAAGCCACCATGTCCATCCATTTATGACCACAGTGTCCCCAACTTCTAAGGGGGCCCTGGTAAAATTCACACTCCAAGGTATCTACAAACTAATCAGAGCATACATCCAATCCATCTCCCACTGTTAAAAGGATCATCCATGCACCTCCTCAATTGTCAGATCAGCAGTTCACACCCCTTGACTCTCCATGATCATTTCCTGCCTTCCTGGATCCATTGTGCATTCGCTGTGTCTCTTCTGGGTTCAGCCATCAGTCCATCTTCTTCTGTGGAGTACAAACTAATCACCTCTTCTCCTGCCATCATCTCCAAAGTTTTCTTGGGGTCCATACCATGTCCATCCCATTATGACCCAAGTTCTGGTGCTACTTCCAGCAGGATGACGCTCCATGTCATAAATCTGGAATCTTCTCAGACTGGTTTCAGTTCACTGTACTGCTCCACGGTCACCAGATCTCAATCCAGTAGAGCACCTTTGGGATGAGGTGGAACGGGAGATTTGCATCATGGACAAATCTGCAGCAACTGCTTGAAGCAATCATGTCGATATGGATCGTGTCGAACTTGTTGAATCTATGCCATGTAGGATACGCAACATCTATTTACTTTTATAAACAGATGTTTTTTTTTTGAGACATTATGAATGGGAGAAGCGTTATTAGCCATGTGCACAAACCCCTTGGACTCTGTGCGCCTCTATTTAATTTTCTAGGAGGACCAGAGCAGGAAGGTCAAGTAAGACTTTAAAATCCTGCCCAATGAAGCTCATGCATTGACTATTTGTCTGGCTGTCTGCAGCCTCCCAAATAAGCTAGGGGTGGGTGCCGATCCCACCCCCTTCCCTTACAGTTGTATAACAAGCCAGAAAAAAATGGTCCCTGTCGTTGCTATGGTAACATGTTTCCAAGGGAACCGCCTCTGCTAAAAATGAACCACAGTGCTAAATAAAGTGACTTACAGATGTGTGTGTCTTGCATGATTGTTCAAAGAATGCGCTCAGTGTCTTTCATGCCAACAGTTGAACCCCCCTCCCAACCCCCCATTCGCATTATATCATATCATTCTGTTGTTGTGAAGGGGAATGGTGTAAATGTGAAATGGCTATGAACTCCAAGCTGAACGGTGAAGGCTGGGTTCTCATCGCTGTGGGATCTGGCAACATGCGGAGCAGACAAGAATGCTTCATCATTAAATGACTATGTTCTTTGAAAGCTCGACTCCAGGTGGTACAACACATCTGTGGCTTTCTTTGATTTTCCATAGCATTAACACTAAAATATGGACAGACTCTAGTCCTTTTTAACCAAGTCATCCGGATAAAATTGGGTGAAAATATTAAAATTCAGTTCTGTGCGGCAAATGTAAAACATTCTGAAATCATATTGATTTCATTTTAAGTGTTCAAAAATTCATTAAGTATTGAACCATATACAAAATACAAGATTCTATGTGCCCAGAAGAGACACAGCCAACAATCAAGTTCACACCCATCTCCCACTGATAAAAGAGATGTATTCCCCTCATCAATTGTCAGATCTACGGTTCACACCCTGACTCTCCATGATCCAGCCTTCCTGGATCTTCTCTGAATTCACAATGCCTCTTCTGAGTACAGCAATCACTGATATAAGTTGAAGTGTTTCTCAAATATTCTGGAAGTATTGCTAAATTAAAGGGAGTCGTGACAAAAAAATAAAAAAATAAATGAGTCTCTGGGTAAAAAGAAGAGGCACACACAACATCCAAGAACATGAATCCAACACTCCAACGAATCTATAAACCAGAACACTTATCCAATCCACCTCCATCAGGTTAAAAGAATGCACCTTAGATATACGGTTTACACCCCCTGAATCTCCATGATCACTTCCTGCCTTCCTGGATCTCCTGTCCATTTGCCGTTTCTCTTCTTGATTTAGCCATCACTCCATCTGTTCCAGTGGAATACTCTGGTCGAATTGCCATCCTCTCCAAAGTCTTCGTGGGTCCCGTTCCTGGTGCCTTCCCACTGTTAAATTTGCTGAGTTCCATTCCCTTTAAGGGACGTCATACTTCTGTATACATCTCGTCAATTCATGTCAATCTCCTTAGATGTCTTCTTGATGCATGTCTTTCCATGGTTGTTTAAGAAATGAGAAGCAACGCAATGTAAGCACTTGAGGTTTAATAACTTCTAACCAGCTGAAAGATAATCACCCATGTAGTAATCATCCAATAGGAGACTCGCACCTAATTGCTTCGTTAAGGCCAGGTGGCTACTGGTTACACAGTACATCAGTTTTTTAAATGGTAACGCAGCGTGAGACAGCAGGACGTTGCTACACTCTCAGTAACCAGGGTCAATCTGTTAGTGTTATGGAGCAGAGGAATTTGTTGTGTTGTCGGAAATAATAATGTGATGCTCCACACCAATTAAAAATAGGAAAGTGGTAGACTGGCGGCACATGGCAGTGAACGTGCCAGCCTCAGGATACTAGAGCTAACGAGAGCAAGAGAGAGAGAGAGAGAGAAAGATTTCTAAGTACTTGCAAAATCATTATTGACCTCTCTGTGGATGGTATGGCAAATGGAGTTTGATATTTTATTCTAACTTGCAAGTTTGTATTATGTTGATAATTTGGGCTTAAGTATCAATGCAAAACTGGTATCCTGACACCCAAAACCGTCTCAGCTCTACTGCTCTCCATGGTACTTTTCCTTTTGTGCTTGTCCCAGTGGTGTGTTGATGGAAAAACACCAGTATCTCAGAGGAAGCATGGTTACTCAAGTTGCTGGAAGCCTTTCGTTGAAATAGCACAATGGAGAGGCAGATATCAGCTGCCCAGTACCGCCGCCAACATTTCAACAAAAGATCTGATTATAACGGTCAGAAAGCGCCGGAGCTGAATGCCAGTCTGTAGTCAGCCACAGGGGAGGGGTGAACTCAAACAAATCTGCGTCTTTCATCCCAATCCAATAATGACACCAACAGTTTTGAAGACTGTTCGGACCTCACAGGAAAGCTAAGAAACACCTTTACAGTGAGGGAAAGAAATGCTCAGATCATAAATGAAAAGCGTTTGTTCAGAAGTGAAGGATTGGCTGGAACAATTGTAGAAAAATACATTTGAAAAAGGAAACATGGAGATGTTTTGGGGATCTGTGAGCTCTAAAGGGCGAGATAAATGTTCTCAAAAGACCTTGGAGGAAAATGTGCATGATCAGCCCGGAAGCTGCTCATGGGACATTACTGGAAATTCCAACAACGACAACTCATCATTGGTTCCACCAGAACAAAGTGAAGGTTCTGGAGCGGAGAACGTGTGCAAAAGATGTACTCAAGTAAAAGTACAGTTGAAGACAAGTTTATTTCCAGAGTGATGTTCCACTGGCTTTTTATGATTTATAACGAAAACCAAAAGTATTTAGACAAAATAAAAATGAACTAATCCACCGAAAAAGCTAAGACAAGGTGACCAGACAAAATGTTGAAGAATATTGCATCAAAAAAAACTGGCAAACCTTTCCTAAACCTCAGAGAGAGCATGGGATGGCAGTGGTACATAGAATTCATTTAGGTGATTTTTGTCATGCCTTGGCGTTAGCTCTACCAAGAGCAGAAGGGAGAGAGGAAAACATGCACGCATGGGCTGTCGCGCATATGCAAACAAATATTACCTAACCACCAAAATGTACACTGAACTCGTCTGTACGGGAAGCTACCGAGGTAAACATTTAAACACTAACGTCTATGTTATGAACGACAGTTGCCATTTGAACTCATTTGGTCTAAGGGGTGCGCAAAGTCAGAGCATCCCGACTAAGAGATGAGGGCTTCGTTCATCGATAATTCATTATTCAGGATTCAGCTCGTGATAGAGGGGGCACCGAGCCGGTGCTAGAGTGGGATGCTAATGGCAAATCAGTGCTCTACACTGCACTTACAGCTCATCAACCAGTCAAAGAGCGGCTCGTGTTATTGCTTTAGATTACGCTCAGATTGTTTATCATATTCAGATTAATTATAGCTGTATATGTAGGTTTTTATACACAGAACTAATGGATTTTAGCTTTGGTACGTATTTTATACCATTTTTACAGCTTATCTTTATCCAAACTGCACAATGTGAAATATTAATCTGTTTATGGCTAACTTCAGCAGCTGTGTTTAACCATAAAAAGAACAGAGACCATTTGTTTAGAAAACCGGTAATATTACAATCGAAAACTTATTCCTTTTGAAATAAAAAAGGTAAAGATACCATGAAACAATTATGGAGACTGTAGCAGTGAAGAAGAGACAAGAGGCAGAACAGGAAGTAGCAGAGATGAGGATGCTGAGGTTCAGTTTAGGAGTGACGAGGATGGACAAGATTAGGAACGAGCACATCAGAGGCACAGCTCAGATTGGTTGTTTTGGAGACAAAGTCAGAGAGGCCAGGTTGAGATGGTTTGGACATGTGCAGAGGAGGGATAGTGGTTATATTGGAAGAAGGATGTTGGAGATGGAGATGCCAGGCAAGAGGTCAAGAGGAAGACCAAAGACGAGATATATGGATGTGCTGAAAGAGGACATGAAGGTAGTTGGTGCAAGAGTAGAGGATACTGAGGACAGAGTTAGGTGGAAAAGGATGATTCGCTGTGGCGATCCCTAAACTGGGAACAGCCAAAAGGAGAAGAAGAAGGCCTCAAAAAAATCTAGATGCATCTCCAACATAACGACCACCAGAATTTGCCACAATATCCAAACTGGGTTCAATCGAGTTGTTATATTTTTAGACCACCACATTCGGGAGGTCATCAGTCTATGCAAAAATATAGCAACCACTGTGCAAAAGTATTTGAACCTAGAAGAGGTTAAATATTTACCCTTGACTTATAATGGCCATTGAAGATGAGTGGATTGAAATGCCAGAGAAAATGTCTTCAAGATGAAATTTTTTGGGGTTTCTTCATGCTAATAATAGTAACAAATGGCTCACTAACCATTACTAACGGCTCCCTAGCAACCAAACTGTTTACCCTAGCAACCAATTATTTTGAACTCCATCTCAGCTTTGGTAAATGACAAAGACATGGGTTTTTATGTAACTTAAATGGACAAACATAACATTATATTATGTCACTGACCCTCCCATAGCAACCTAACATGACCATAGCAACCATTTTGGTATATATCAGCTAAGGAAAATCATAAACACAAAGGGGTTGGTTAATATTACTCATATTAGCAAGGAGAGCTTTTTTATGATGTCACTGACTCCTCCATAGGAATCAAAAATTCTACCTTGGCAACTATGAATTTTGACAATAAAAATACTTTGTCACTTTTATAAGCCAACATCAAAGTTTGGGCACAAAGACATCAGATTCATTCAGAGGAACGCGACCAAAATTGAGCTCTTTAAAGAAATGCTGATCATTAGTCTAAAAAAAACTTCAAAAATGTCAAACACGGCGGGACAGCATTACTATATCAAACAAGATGGGTTATGTACCATTAAACATTGTGTGAGAACAACAGCCAGAGCATTCGAAACAAGTTGTGAATGTGAATAAGCACGACAATGACCCAAAACACACAACCAATGGCTTACGGAGAAGCACGCTGACTGTTAAGAGCCACATTAAGGTTCTGGAGTGGCAGTAAGCAGCCCTTAATCAAATAGAAAATTGGTTAGCAATGCAGATCATGTTTTTCCGATATGCAATGACCTGCAATAGAGATGGTGCGTGTGTATGTTGTTTAAATCTTTTTGGCACCAGTCCGTCTCATGACCTTGATTATTTATTAGCAGATAATGTGTTCATATTGTTATCCATGTGTCCCACGTCAAGGATGTTTTTTGCCCATTGTTTCATTTGTCCTACCTCAGGTCCTTGAGAGTCACAGAGAGTAAAAGATGGGGAGGGGAAGCATGTGCAAGCAGTGTGTTACTGTGGTTAGATTGTGCGGGGGGCATGGGGGTAGCAGAACAGCGCTTTCTGTCTCCAGAGAGAAGAGAGATTACGTAACACTGTGACTTTACGTTTCATGACCTCATCCATGGATTGGGATGAAATTTCAAGGCGTCAGCCT
This sequence comes from Danionella cerebrum, assembly GCA_007224835.1. NCBI lineage: Eukaryota > Metazoa > Chordata > Actinopteri > Cypriniformes > Danionidae > Danionella > Danionella cerebrum. Next base: position 275,972 of record SRMA01025691.1, read on the forward strand.
CCGCGGATTCAAAATAGAGGAGCAAGCAATGTATAAAGGCACACAAGAATCCATACGAGATTTGTTGTTGTTGTTCCTATTCAGTGGTTCATTAGATAGAAGGCGAGATAGACAGTCTCTCTGTGGCTCTGTAAAGTGGGTCACTGTCAGCAGCGGGGAATGAAAAGCCAGAATCTGTCTGTCTGCCTTCAGGCTGTCTGATCCTCGATACAACCAATAGATGCAGTGATCTATCAGAAAATATTCAGCTTTTTTTTTCTAAAAGCTTGATGCATCTATCTATGCACATCCCGAGAGCACATCTGAGAGCGGATGCAATAGAACTAAAAACAGATCAAATGTCAGCTTGTTATTAGTACTTTTATAATAAGGACATTTTATATAATACGTTTTTTTTTTAAGTTTTTTAAATAGCCAACTTCCTATCAATTTCAGAAACGCAATCAATATTATTTAAGTCTTGGTACGGTAGACATGTGTGCGGAATTCCATTCAGCTACGACAAATTGTTAGCGCGAGATGCAAGGGTGGGTATATAGAGCCATTTTGCAACACCCTCTTTCAGGGACACTCACCCAGATTCAGATGTACTTTCTGTATTTTAATCTGTATTTTACAGATTAAAAATAAAATTCAAGGCTTTCTTACAAACCTCTTCCCAGATTTTTTTAGTAAGACAATAGCCAAAAACTGTGATAGTGGGTTGTATCAGCAATTTCTCTTTGTGCCTTTGTGTAAGACTTCAAAGAGGCTGGGTAGGGTGAGGCGAGGCATGGGCGCACCATCTGCTCCCTTTTCCTCTGGGCGGCAGACAAAACTTCCTTCAGACAGACTCAATGAGATGCAGGGGGTTGTTTAGGAGGAGGCATGACTCAAGTACTTCTGACAGCCAAGCATCTTAATGAACAGATTACAGAACAAAATGAGTTTTAGAGGTAGAATGGCAGTTTTGGAGAAAACTAACTCTGTAAAAGCACGAATGGCCTCACTGACTCCAACACTTTCTCTGTGGCAAAGACCAGCGATCAATGATGCAGAAACAAACTCCCAAGACTGTAAAATAAAAGTCAGTCATCCTGAAACACTGCAGAGACTGTCAGCTCTGCCATTTAATAAAAGTTCATACCACAAGAGAGGGTAGACAAGCAAACTCAATTCCAAATGTTAATGAACAGGATTGGGTACTATGCTTCAAAACAATTAGTAAACTCGGTCAACCTTTTTTTGTGTCAAGACACACTATTATTCAATGGAAAAAAATCACAAGTCAGACTCCCCTTAAACTCTATTGCCGACATGAACACTATTGTAGTGACTGACATATTCTAAGACTAAGTAATTCCACTGGTCATTGCAATTTAAAGTTTAGCATAGAATAAAAGATGAAGAATAAAAATGAACAGAAAGTAAGAAAAAGTATTTTATAATCGTCATGTTTCTATTCACTCACCAGGTTGATTTAGCCAAATTAGGTGAAATTGGATAGACACCAGACAACTGCTGTGACCCGATCCAGGCTCTACAAGCTTCAGAGAACACAGCCACTATGTTGTTTAAAAACCCAACTATCACGACTAGCATTTATAGAACCCCTTGAACTGTTGAAAAAAAAATCTATTCAGGGGAAAAGAGGACGCATTAAAAGACAACATCTGAAGGACCCTTCCATTTTTGGTGAAATATGTCTTCATGCAGCGGCAAACTAGTCAAGAAACACTGAACTAAATCACACTTTGCTCATTTAATCATAGAAATAAATTTAAATATAATGGAACACACTCTGCATTGCTGAGCAAAGACTGACATTTAAAAGGGTTAGCTCAATAGTCATCTTTTTTTACAACTAAAATTATTTGTAGCAAATTCATTTAAGAATTGTATAAAAAAAACCTCATGTAGTAGCTACTAGAAAAACTGGTTAGTGCTAAAAAATATGGCTGAACACGAATACACTAATGCCAACAGTCTCTATTTTACAGGACCTCTTATTTTTATATTATCAATTACGCATTCTTACTTTTTTAAAAAGTCGTAAATGTTGAAGAAAGCCACGCCGCTAACAAATACACCAGCATAATTACGCAACCGTTCGTTTTTAAAATTACAGCACTGCATTTCCCATAATGCTCTGGTCAACAATGATTGGCTACATCCACAAGTGACGTAACACATTTTGGTCCTCTTTTGCGCGAACAAACGGTTGGTGCTGAAGCAGAAAGAGGATTCTGCGCGCGCTCAACACTTCTGAATTAGACGTCAACTCAAGGTGTGTGTGGTTTTTTTAACCTTAATATTATAATCACAATCATATAATACTTTCATTACATATCTAAAAGTTAACGTATATGAACTTTATAAAAGCGCAACGCATGTAATTTTCAGCAACGTGTGTATTTACCTTGATTTTGGGGACCTGGCGTCGAAAATAAATGAGGGCATCGACGGTTAGAGTCACTGAAGCTGAATGTGAAATGTCTAACAAAGTCGTTGTCCAGGTCTTCATTCAGTGTGAATGTACTCGAGATTATTCAGCGTTTAATTTGTGTTTTGAATTGATTTCTTTGTAAACACGTGCCCATTTGTGAAACACTAATTAATTTTGGGCTTAATGTTACATTTCCAGTGCGAACACACCAACCCCGACAACACAGCGAAAAGTGCTTCCATGTGCCTCGACGTCTTTTGTCCACATTTACGTCACTTTCACCTTGAAAATAGCGTAATTAAGCATTGTATGTAAATTTGCATTAATAACATATGACAATATATTATTCACACAAGTGATGGTGCTTGTCAAGCGGTTTTCATTCGGTTCTGGGCAGAGCAGACGCGTCTGGAATGAGATGGGATAGGTTTGGGTGTGATCTGGTGCTCTGTAAATGGGTGATAACAGCCATATTTTGTTTATTAGACGTACATTTTAATTAGTAACGCTTTCTGTCGTCACTGTAGTAACTGTATCGTTAGTTGTTACGTAATGTATGGCTGTGTCTGGTGTTCAGTTTTGCAGGCTGTTGGAATCTGGGTGTATCTCATCCATCTATTGTCTCCAGATGAGACTGCATCTCCCATAGGATGTAGACTGGAATTTGATGTTTTTCACTCTTTGAGGGGTGATGTGTTCCCAGATCACATTCAGAATCACAAGTTTATCTAATAAATATAAGCTGATGAATTACCTCGAGGACCAGTGCTCTCCTTTCTTTGTTTGCGCCTCACACATATCCTCTTTGTTTTGATTCGTCAATGTGCAGCTGAATTGTTTCACGATGCAAAAACATGCTGACTTGTTTTTTGTTGGGTTCCTTATGTATTTGAAATCAATTCATTAATCAATCAATCAATTATCTTTTAATTGGGTGATGATGGTCCCATCTGAATGGCTTGCACTCCTTTATTTGGAAGGCTAGTTCACATTTAATGGCCAGTTTTGCTTTTTTTCCACATAGAGCTATGCTTTTTTTCTCATAATATCATTCACATGATAAATTATGCATGGTTATTATTGTTGCTACGCCACTCCCTTAAGTGCATGTTTATCAGTTTGCTCATATTCAGTGCTTAGAATTGACTATATTCAAAATAATAGCTTTTCTAAATTGTAACCTTAAATGTTTTCAATGTGGTTCACGAGAGCTAAGTTCTCAGCCATTATTTGTTTACAGAAAATTCTACATTCTTCTAATTCTACACGTATTCATTTGGCAGGTGTTTGAAACCTTCAAGTTTGGAAGTGCAATGGCGTCCTCTGGAGGTGAGATGTTTAATATGGCTCATTTTCTTCTAGAAGGCTTCACACTGAGATAAATTTGAAGGTTGGATATAAACTGTGCAGGGCTGTGGCCCTCCCTGCCCACCTCTGCCTGATGAGGTGGTCGCACTATGAAAAAACACCAAAAAACAATGCGAAACCGGAAGTTCCTGCCTACTCTGTAGAAAATTCCGGTGGGGGGAACTTGAACCTGCGATATCACACCACGTGACTTTATAAGAGGGCGCTTTCTAATCTACTCTAAAGCTGTATTTGCATCTAAAAAATAACATTTGCTTCACATTGAGTCATTAAAAGGCTAAGTCATGTGACCTCTCCAATCTGGTGTCTCAAGCTGCATCAGGTAATTTGGCATTGTAGTTCTACGTTAAATCCAGGTCAACTTTTCATGGTAGTGGAAGCTGGAATCGCACTGCATAGGCATGAACCTCCACTTTCGCTTTGTTGGATGCAATCCCATTCTAGTCTAAAGAGTAAGAAATGTTAAGCTCGTTTTCCTTCCTGTCTGAATGTACATTTGTTGTGCGTCCGAATCTGGCAGCCAGTGTGACCAAACGAATCCACAATTTAAGTAAATTTTAATTGATAAGTTTTAAAATTACAAAAAACATTGGTTTATAGATGTTAGATTTCCTATGGCCATATTCAAAAGTCTTATACATCACAAAATATTGCTATTTCTACAGGAATAATGTGCCTGCTTTGGCCTAATACTATTAATATTACGCAATAGACTCACGTGTGGTCCGCCAAATTATCGTTTGGTTGTGGAATCACCAGGAGTGATTCATTTGCAGATCTTTCAGAACCTTTTGGCTAACTAATTACACTTAGTAGTGGTGTCCCAGTTCAACCATGGATTTTGTCAGCCCTTCCTCTAAGGGCGAAGGTCGAGGGATTCTGGACAAACGAGAGTCCCGTAATTGGACTGTCTTCGTTGGATTACTACAACTCGTTTTTAAAGCTAAAGTATTTTGTGCTCTTTTTTTAGACTTTCAGGTTAAGGAACTTGACAAGCGTGCCTCGGGACAGGCTTTTGAAGTAATCCTGAGTCCTACAGCTCCTGAGGGCAAAGGAGAATTCCCTCTATCCACTCCAAAGAAGAAGGAAGTATCTCTGGATGAGATCCAGAAGAAACTGGAGGCTGCAGAAGAGAGGCGCAAGGTAATTGGATCGACGTGAACTTGAGGCATCGAGGTATTCTTAATCTAAATAGTTTTTCTTCCATCAAAAGAACCATGAGGCTGAGGTCCTGAAGCACTTAGCTGAGAAACGAGAACACGAGAAAGAGGTTCTGCAGAAAGCAATGGAGGAGAATAACAACTTCAGCAAGATGGCCGAGGAGAAGCTTAACCAGAAAATGGAAGCCAACAAAGAAAACCGCACAGCACGAATGGCAGCCATGAACGAGAAATTCAAAGAAAAGGTACCAGTGTATCTTTTCTTACTAATGCTTTTGTTTCCAATGTTTTTTTTTTAACATCTCGTTGTTTATTGCAGGACAAGAAGTTTGAAGAGGTACGAAAGAACAAGGAAACGAAAGAGGAAGGCGAGGGTGACGGCGACAACTAAGATTCCAGTCTTGTTTTCTTTTTCATTTAAAGTTTACTACAGTTTTTTTTTATATCCAAAGATTTATTTTCCATTCTGTTGAATTGCCAGTTTTCAGTGTTTGGATTCATGTACTTGCCACTTTTTGTACTAAGCGGGTTTTTGGGGAATTAGCTGGTGCACAACGTTTGATCGCTCTGTGTGTATTCAGTTCTGTTTCTAATCATCCCTTTAACCTGTAGATCTGTCCATTTGCAACTCTATCGCGTTTAAAATGAGCAGTGTAATACTGATAGGGATGCATGCCAGTGTAATGCATAGGTTTAATATATACTGCATTGTGCAAGTGAACCTGGTCCTGTCAGTAATACCTTCTGTTGAGCTTAATAAAGTTGCACAGTTGTATGTTCTTGTGCCAGTTTCGCCAAAGCCTCTTTGTTGGTTTGTCCCTGTGCTACAGATAAACATTGGTTTGTATATCAAGGACATAAATGACAATTATAATAGATTTCGACAATTTGTGCATGAAACGTTTAATGTTAACAATATTACCAGTACATGCAATCAAGCTAACTCAAATTCAACTAGTGTAAAAACGAATTTTATTTTAACAATACTAGCATCTAGTGTTTGTAAGTTTTAAGTATAGAAGAAGCCTTTTGATTCCTTAACTGCGAACACAATAGTGCATGGAACTTTGCAAAGGTTGTCTGTCACAACATTGTGTGTTCTGAATTAAAGCCTCCATCTTTGCTCAATATTACAAAGACATTTCCAAATTGTCCCGAGCAATTACATGCATCCTAAAAGATATTTCCAGAAAAATGTTGTGAATACGTGTTTTTGTTTAATAAAATTAAAATCAAATCACGTGATTGTGTTGTGTATGCATCCACTAGTACAATACAGTTGATGGTTCAGGAAATATGACCCAATCAGAATTATGTACTAGCGAGGTTTTCAAAATTATGCACCAACAAAGTATTATTTTCCATTCCTTTGTTTAAATATACAAAGTGGACCATTGTTTCCAGTGTTGACGCTTATTTGACAAGGGCACACTGTTAGCCAGTTCTTGAGTGGGTGATGAGATCACATTGCTTAGCACCGACAGGACACAGCAAAATGCGCTACAATTCAGGAAGAGTACATATACACAAAACATAAAATATTACTTCAAATATTAAGCGTTATTTAAGGAATAAGAAATCTATTGTTACGCTGACACGCCTGTGTTTCACACAGCCTGTACATTTGACAGGGTGTAGCCATCTTGACGGTAAATTCCCATTGGTGGGCTTCTTTAAAAAGAGGCGGGGCGTTTCTCTACGGTCTTCCTGATTGGACGATTTTCCTGCCTGTCACAAATCTTTAGATCACGGCAATCTGACAGTGGTACTGCAGGAAGCTGACAGGAGCCTCTCTCGCTCAACAAATTATCACGTAACCATGGAATTTTCTTTGTTTCTTTGCGTTTTGTCTAGACGCTTATGACGGCGTGGTCAAAACCCGGAGGAGACTATAAGGTAAATCTTTACATTGAGTTATCATACGTAAAGGTAGCGTGTGGATTTTATAACTTAGGCTTTACGCAAACGAAACATGCGGCGATCAGAACGCATTTTAATAACCGTTTTTAAAGATAAATTGGTATTTGTAAAATGTCAGTTGCACTGAATAAAACAGAGGGCTATTTAGGTGTTGGTTGCACCTGTAGACCAGAATTTCTACAAGAGCTTCCAGCATCTCACGTTGCTTTTCGTGATTTAACACCATGGTCTGGGTGTTTTTTTAACATCTTTCACCTTTGTTCGTGTAAGATGGCTGTTTTCTCTGGTGTTATAAATTATTTTTTAATTCACGACGAGGAAACGAACGTTACGTAAGCGGTGTCTCTTCATATTCATATTCAGCGTCAATGAGAAACGCCCAACGTGTCACATCACGTGACCTTAAAATTCTGTTTTAGCCCGATTATTAACATTTTTACTTAGTTATTTATTTATATTTCAATTTTCATTCATTTAAAAATAGGTATAGCCCTGTTTACTCAAAACTGTTTGGCCTTTATTTAAAGTGTAAGTTGAAAATCAAATGCTAATACTAACTCACTTGATATACATTTGTTTTGTCAATTTGCAAACTGTGCCCAAAACAACAATATCTTGTGTTTTGTAGGATTATAAATAGGTTATATGATCCACCAATTATTCACCTTTTTTAATACAATTTCCCCTAACAGATCCCTCAAAAGCCTGCTTCTTAATCAGTCCTCACTATGGCGACGGTTGTGATGGAGCAGATTGGGCGGCTATTCATCAACGCACAGCAGCTTCGCCAGATCCCCCGTTTCCTGGAGTCGGCCTTCCCTAAACTTCCTTGTACTGTGATGGTGAGCGATGTGCCCTGGGTTTTCCGAGAGTCTCACATAATCACCGGCTACAGGCCTCCTGATCAGAACTGGCGCTATTACTTTCTCACGCTGTTCCAAAGGCATAACGAATCAGTAAATGTTTGGACCCACCTTCTGGCCTCCCTCATTATCCTGGTCAAGTTTCAAGAGTTGTCTGAAACTGTGGACTTCTTGCGAGACCCGCATGCCCAGCCGTTGTTCATCCTACTCCTGGCGGCATTTACGTACCTGGGCTGCAGTTCCCTGGCACACTTGCTCTCCGCAAAGTCTGAACTGTCCCACTACTCCTTTTATTTTTTGGACTATGTGGGTGTAGCTGTGTACCAGTATGGTAGTGCCCTTGCTCATTTCTATTATGTGATCGAGGAACAGTGGCATGCTCACGTGCGGAGCTTTTTCTTGCCGGCCTCAGCCTTCCTAGCCTGGCTGTCTTGTACAGGCTGCTGCTATGGCAAATATGCTAGCCCAAAATTGCCGAAGTTTGCTCACAAGCTATTTCAAGTGGTGCCCTCGGGCCTGGCTTACTGCTTAGATATCAGTCCAGTGTTGCATCGTATCTATAGATGCTACAGCTCCGAACAAGGGTGTGCAGATCAGGCGGTGGTGTATCACTGCTATCAGGTTCTCTTCTTTTTGATCAGCGCCTACTTCTTTTCGTACCCCCACCCAGAGCGTTGGTTCCCAGGACGCTGCGACTTCATCGGGCAGGGTCATCAGATCTTCCACGTGTTCCTTGTACTCTGTACCCTTGTGCAGATTGAAGCCGTTCGACTGGATTACTCAGAGAGAAAACACCTCTATGAACGCCTCCATGGTGACCTAGCTCATGACGCAGCAGCGCTTTTTACCTTTACAGCATGTTGCAGTGCACTCACGGCGTTCTATGTGCGCAAACGAGTGAAGGCTTTTCTGGAAGAAAAGCAGGAATAAAAGGATCTGCAACCGAAGCTACTAACACTGAATGATTGAGTATTGTATATGTGTGATTGATATGTGGCCTACCAAACTGGTGATGGGCTTTAAAACTATATCACCGTTTGAGAATGGGTCAAAAATAGTGTATTGCCCACTGAAAGGTGCTCACTTCCCATGTGGATTTGTTTGAATGCCACTCTAACGGTTATACCTTGATTACCGAAACCTTCTCTCTTTTGTTCAGTGTGCTGCTCCTTAGGAAAACTGTACTTTTTTAAATAAAAGAAGATAAAACCCTGGTAGACAAAACCCTAAGGGGCAGATTTTGATGTTTTAGCATGGAAAAACCACCAGAAAATTCCTCTTCAAAGAACATAGAGTTCATGTTAGGATGATTTTGGGTTGAATTATTTGTTTCTTATCATTTCAAATTCCTTACACCAATGTAAACCTTCGACCAAAGGACTGGACCTGACCGTGTGTCCAGATTCCCTGTGCCAAGTTAGGTTTACTTTATAAGTATCTTGCGAACTGCAATCGGTTTTGCACCAGCAGTGCATTTTGATTTTATTGCAAGAATTTAGGAAGTGACTTTGATTTCGAAAGACTCCCTAAACCCTTTTGGTTCTGAAATTGCACAGAAACAGTAGGTGATTGTCCTTCTGAAAGTTATAAAAACCAGTTCATACACCCTTCTATGGGCACTTCTATTGAACACGGAGACTAGTTGAGTTGTTATGGAGCTAATCTCCAGAGAAAAAAGGTGCGTCCCTTTGTGCCCCCTTTGAGAAAAAAGGTGTGCCCCCCTGTGGACAACAGACACATGCAGGAGCTCCATCTTCACTAAATGCTTGGTGAATCAACCTCTTGGGGCGGACAGTTTTGGTTCTCCTTTGTAGACAAGGACTATGTTACTGGCCTTTACCTTCACTCATCCATAAGAAGATCTGTGCTTTCTTTTTCTGAACAAAATCTAATTTGACTAATCTGTGTTAACTATTTATTCTAATGTGCCTGGCCACATGCATGCGTCCCTATGTGAGTATGCAAGCAGGTGCTTGTTGTGTGTCCATTTTTGAATGTATATGTATGTGACGGTGCGAGAAGCCTACTTATAAGAAAGGAAATGAAGGTCATAATGGTCTGAACCTTTCTGACCTAGCTCTTGACCTTCATAGAGCCCACCTCACCCAACTCCCTCCATCAGTTTTGAGTTGCTAGTATTGTAGCATTTACCATCAGTTGGATTGGATGAAAATATGGTTTAGAAGGTGCAGAAATGGAACTTGTTCCACTTTGAGATGTTCCCAAAAAAGGAAACTGTAGACTGAGGGGAAGTTGACCGGTAACTAGAACGACGCTATTGCAGACAATGTTTGCCTTCAATGAAATAATTTCAACAGTGAGACGGAATGACAACGAAATCCATAATGAAAATTTAAAAACGAACTTATAGAACAAAAGTATTGGACCCCAAAGCATGTATTGGTGGTCTAACCAATCACAGCGGTCCGATGGTTCTTGTAGTCTATCACCAGTTTTGTGCCTATTATAAAAAGTCCCCAAGTGGTCATTGCCAGGCAGAAATACTCGTTCATGAACCCCATTCCAATATCCTGGCCATTGTGATATGGTGAAACAATGCCTGTCTTGATGTGGTGCAGTTGTCCCGCTCCATTAGCAGAAAACGCCCCCAATTCATTTGGTTTCCACTACCATCCTTAACAAGTTTGGATAGGCAATCTTTCACCAAACACGACAAGTCCGTGCCAAATAGTTCGATTACCTAAGTCTGGCCTTACTTGATATCTGAAGCCTCCTTTTTCGCGAGATCTTTCATTTGCGAATGATTTCACTAACTGTTGTCATCTTCTCACCAAGTGGCTTAGCTGTAGCCTCTTTCTCTGACATCTCTGGTTTTGGTCCTAGTGAAGATTTTGGAATCTTGTTGATTGTTACCAGTTTTTTAAGAAGCTATTATTTCAGCGATAGAAGATGGTTTTTATTTGAACTAAAATACATGTTTCACCTGTAAATGTGCAAATTTTTACTGTTTTTGTTGCTGGTCTGTCTCACTGTTGTACTTTGAAGGCAACATTCAAGATCAACCATTTCTTTTGTCTGTTAAAAACAGCAGGAGGTGAAATACTGATTTTTCTCCACTGGGTTTACTTGAGGTATAGTGCAATAAAGTGGAAAAGCCAAGTCTCTAGATGGAAGACATGCTTATGGACATCAACATTGGATGAAGAGAGAACAGTATTGTGTCTGATGGTGTTAGTATTGACAGAAATGTTCTCAAATTCAATTTTCTAAGTGGGAAAAGAGAGCCCAGTGTTTTATATCATTTGATTTAATTATGTAATTAAGATGTAATTTATTATTTACTCATTTGTGTGGAGTTTTTGAGGAAATTTTATGATTTCTGATAAACTGAATTATTCCACTCATCCCAAAGGCACTTACTGTGTACAGATTACTCAAAATTTGTATTGCTTTTGTTATAGCTGTTGTGCTTTTTTTTGTAATGCACTAAAGATGACGTGTGGGACAGAAAGTTCCTGATCTGCTACAACACTACAGCTCAGTTTTAACGGTTTTTGCACAAAGCCATGCAAACATTTATACCGTATTTGTGTGAAGAACAAATTGAAGACTGCTGTCGACCCAAATTATACCAATGTGTGGAAATGACTATTAATGTACCATGCTATTCAAGTGAATAAACAACTGTAAGCCTCACCATATACTTTATACTCACCATGTCTTTGTGTGTGTTTTTTTAATACAGCATTGGTTTTTATGTGAAGAATTCAAGTACCGGAACCTCAGGTAAAACAGGACATCAAAGAGACTTTTTGGGGTGTTTTTTTCATGGTTAACCCTAAACTTATTTAGAGAAGGAAAATAAACTCATTTTAAGTCTGCATTATTTGTCTGTAATAATTAAAATATGATATATTATATACTATATATTATATAACTTAATTTATGGTTATATTCTTGCTCTGGTTTTTTTTTTCTTGTTATAACAGCCACAGATTTTAACCAGTGTTTGTATTCAGCCTCAAAATGACCGCTTGAATTTTATTTATATTTTTTGAAGAGCATTTTTTTTATCATTTTCAGTGGTTTAGCTAGTCTCCAATGCCAGGTCTACACTCACAAACAAGATTAAAAAACAGGTTAATTGTATTTATTTTTGCCAGATTTTACAACGACTGCTAAATTATTCGTTTTGGGACTCATTTGCACAAAATCCCAACTTTACATTACACAGCCTTTACACATATATTCTGCATGCTTCAGGGAACACTACAGCAACCGTTATCATTGTACTTGCTGGTTGTGCTTTGGTACTAATTGATCCTGTAATAAATTTTTTTAAGCAAATCCTGCATTGTACGGATGTAGTTTTCCATTTTCATTCCCGAGTTTAAACCATAAGCAGGAAGTGGGAGTGGCACAGTACGTTTTTATGTCACAATGTGCTGGCTAAAAGATTATTTTATAATGATTTTTGTGTTTATTTTTAGACAATAACGTGAAATATGTTGAATGTTCACATTTTAAACTCAATATGAAAGGTGCTTTAAAAAAATCCATAATAAAAGTTCTTTAATAATCTTTGCTCTGTAGATGAAAAAGGATCAGTCAATAAATGTACTGGTGTTTTTCAACATCTGAGAGAGCAGAATTTGTTGCCCCTTTTTGACAGTTTTCTTGATTAATGTAGTTTTCGTAAAAAGAAAATATGTAAAACTAGTACATAAAAATGTGCTCGTGAACAGAAGAGCAATAAGAACAAAATGTAAGAATAAAAAGGGGGAAAAAACAAATGTGAAGCTCTCTGTATTTTTAAATACATATAATGGTTTTTTTACAGTTTTGTTGGTTACAGCCAGAAAATTTAATATGTGCAATAATAAATCACATCTCTATATTTATAAAATTATGAAATTTTTTTTATTCATTGAAATGAAGGCTTTCTGCAAGTTAAGGGTTTCGATTTTTAAGCTACGCCATCGTTCGTTCCAAAAATAAATCCACTTGTAAATAAATGCACGCGCTTACCACAAGGTGGCAGTAGAGTCAAAGACCACAACTGGGAAATCATTTGTGAGTGACCGTGACGCACTCGCCATTACCTCTGTTTATTTCTACACAAGACTCGAGTATAAACAAGTAATAAACAATAAACCAAGGCTTAAACTGTTCGTTTTAATACACACGCAACTCTTGAGTAGTTTGTGAAAAGGATAGCTTTAAATAAATATAGGTTTGTATAGACAACAACATGCCATTAACAAATGTTTCAAGCTCTCATTTCATTTACCCTGGACTCCAAGGTCCACTCCATTGCCATACAATGAATTAAAAGGGTCCTGAAAAACATTCACGTTTTAATCTCTCCATAACATCTCTGTCTTTAGTCTTACAAGTACAGCTTGTTCCTCTCCAATCAGTTTCTGTTCTTCTCCTAACCCCAACCTCACCATTCGGAAGCCTACTTATCTTCAAGTACTTAATACACTGAAACGTCCATTCTTCATCATTTGGCCGTTGCTTTTTTGAAGATTATAGTAAAAATTGAGCTTTCTAGTTTAAAGGTATACATCCATTTTAAAGCTAAAAAAATACTATAAAATAATTTCTGCAGACTTTAAAGAGACGGCAACGTGTCATTTTATTTATTTCAATATCTTTGGCAGTAATGATTAGAACTCAAATTTGGATTGGTAACCTTGGTGACCGTTGAGCTCCATATACAGGTGAATTCAATCATGAGAAAGAATTTACTGGTGGCCGATTGCATCTTCTCTAAAGAGTGGCAACATGGGAACAACCCATAGATGAGATAATCACGGTTAAGGGGAAGCTGTCTCAGAGATTTAAGCTCTCGGTTTCAACTGTGAGGAACATTGTGCAGAATTGGAAGACCAGAAGCACAGTTCTAGCTAAGCCACGAAGTGGCAGACCAAGAAAATCTGGTGAGAATGGTCACAGTCAACCCACAGACCAGCTCCAAAGACCTACAATATCATCATTCTGCAGATGGTGTCAGTGCAGTGGCCATTGACTTGGAATCTTGTTAAAGTTTTAGTTTAGGTGTCGGTGGACTAGAAATAATTGGATATTGTTGATTTTTTTTCTTCTTTTATGACTTCCAGGTTCCCACTTTAAAGGGTTTTTTTATAAAGGATTTTTTCATAAGGACAATGACCCCAAATGCATGGCCAAGGCAACAATGGATCAAATACTTCTTTCCCTCCTACACAAATTGTCAGGCTGGAAACATTCAGAATGGGTAGAGGTATAAATACGGAACTAGTTTGGTTTTCCAAGAAAATAATCAAAAGCGCTTAACTCCCACATCAGTCATATTTTAACACTGATTAGGCAACTGGACAAAAGCTGCTGACAGACATTTAAAAGTCGTCAATGCTGCTGGGCTCGTACGTCATTTGCTTCCTTTTATGTACGGTGAACGTAAGTAATGTGATGTGAGAGCCGCTGGAGTGTGTTCTCAGAAGAAAGCTATGTTTTCCTGCAGTTCTGTTCTAGGAAATCATTTCAATCTAAAGTGTAAATTGGCTCCTGCTGTATACTGGTGCTCTGATGAATTCTCTCGGTTGTATTATACGGTTAGAGAGCTCTAAATCATACAGGCGTGATGGGTGTAATCACCTTGCCGGCTGCTTCCTGTCTTCTAACTATCAATTCCCACTCTTGTCTCCATCAATTTTCCTCTTGAAATGTCCTCTTAGTTCGCCATGGCTCCGTATTCCTGATCCGATCCAAGAAAGTTACACTATCTTCACATTCATGTCCTTTTTTCACCGTCTGCCAATGATTTGGATCAGGGCTGGCGAAGTAATATCAGGAGGCTTGCATGTTCTATCATGAGGTGTAATTAAAGACCCGGCAAGCTCTTTTGTTCAGTTATTAAATCGCTCGGACCTTCATGGCGACTGGCGCCTTTCCCCTTGCTTTTCAGCTTCTCGGGTTCAGATTAGGCTTTCTCTTCCTTTTGTTGTCACGGCATCTCCAACGTGTTCCATCTTTTCATTATCTCACAGTGAGAAGCACAAAAGGCGAAATCAATATATTCCTCTGAACTAATCCCCTCAAACACAGAAGAAAAAGGAGACTTCAGATACCTGGCGAAGTTGAGAAATGCAGCACACTGCACTCTTGAGAAGTTCGACATGATACAAAACTTCTCAGCTCTAAACAGTGGTTATTACGGTTGCACTGAAAACCATTAGAACAACAGGGGAACCCAATACCAAAACCTGCTTTGCACTGGCCTGCATTTAGAAATCAGTCTAAAATGGAGTATATTAACTCCCTTCAAGGAAGGCTCCTCTCCAAAGGTCATCGCTTTTTCAACTATACCTTTCCAAAGATTTGTGCCTCTCCAAAAATTGAAGTTTCTTCACGAATTTTGAGTTTCCAAAAGAATAGATGTCCTCCAAGAATTGGAGTTTCCCAAAAAATGAGGAGCTCTCAAAGAATTGGAGTTTCCCAAATAATAGGGCTCTTCAGGAACTGGAGTTTCCCCAAAGATTAAGAGTTCTTCAAGAATTTGAGTTTCCCAAAGATTAGGAGGTGTTTAGTAACTGGAGTTTCCCAATGAAATGAAGTTCTTTAGGAATTGGAGTTTCCAAAAAAAATGGAATGCTTCAAGAATTGGAGTTTCCAAAAGAATAGGACTTCCTCCCAAATTTGAGTTTCCCGAAGAAGATGGTTTCTTTGGAAAACATCAGAAATGGACACGATATGGATGTTGTGGGGGTGTTTGAGCTCCAAAGGTAAAGGAAACACTTGGTCAAAATTAATGGGAAGATGCATGCTATCAAAGGACATTGGTTCCACCAGAACAAAGTGAAGGTTCTGGAGTGGATCTCAGTCTTCTGATCACAATATCATTGAATCACTCTGGGGTGAACCCAGCCCAAGAATTTACAAGAGTTGGAGGCTCTTTGGCAAGAAGAACGGGTTGCTTTACCAAAAGAGAAGATAAAGAACCTCATCGACAACTACCTCAAGAGACTGTAATTGATGTTAGGGGGGAGGGGGGGCACAAAATATTAAGAGCTGGGGTGTGTAAACTTTTGTACTGGGGTGATTTGGAAAGTTTCTGTTGTCATTATGATTTAAAAAGACAAAACCCAGTTGTCTGCTATCTTTAATATTTTTTAAAAATGGTCAAGAAATCTGACAAATTGTCATGTTGTGTAAACTCACACCTGTAGGTGGAGCACAACTGTAGGTGAGAACAGTGATGTAAGGATTCGCGAGGCTGCATTTCAGTCAGTAAGTCACTATTTATAGGCCTTAATTCTAGTCAGGGACTATGCCTCAAGTGCCTCTGACCTTCATTATACACAATTGTAAGCCGTAATACAACTTAAATGAGCAATAAAACCGTCACCATCCGCACAGTTTGCACCAGGCTTTAATTGTTTTTTTTTTCTGTGTCCAGTGGGACGTTGCTTCTTGGTTTCAGTACATTCTGTACTATAGTTTAAGGGAAAAAGATTTGAAAGATTTGCTCATTTAAAATGTAAACGGCTCTGAAGTAATCGGATCTACACTAGGCTATGCTAGAAGTATGCTAGAAACTACTAATTAAATATGGCGCCATTGAAGAATTAAAAATAGAACAGCAAACAGGCAACTTATAATTTTCAGTTTCTTTATTGTATTGTAAAGAATAATGCAAACTATGTGAAGCATTGTAAGATAAAATGGTAAATGTTTAGACTGTTTACACTGGTGTAGTCTATTTCACTGGTCTGCAATTATGTGTGAAAGAGGACTAATGACCCCAGAGCACAAAGAAGTAGCAGCATTATCCACTCGAACAGCACGGACCCCTGAAATACTGAATGTAATGGGTTAACACTAAGGACTTGGAGGAGTTGTGTAATGCATTTTAGACCCATTTAACTGCTGCAGAAGATTTAGGATCCATGGAAAAAAATCGATGCAGAGAGGATAAAGTACTTTGGTTGTCCATGCAGCCTGAAGATCAGTGTAAACATTATGGGCATTTGGTCGTCTAATGATTGTGTGAAGGGAGCGCACGCTTCTGCTTGGTGTTGAGTTGTTTTCTAAGTGTTTTGTCTATTTAACAGTACTCCATGATAGAAGGTGGTGCTGTTCTTGCAACTGGGCTTTGAGAATGAAATCAAAGTAAGAATCAGCATTTATCTAATTTATGCAGGTAATTAAAAGGCAGTTGGTATTGTGAAGGTTGTGGAAACAGTTTTTCACAGCATTAGATTGTTACATTTGGAGAAAAGCGGAAAAAAACATTAAAAATTATAGTTTTATGTAATTATTAATGCTTTCAAGGACACTTTTGGTATGGAATTTAATGCATAAACATTTTACAAATGTAAATACATGCCTTTTTAGAAAAGTACAAAACTATTGTTTCAAGTACAAATTTTTTTTATGCATTTGTGGATTCGATCGGCTTCTGCAGATGTAGATATTCCAGCACATATGCAACATTTGTTCCTAACAGATTTTAATAAATAAACCATTTGAGCGACTGAATTTGTGGCACACACAAACTGTGTCTTATGGGTCCCCAAGATCCTCTTAAGATCCTTTAGTTCTGCGGGTAAAAGCTGCTGTTTCGGCACAGATATTATTTGCCGTGATTTTTCCCTATGCATGAGATAACAGCCATATTAGCCAATCACATTCCTCTGTGATGTGATGACTCACAGGAGCCAACAGCCAATTGGTTATAGGCAAAGTCTGAAAAAAAAGATATTTGCCATGTTTGCTCTTTTAAACCTGTGATGGACTGGCGAACTGTCCAGGGTGTACCCCCGCCTCTAACCCAATGTGTGCCGGAGATAGGCACTGGCAGACCCCCGTGACCCCGAAAGGGAATAAGTGGGAATGAAAATGAATGAATGAATGAATGTTCTTTTAAACATTACAATATCAGTCCACATACACGCACTGAAACACTGACGAAGCTAGCATTTAGGTTTAGCCTCTTACTCCTCAGAGACAGCCATGAGTCTCACTCTCAATGTAACTTTTGTATGCAATCAGTTCAACCGTAATTAAATAAATAAAAAGAGATTTTGTACAGGTTTAATTTTAATGTGAAACTGAACTCACTCCATACTACTGCAACTCCTCATTAAGAAAAGTCGCCCAAGTTGACTGACGAAGAAATAACTAAAATATGCTTATGTTATAACCTAATTTGCATAAATATAACAGATATTAAAGTTTTCCGCTTCAACGCTACTTTTTCAATGACATAGAACAAAAATTCGCTTCAATTAAACAAACGTTCTAAAAGCTAGCATCAAAATAAAAATACAATGAATACTAATAAAAATAATGGTGATGGTTTTCACATCACTTTATTCAGTTTGCATCAATAAATTAACTTGTAAAATTAATTTAAAGAGAGGAAAAGCTGTTATACACTGCATAAAATAAAAAAAGTAATGAATGTGTGTGGGAGAGGAATAATGTAGAAAAAATAATATTGTTGTGAAATAATTTTACATTTTCCACTATTTCTTGTTTTTATTCTCTAAAGCCACAACCTCAATTTCTTCCTGAGAACAGAGCACAAGATTACTTCACATGAATGCACCCATAAAAGTAACAATTGTGGTGCACCCTAAATTACATCATTGTCTATAATACACATTTTAAGATACAGGGGTGTTCCAAAACCTCTCGGCTCACAGATGTTTAAAAGAACATCCCCGCTCACAAAATCCAAAAATTCTTAACTTCCCGAGAGCCCTGTTGTGCCAGAAATTGGCATCAGATTTAAAGAAACTGAATTCAACCCCCATCTTTCCACCCTGGAGCTCTGCAAGTGGAATTTATCTTGCCTTTAGCTCAAGATTAATTAAAACACTTAGTAAGTGGAACAGCAGTCCGGCGAAGATAAATTAGCAAGTTCTTAAAATCAGCTGCTAAACATAAATGGAACCCAAAGTTTGTGGTGGAGGATTTAGAGAATTTCCATACTAAACAGCACCTCCGCCATCTTCTGCTCTGAGGACTCTGTTTTAATGCATAGCCTGATGCCATCACTCATTTCTGAGGTAACAGCACTCAGAAGTAACCTCACAGGATGAGATGTGTTTTTGAGGCCGGCAGCAAGTTGCAGGCTGTTTCATCTGTGTTTACATGACACACTGCCTCACATTCGCTTTTGATGAGACAGATTGCAAATGCACTTGAAACAGCACAAAACTACGGAAAAAAATAAGCACTGGGAGACACCTGTATGTTCATGACAGAAACTCCACTTGTTGGTCATCCCACACATCCGATAACGTAAATAAAAATCCATGTTGTCTGTTTTCCTAATCCTTGGATGCTCTAATTTGATTGGATTCCAGCAATCGTATTTAATATCCCGAATCACTGCACACATGAATTATTCTCAAAGCAACCCCAGAGACGTGTCCTTATATGATTCTTGAAGGTTCGGTTTTGTTGAGATGTTCTTGATGGATTTTTGTTTAGCTAGTCATCAAAAGCACATTAAAACATCGGGCACAGTTAAATAGGGCTAGAGCACTACTGGAGTAATTGCTCAGAGTAATAATGTAGTGTGGTTTTCTGTGCATCTTTCAGGGTCTAAGTGTGCTTGAAAGCACACTCGTCAGAACTGTTGCCACCAAACATAATTCATCGTATAGTGCACTAACAGTTTGTCTTAGACTAATGAAATTTGGCACGTGTGTGTATTTTACTAAGACGTAAAAATAACTAATACGGATTGCATTTCCAAAATTGACAGGAAGTCAGTTTTTTTGCAAAATCTCATAAAATTAGTTGTACTTTAAAAACCTTTTGTTTTTTTAACTCCCCCTATTAGAGATTGTATTCCTTTACCTCCAAACTTCATCAGTTGTATCTGAAAGCACATGGGATGTTCAGTTACCAACCATTTGGTCGTTAAAAGTCAAAAAATCACCATAAAAGGAAGTTGTTATAACTCAACCCTGCAATGTTGTATCAATGTCAAATTCACCAATTTCCGTCAATCAAACTCTATCGGTGTCGGAACACATCTACAAAATACTCTCCCAGTTTGTGACATCTGTGACAAGGATATTGTCCAAACAAATGGACAATTATTGAACTCATTCACGATGCCTCCGGGAGGTTACAGCGCTTTACGTTATGGTTTTCATTATTTAATGAAGTAATTCTCACTTGAATACATCTCTTAAATTTTAATTGGTATCAAACCGGAAGTGCAGTAGCCATTTGATCACTTTTTGTAGCTTTAAATAGTACTTACTTTCCCTTCTCCTGTCTATATGAGCTGAATTTATATTAGTTTAGCTGATGTGCACGATGTACAGTGTCCGATTAGACAGTATTTGGCTGAGTTAGAACAACTTCCTGTTGAAATTTCAAATTTTGAAAACCACAGTGCATAGTTTAACAAATTCAAGAAAGCTTTAACACCTCATATGCCTTAAGATCAGACTGATGGAGTTCAGGGAGAGATGAATAAAATCTCTAGGAGTTGTTTGTGAAAAAGTGACTCGAGAAAAAAAAGTAAATTTCCTGTCGATTTTGGAAATGGAATCTATATCACTTATTTTTAAGTCTTAGTACCCTATACGTGTTAATCCGCCTACGACATTCGCCAAACTGCTAGCGTATCATAAGCTGATACATGCTAGCTGGCGCAATTCCGACGTGTGCGCGAAGTGAGAACATTCAAAAATACAATAAGTTTCTATGCAGCTTTGGTGCTCAAGCCCTAAGTACTAAAGAAAGGAAGAGGAGAGAATTAGAGAAAACAAAACACATATGTTCACAATCTTGTGTTCGTAATAAAACCACCCTAGACATTTGTAATATTTTGATTGGTTAAATGCAGATAAATTAATTCCTGTTTTACGCTGCTGCTCTTAACGAGCGTGTCGTAACAATGTCTGGGAAATTAATTTCAAAGAGACCCTATATGAAGGTATCTAAAATGACTTTTTTGACAAGTCTGTTTTCTGTTGCAGCTTGTGAAGTGCCCTGTGGAATGCCCTGAGAGTATTTGTATCCAGAAGCACAGTGGTTTAATGCAGAGTAAACTGCTGTCTTAACAACCCTCTTGAGCCTTTACTTGTTATTATCAGAGAGGAGAAAAAAGAAGAAACTCTGGAAAACAATGCACATCACGTGCTGAATGTATCTTGACAAAATCTAAATGAAATGTCTTTGTGGAAACAGAAAAAGTAAGGGTTCTTGGTGCCGAAGCCTGAATGTAGCTCGCTGGATTGACAGGAGAGATAGAACGCGGAAGATCTGACACCTTCACAACAGAGAACCAAGCTGACCATGACCCAGAGTTTGCAGTGACCCAGACTGTGGATGATCTAAATCTTCATGTTTTTCATGCATGTGTCAAACGGGATAAAGCGCATCTTGTGAGCATTTAAAATTGTAGATGTGTTTGTTGAATTTGGTACCAATTTAACCTTGTTTCTGGTGGTTGTGGTTTGCAGCTAATGTTTGTGTGCAGTTTTTTTGCAGTATTTAAGGTATATTTTCCAAGCTAGGATACTGTTGAGAACCAGGCTGCTATTGGGAACCACATTCCGGAGCAAACTGGAGAACCTGCCTGTCTCTCTTGACCCCTCTTCTTTACTTTCCCTCCCATGGTAGTTTATCAGGCCTTCGAATCAGACATATGGAATGGAAAGCACTTGCCAAGAAAGATGCTCTAGCCGAGACTGGTGGGCCTGGAGGCTTCTGACAGGCCTTGCCAGAGAGATGGAGCCCTCCTTTCCTCTCTAGCAGATGGTTGAAGGAAGAAAAAGAGAGCGAGAGAGAAAGTAACTCATTTCGTTGGCTGTAGTTATTCTTACAAACATCAATATATTTAGAAAGTGGTAAAGCAGACCGTCACACGAGACGAAGGGTGGTTTCTTTTCGACAAGCGCACCAGTTTTGCTGCATGACTTACTTGCAGTCAGACTGTAAATAGGCACGAGTTGTGTGCAATGCATCATCCATGCCACTAGGTGTCTGTGGAATACCCAAGATGTATTGTTTTGGATCTTAAAATGTTCTTTTCCTTTGATGGCTTGAGAAAATGAGACAGTGCTGCAGATTGATGCTTCATCAACACACTTCCATTAACATGAATCACTTCTAGAAAGAATCACAGTAATCGGTTTCTCCGAACAACGATGAAAACAGCAGCCAATTAAAACGTCGTAAACTCTGCAAATGCACTGCTGGGTTTTAAACGACATCATCAAAATATCCTCTTCCTCTTTGAAGGCCCTGTAATGCATATGAAGTAATATTTGTATCCATCTAAAAGCAAAAACAATGACATTATTGTCAATATTTTGGCTTGTATGGAGAATTCTGGGAAATTTTGCATTGACTAAACATTGGGTCGAACTTTGTGAAACTGTAACGCAAACTGAGAAGCTCACGGAAACTTCAAACTGACAACACATGTGTTAAAGATTAACGTTTGAACTACAATGGCCATTGGAAATTAATGGGCAAAGATGAAACATTATAGAGAAATGCATTAATTATAGCAATAACTCCCTATAGCAACCAAAATTTACCCTAGCAACCAAATTGTCAGAACCTCATCTCAACTTTAGTGAAAGATAAAGACATGGTTGGTTGATTTTACTCATATTGACATGGCGAACATTATTTTACTCAGCCCTTTATAGCAACCGGGCTGTTTACATAGCAACCAAATGAACAGATCTATATCCGAGCTTCAGAAAATGCTAGAAACATATATTTTGGTATATATCATTCAAAGAGAGAAGGGAACCTTTTACTGACATAATTGACTTCTCCCTAGCAACCATATTGTTTACCCTAGCAACCAATTCCACAAAAATCTACTGCTCTCAAATTGGCTAAAGTTTATTTCACTCCTAAAAAACCACCAAGTTTATGTGCAAACTTTATCTGAATATTATTTTACATTTGAGTTGTGATTTAAAGCTCGCGAACCATTAAATCTGACTGAACTGGAGATGATGTTCAAAGATGAGGTCCAAAATACCTTCTACTTAAATTCCAGACTCTAATTGGGAGCTGTAGAAAGTGTTTAGGGGCTGTTGTTTCAGTAAAAGGAAAGGAAGATACACAAATATTGATGTCATTTTTCTGTTGTGGTGCCTAATCTTATACCCATGTCTAGTTTTGTTTAAATAATTCTTGCTCGCTTTCCAGAAATCATATCAACTTTGAAGCAATGCTTAAAAAAGAAAAATCTGGAAAATTTACAGAGGTATTCCAACTTCGCACACCACTGTATCCCCGTATTCAACGATAGGTATTGTGATATGCCATGCTTTACTGTTACACCACTATTACATAGGCGAAAGTAGAAGAATGTGTCGTGTATTCAATGCTTTCTGATTCAACAAGGCCTTGTTTAGGTTTGGCGCATGCGTTATCATGCAGGGGAATGTTTTAAAGGAGATCTGTGGACGTGGATTGTAAAACATTTCAATCTTGTATCCTTGCCATTCATCTTACCTCTGGAGAAATCAATGAAATGTCGCCTCTTGGCGTGTTTTTGTGGTGGGGGCCTTTATCTAATAGCTTTTATTGATTGTCATTGCACAGATTTTCCTCTCTGCTGATGACATCTGCACAAGATAAACCTTTGTGATCATTGGCGTGATGGAGCAATCATGTCTTTCTGACCGCATGCATGATTCCTTCACACCATCATTGACTTTGTGTCCATGTCTCGTTTTCTCAAAATAAGAGTTTGGTCAGGATCTAATCTCACTTAAAACTAGGTTTAGTTGCCCTTGAGGGGTAATTAGTCAGTGACAACGCAAGATAACAGCCATTAATCGAGTCTGCTTTAAGTTTCTTCAGTGCAACTTCTGCGTGACCATTAAACATGTGAAACATTTGACCAATCACACACCAGCCTCAGGCATGCACAGTCCGATTAGCCTAGCTGAGTGTTTTGTGTACGCTCTCGGCGCTGTTGGCCTGCGAGGATCTTCCTTCGCTTCCCAAGTTGAGGTCTAAGCAAGACTGAGAGATTCTATCAGCTTCTTTGCCCACGAGATATAGGGCAGTGAAAATATGGTTTACACTGCAACTGGGGCAAACATTCACCAGGCTGCTTGGGTCAGCTTATTTATAGTTAAACATACCAGACTTTAGTTATAAACAGGTCTTTTCCATTATACCAAAATGCCATTTTTTTTGGCTCATCTCATCTTCCGTTGCTATCGTCTACTTTTGGTGAAACAGATTGCCGCTACATCGGTGAACGATGCTGTTAGATGTTGGCACACGCTCTTGTCGTCGAGACGCATAGGTTAAGCTGTCCCTTAACATCCAGCAGGAATAATGAGGCAGGAGCCGAGGACAGAGATAGATCACCAGAATTCTACTTATCTACAGCAGTGCAGAGCTGAGATTGGTGAACGTGAAGGAGTGAAGGAGGGAGATAATCATCCGTCTTTTAAACACTTAAATCAGATCTTGTGCTGTTTCAGCAGCATTTTAAAACAAATCTGTAATAGTCCTCCTTGCAGGTCTCTGTGGTATTGCAGGAATCCATCACAGGTGAAGAGGAGGATACTCTTAGAGGAACCAAAGAACGTGTTTGAGACACTTGAATTATGCATTCTTTCATCTTCTAAGACGAAAGGATCTACCGCTGCCCATCTCCAGACATGAAGAGGCAGGGGTACACCCTAAATAGGTTTCTTGCTCCAGGCCAACCTCACGAATCCCTTGTGAGTTTGTGTTGTCTTTAGCTTATCATGTGACGTTAGCACCGTACAACATCAGGACATCGTTTCCTAACCAGATGAATGTCAAGAATTGGAGCTAAACTCTATTTCGATGCTGAAAAAGTTATCAGGTCACATAACAACCCAGCGTTCTCTCTTTAATTTACAATTTCAATCAAGAGGAACTGTAAACAAAAGGCTATTAGCATATTCATACAAAATTAGCCTGCGCTAATCACTAATCTCAGAATGACATTAGTTCTCCTAATGACTGGCTGGAAAGAGCTGTGTGTCACCTTCTCTGACATTTACTTTTGGTGTAAACGCATCTGTGTGTGTTTATCTAAATCATTGTGGAATTTCCCTTAGTCACAGTGTGTAAGAAACATTTATTACTGAGCATAAAAACTTTTGTGACTATTCGAAATTTTGAATGAACACCTCTTATTAGCAAGCCTTGCCTTATTTTGTAGTTCTTTCTCAGTTGTAAATTCAAACAAACTGGTATTCATTTGCAATAAATGCTAAATCTGTTCTTAACAATTTTTTTTACACATTGTTTAATGTTTTGCATCATAGTAGCCCTTTATGCTGATTGGTCAACAGGGATTTATAAAATTTTGGTATTTTGATAGCACTTAGAGGAGCAAAATGAAAATTTGTGTCTATATTCGGCTATAAGGAAATGTAAAAGACCACATTCTGCTTGATTAATCAGTATAACGTGCAAACACAACTTTAGTAGTTTTCCTAAAAGCCTTTTTTTGTGGAAAAAGCGTTATAAGCTCATTTCCACCAGGTTTAAAAAAATGGCTTGAAAAGTAAAAGGTCAAACTAAACAAAAAGTCAAACTTTAACATAAAAAGTAAAAGATTTTGAGATAAAAAGTTGAACTTTCGAGATAAAAAGTACAAGACCTGTAATGTGGTTTGTGTTTTGCAGAGTTTTGGTACTAAACAAAACCCAATAGCACAAAAAAGAACAGTGTAGTAAGTATAGGGGAGGTTTGCCTGTGTGGTTTACACCACGTTTTGAAATTGTCTGCGTTCTAATATTTTTAGCTTGATATTTTCATAATATGTAAAATAGCATAATTTATTCATGTTTAGAATGTTCATTTATGCTAGTTTTACTCTAATCTGGAACCAATGTACGCAATAAATCAAACGCTGCTGAATTTCCCATACATCACTGGGTTGTGAGCACTGGTAAACAATGTTTTTTTAGACACATTCACAAGTCACTTGCTGAAAGCATTGAGTGCGCCCACAACGAATTACCATATGACACGAGACTCATTTTCTCTCTGTTTATGATTAGTTTTTGTGTTCAAACATCTCACAGAATTGCTAAAATCATGTAATCTCGAGTGAAATGTGCTATCTCTCTGCGCTGGCCCTTTAAACCATCTGCTATTCCTATAACGACCCGAGAGCAGCGAAAAACCTTAGCCAGGAGCACAATAAAAGAGATTCCATCTCCATACCAGTGGAAGGAGGCCAGAGCTGAGGATGCAGTACCTGTTTGGCTCATGTTCCACTGGCCTACGGAGAGCTACGGATCAAGAATAAGCCAAATTTGCATTACAGCCTTTCATTCCTGTTCTTTCTTTCTTTATTTTTAATGTTATTCCTTGAACCAAATGCACAAGTTAATAAGAAGAAGGAGACTTCGTAATGTAAATGCACAGACTGCAGTAAAAGGGTGTCCAGGGAATGTGGGGTGAAGTTCAGAATCAAACTGGCCTTGTGGGAGGTTGATGGTTTCAGATTAGATACCACTTTACATTGGCCACTTTATTAGGTACACTTCCTAGTACAAGGATGAACCTCTTTTACCTTCAGAACTGCTGTAGTCCGCCATGGCTTAGATTCAACAAGGTACTGGAAACATTCTTCAGAGAATTTGCCACACCATGCCGTGTGATTGGCTGATTAGAAATTTGCATTAACAAACAGTTGGAAAGTGAATAGCTGGGTCGTGTCCTACTTAATTCAAAACAACAAATAGTTTTATTTCAAAATATTTTTTATATAGAAGGAATCTCACAGAATTCATTAAGGCATTGGTTAAGTTAAATTTCACTTATATTTTATTTACAAGACTCTACCAAACCGTGGCAATATTTCATTTATTGAACTAAGACTGTTAATGTGCTATGTTAGTGTTGGCTCAAATAACAAAGGGAGATTTTGGCTTCCAGACCCAGATGTTTGCATATGCCTCTGACAGGAAATGAAAGACTCTCGTTGCTTGCAATGATTTTACCTTATCAAATATGCATGGCTGGAAAAAGGCTTTCCAGATGTATGGATTTATCTAGAAAAAGAACAAGATCTCAACATAGGTTCTGTTCTCTCTCTCTCTCTCTCTCTCATGTTTCAGTATTTGATTGATTGATTGATATACAGATATATTTCATATGTGTGTTTTGGTTTACTTCTCTAACTTTGTTTTGAACCTCCTGTTGTTGAAAATCATTAAATTCTACTTCAAAACCCACGTCACTGGTAAATTAACCCGTGTTGTCAGTTCTAACTTACTACTATTGCAGTGAAGTGCAAAATTAGCAGACTATTGAATGCAAACATGACAAAAACAATAGTTAAATGTTTGCTTATGCTCATTTTCAATGGGAAGGAAATGAAGGACAAAGTGTTCAGTCAGCTTGTTCACTTCGTGCATTTAATGCATTTTCTTGCAGCCAAAACAATAGATATGGCTCCTTCCCAACAAACCACAGGAAGAAAGTCTTCTTCAAAGGTGAAATGATTATAATTACCATTTCAACGTTTACTTTCACATTGTCAGCGGCTTTTATTTCACATTTATCTCAGCCCTTTTGTTTCCAGGTTGAAATCATGTCAGAAGTGGCACAGCACACAAACTCTCTTGAGTATTATAACCATTTTAATTCACATTCACGTTGGAGTTTCATCTTGTTTGTTGCTTTTCTGTACTTTTCTGTACTTAGCTGAGCTGGGTAGTGATTAATGACATGCATGTCAATGTAACGATGGGTATTTTTTAAATACTCTGTGCCAATTGAAGTACAAATCATCTTTCTGCTGAAAAGTGATGACTGAACTTTTGTCCCCAATTACTCCCAGACGCTGCTTCAGTCACTGTTTTCACCATAAGATGCTAAAAGCACAATGCCGAGCTTGCTGTCTCCACCCAAACGAATGCATGTAGAAGTGGTGTTCAAGCTCAAATTTAGCTCTCCATCATGATTTTCAGATTCTATCATTTCATTTGAGAACTTTGACCTTTCTGGCAGACCTCGTTTCACACACCGTCGTTTCATAAACCTGCCACCGTCTATAATTTACCATTCTGTAGTTGAGTTGCCAACTTAGTGGATTTGTCAAATCTAGTGGCTTGTAAACCTTTAGTGACTTTAATTTAATCGCTGTGACTCTTCACATGGAGAAGCTGTGTGTATATCTGCTCAGCTCCAACCATAGACTGTAACAAATATGAACTACATCACCTACTGCCATTGGGATAATATTTGAATTCAAATTTGAAAGCCACTTCTCTGATTTTGTCTCTGATATATATATATAGAGAAGTGGCTACTTTTTTTATATATATATATAAACTGTCTCTACCTTTCAAATCAAAGCCACACCCACAAGCTTTTTCAAAACCCTGAAGGTTAAACTCATTGAGGACAGTGGAATTACTGAAATATTCTCTGAGCTTGAGTTGAGATTGCGAACACATCCACTTTCATTCTTTTCCTCTCTTTCTTTTTTTCCATTTTAATGCCATCATTTTCAGAATCAGAGCAGCTCTGCATCGACATCAGCTCCTTGGAGGCAGTCACACTGAAGCCAAAACAAAGAGACCAAGTATTGAGTGCTGCCAAGTTAAGCACCCACATGCTGAACAATGGCTCGCATGCCCACACTCTTCTGGTGGGCAAACACTTACTGAGAAGCACTAAAGAGCATCTTAACCTTGTTGTATGGTTTATTTCAGTTTACAACTGGTGTCTTTTTTTACATGAGGCACAGATTTAGCAGGTATTGGATCATTTGACGTAGAAATTACTTTTATCTTGCCAATTATGTGTGAAAGAGATTTAGGATATAAGCTATTTTCTCCTGTTAGCTTATTTTATGACACCCCTGTTTATTCAATTTTTCGTGTGAATTCCAAATAATCCCCAATAAATCAGCAGTACGTCTAACTCGCAGCAGGAGGAGTAAGAGAGCCAGGTATCTGAAGTCTGTGGTGTCTGGAGCGGCGTATAATATCTACAAGACCTGGATAGGGAATGCAGGTTTCAGTCCTGCTGCTCCCCAGGGCTTTAGTGAAAGACCTATCCACTCCGCTGGAGCATTTTTGTGCTGCTTTTCAGCTAATGCCCTTTTAAAGGCCACAGTTAAGTGACACAGATGAATCTTATTGTGAGCTGAAACAACACAACAGGGCAGGGTCTGTTAAAGGCAGTCTGTAAGTAACATTTGCTTTCAGAGTAGACTAGGCTTTTCTTTCCTGGTGGAGAAGCATCTTTTGTTCAAATAAAAACGATTATGAAAGGTGCAGTTGATTTAAAGATGCACTATCAATTAAAGCTGCAAGCAGCGATCAATGGGCTCTCGCACCTTCGGTGCCATCACCTTTCAGTGGCTAGTTTGTTGCAATATTCGCTACGACCAATACCTACTTAGGATATGTATTCAAGCAATTAGTCAAATTATTGATCAATACAGGTAAATTAAAAAATAAAACCATATCTCACAGCATCATAACCCACAGGTGGCGCCGTGAATGAGTCTGCATATTTTTCTGTAATCACTTCGGCCAATAATCTTGTCACATGAGTAAAAATAAGAACCTAAACAAATGTTCAATATTCTGTAAAAAATTAATGGCGCTTTAACTAAGGCTTTACACTGTATATGTGTCCAGAAATGACTGGTAAAGTTGGTAAATTTGGGACAAATTCCTGTTTACAGCGAAATTTAGAATTTTGACGGCCGCTGTAAAGATTAATAAAGTAAAAAAAAGTAACATCCCACATGCCTTAAGATAAAACTGATGTTTGGGGAGTTTGGAGATGACCAAATAAAATCTCTAGGAGTTTTTTTACGACCATTTTTAGAGGCTTTTGCCGATTTTCGAAACGCAATCCAATTTTCTTATATTTAAGTCTTATATTTAATTATATTTAATTAAATATAAGACTTCTTATATTTAATTATATTTGTGTGCCGAATTAATTAGTCTACAACCAAATGTTATCGCATCATAAGCTGAAATGTGTTTGGTGGTGCTATAGAGCCACTCTGCCACACCCACTTTTCGAACCTCAATCAGACGTACTTTATCATACGCCTGACTGTAATTGTAAAATATTTGTGCAAGTGCTCTGTTCAGCAGGCTAAAGTTAATAACACCAAACGTTGTTGGGATTTCGATTTTTCTGTTAACACACTTTTATACATTTAACAATTATCATTAATATTTCCAAAACCATTTTTATTCACTGTCATGCCTAAAACTTTTGCACAGAAGAACAGTGCTTTGTAAGACAACCACAATTGTCTTTTAGCCCAAGATGAATGGTAAGCAGTCACATGGTGGAGATGCAAGTTGCATCATCCGGAGTTACATGAGCAGGTGGGCTACTTTGAGACAAATCTTTGTATCTTGCCTCATGTGCAAAATATTTTCACCCACAATTTCTCAGAGGAGTAGAGACTGAAAAACATAGCCATCATTAACGAGCATGTTTCATTAAAGGACGGCTAATGGATCTCTTTGAAGCATTGCCAATGACTCTCTTGTCAAAAATCACTGCACTATTCTAATTGCTGAAGCCGCATCAGCGTCACTTACCATCACATTACCACACCAGCATGCGCTGCCTCCTCTGAACAGGGCCAGACAGGGGTGCATCAGATTAATGAAGTCTATTCTCTAAACTTGAAAAGCTTGTTCACTCCTTTATGATGTGAATATCTTTCTTTAGATCTCTGATTCAAGTCCAAGTACAGGGGCTTCGTTTTTGCTTTCCAGGACGACAACAAAACACCAGCAGTCACCTGTTAGAGCTTAATTTAACCTTTGTTTCAGGAGTTTGTCTACCAGGGAACTGCCTTGAGCTTGTGAGTGGCGGGTACTAATGTGCAGGCGTCCGATGCGTCCGAGTAGAGCCCCCCTCCACCCTTATTTACTTTATTGAGATAACAGTAGGAGTCAAAGGGGAGTGGGAAATTAATTCAATTTGCTCGGAGTTGGTGATTCCGGAAACAATCCCTAAACTTTGTGGGCTCTTTCAATCCAAAGTTGTCCAAAAATTTGTGAACGACTCAATTGCTGTGACCGCGGCACGTAAAATGGTTCTGTAGCGCCCCCTGGAAAAAAATAGAGTTCGGCTCCCAGTTTGACCTAAAGACATGAAACTTGGTACACAGATGTGTCACCTTTATATGAGAACAAAAGTCTCTTGGAGGTGTTCTCTAAATGTACTGGGTGTCCGCCATTGTCAAAAATGGCCCCAAAAATTGACACGACACACAGCTCTGCAGACATGAGAAAGAAGAGGAACAGGCATCCACCACTTTTTGGTTATGTAGATCGTTTTCTTCCAAATTTTGAGTTTATTTTGGGGAATTTCTTTGCGTTTGAGAGAGACCCACGTCAGTTCACAATGTCTCACAGAAGTGGACGCACCACGCACATTTCTTGCCAGGGGTAAAGCCAAAAATGGCTCTCTGTGGAGATTTATTGGAAGAATAGCACATTTTTAGCACAAGTTGTAAAGTTTACTTTTGTAAAGTTTACTCTACAAGTTGTAGAGTTTAATTTCTTAAGTGTTTTCATATAAAAACAAGAACAATGAAGTGTGTAATATACTGTACATATTCAATATTGAACACAAACCAAACCAAATTCAGGGAAGCGTCTGAAATGTCCTGACAGGTAAAGCAATATTCAGATATTGTCATAGCAAACAGTCTTAATATAAACAACCTGCTATCAATGAACATCCCCAAGAGAACTATTAGTTACCTGGGACTATGAAGCAAGTTCAGACGGCTTACTCATGCAGAAAACTTACTGAACTGCAGGCAGCAGAGTTTCTTTTTTTAAATAGCCATTTTGTGCTTGTAAGCAAATCTTTTGCAGGAACTTCCTGTAGATAACTCTGTCTTGCTGACTAGTGTATGCACCGCAGGTATTCTTCATGTAAGAAATGTGTTTTTCATGTGAAGTGATCAAGAACCTGGAACAGTCAACAATAATGTGCACATGAGAAACCATGTAGAGTCGGAGGGTGTGAACTGTTGGTCTGACAATTGACGATGTGCATGGATGAGATTTTATCTCTGGGAGAGGAGTTAAAAGTGAGCTCTGGTTGGTTCATCAGGAAGACTGTCGATGGGAGTGATGGGTTGTTGGCTCTTCTGGGCAAACAGAAACCCTCACATTGATAATATACAATATCGTAAAATGGTAAAACTAAATTACGAATACAATAGACATTTAACATTTTTATATTTACAAAAAAATCTACAATGATATCCTGTGTGCCTTTATGGGTTGTTATTTTACGGCTTTTGGACCCGTGCTTTTGTAATACTCTTTAAAATAAACACAGAAAGTACTTTCTCATCGTTGTATTACATTTATTTCTGAAAAAGGAAAAGGAATCAAGGAATAGCCATAAAAAGAAAACACAATGACTTTCACTTCATTCTCCGAGGCTTAAGTGTTAAGCTCTTAATGTTCACTGAGTGACAGAAAGCAAATTGCTAAGATATGAAACTAAAGCAATGTGGGATTTTATTATTAAACAATAAGACTTTGGTGTGACTCAGCAGTAACATGAGGACTGTTTTTATACGAAAACACTAATTTGAACACTTTTTTCCCTTCATGTAGATTTGTGCTTTGTAGAAATTGCGTTTTGTTTGATGAAAAACACAGCCATAACTCTACCCTTGAGCCATACTTTTGACTTTACTCTTGGTGCTTTTATTTGGACTGGAGAACAATGCTGAGCTTTACCATAAATACCAATACATAAATAAACCCATATAGCTTTTTTAAAAGCGTTTAATTCAACACTAACTGTGTATAGTACATCTCGTATGAACAAAATGTCACGCTTTAAGCTGATGTGAAGTACATTTGAATACAAAAGTGAGGGTCCTGAGGAAACGCTGCTGAACCTGTCAAACATCTGTCACTTCTTGTTATTTACTTTACGTAACATGTCATTTTGCAGTGTTTGGAGAGGATTCTGTCATATTTCAAAACCCCTGATTCCAATAATTGCATGGGAGTGAAATGAACAGCGCAGATTCATTCCCAGATTCATTAGGGAAAATGTCAAAAGTATGGAATCACTTCTGCATCGCTCAAATGAAAGTGTTCAGGGAAACTGAACTTATTTTAAAGATTAAAAAAAAAAGTTTCTTC
Source organism: Danionella cerebrum (assembly GCA_007224835.1). Classification (NCBI taxonomy): domain Eukaryota; kingdom Metazoa; phylum Chordata; class Actinopteri; order Cypriniformes; family Danionidae; genus Danionella; species Danionella cerebrum. Next base: position 308,838 of record SRMA01025691.1, read on the forward strand.
AAACTCTGCACATAAGGAGCTAGAACAAAGATCTTAACAGTGGATCCGTTTCTAAATAAAATAAGGTTTTAAGTCTGGTTTTGAAGGATTTCATTGCACACGCGGATCTCACTTGGAAGAGAATTCCACAAGGCTGGCGCACAGTGTTTCTCAAGATAATATGATGAAATTCTACAAAATGGATGGAAAAGTCTGGATGGCCTCCCCCTTTGCTCTATCCCACCCGCTCAATAGAGTTCAGATCCAGAGACAGCTCGCTCTAGTGTAGTCCGAACCCCAGCTGACATTATTCTGATGTAATATGGAAAAATTGGCAACAAAAATTGAACTGATTTTTAAAACCAATACCACACACACCTATACAAACTAAGAAGTAGTATTCCATCTTAAGTAACTTATTTAAATGTTTTATTAGATTTATCATCAAAAGATGCTTTTATGATGCCTTATTATTCTTTAAAGAAACAGGACTGTGCTTTAAGCACATCATTACCAAACACATGCTAAAAAGCCACATCCTTACAGAGGCAGGGAATTCTGCAAATCCAGTTATTTAACAACAAGGTGCATTTTTACACTAAACTAATTAAATCTCTGAAAAAGAAAATCATCACATTTGTAAAATACGTCTCAATTCTTTCCTTACTCTTCCAGCTGAAAAACTAACATGGAAATCCCCTAGTTCATCAGGGGGGGGAGGGGTTAGGGTAACAGGAATGACAAAAAAAAACTGGGGATATGACTAAATGTTTTCCTCTCTAAAAAGTAGATATTCATGTAAATAAATGTAGTATTTGAAACTAACATTATTTATGGATTCACATATGAATGCAAAAGAAAGGTTCTTTTTAAAAGATTTTAATCATTTATTGTGAAGTGTAGCAGCAGAACCTGGGGACAATCAATAAATGCTATTTTCAAGTGAACTGTATCAATATTTCGGAATAAGAATAGTTTGTAGTGCACTTTGCTTAGTAATAAAATGTATTTATGAACTAATGTAATGCTTATTTATACATACAATGTTCCAAAACAGAACTGGCACCTATTCAGTGGAATACAGGCTTCATATTTGTTCATTTCAGCCATTTCCTTGTGAGGATTATGTTAAACTCATCAAAATGTCAAGCTATGATGCTTACCTCAAATTCAAACTCAGTATAACTCCATCTGTTTGTACTGCGGAGAGAATGTATTTACGTAGAGAAAGTGTGTAGTTTGATTACACACTGACATAGTGCACAGTCTATGCAAACGCGATTGTGATAGACACCCATCACCCCAAGAACTCACTTCATAAAAAGAATGTTGAAGTTACTTGGGTCTCCTCCATTCAAACTGTTCCCACAACAGCTCATTGGGTTCAGATCTAGAGACTGCACATTAACATTCACCTGAATCCCATTAGTACATTACCTTTTTCACTTCCACACATTCCCCAACTTCTTTCCCATTTGGGGTACAGAGCATCTTGGCAGAGTGAGTACATGAGCCAGACTCCACAGGAGTGGGGATGCCAGATTTGTCACCCTGTGGGCGGCTCGCACTGTGTGAAAGCTTTGCTGAGGCAGAATCTTAGGAGACGCGGGTGAGTGCAAGCTGTCTTTACATCGGTTGGCAGGTGACCGGAGAGGATTAATCCTAGCCAGCCTTGGATTGATATGTTATCTCAGCCTCCATTGGTTACTTTTAAATGAAAGTGTGGCAATAAAGTTTGAAGCAGCAGTGAGCAGAAGGAGGTGTAAGAAGGGAAGTTGGCATACACTGAAACTATGATTTCTTCCTTTGCATTAAAAAAACTGCTCAAAATGGGAGAACTGGCTTTAGGAACTCTTGAAAGAAACTCAAAACAAACGTTTGTAGCGAGAGCCCACACCACACATTTGCCAACAGTAGGATTCCACTTACACAAATTAGTTTGGTTTAAAATGATATTGTCATGGTGCACGCGCATTTAACTGCAACTGAAAACTAGCCGTTACACACCATTGCTCTCCAAATATTTATATTTTACAAGCTTAATTACAAATAGGCAAAACTCAATTTCTCCATAAATATTTTTAAAACATCCCGCAATGACATTACTGTTTGTTTTTGTTTAATTCAGATAACAATTAAATATCATTCATTCATCTTCTTGGGGGTCACAGGGCTTTATCTCAAAAATCTCAGAAACCAACCACAGGAAATGCATCACAAACAGAAAGTTACAAGATCTTGCTTGAATGAAGCTGCTGAGAGACATTTGTTCTCATATTTCTTAGGGCTCTCAAGAGAGCTACTGGCTCTTTGAAGCTCCTCCTACATTTATAATCGAGCCATGTATAATGTTTGAGATAAATAAAGCGTGCTTAGGGTCATTGTGTTGCTGAAGGATAAACCTTCTACCCACTCCTAGGTCAAGAGATCTCTGGAACAGCATTTCCTCTAAGATATCTCTGCACATTGATCCATCAATCATTCCATTAATACTAATTAGTCTCCCAGTTTCTTTCACACACACACACAAAAAAAAACGTTCCCACAGCATCACACTGCCACCACCATGCTTCATTGTAGGGAAACGTCTTTCAGTTATGTGGGATGCAGCCGAACATATTATTTACTCTTCCTCATGTTCCACAATCTAGTGAAGAATGAGGGTCTACACATCCAGAGCACACGCATCAACCATAAAACGAATTAGGAATTATACATGAAGTATAAGCACACAACAATAAAAAAACAAAATAAATAAAAGCAGTGTAGTGTTAGTCTAACAATTTCTACCAATACTTCACGTTCAAACATCTGTACATTTGTCTTTCTGTCTCCACTGACTCTTTAATGAATGCGCTAATTAGAGAAAACAGACAGAAGCTCAGCTCGGACACACACATCGCATCTCCTCTGCTCAGAGACCAGCAGCCTTCGTTTCATTACACTCGTAATGAGCTGACAACATGCTAACAACTGAACCAGGGCCTGTTTGTTTTACATGATCACCGTGCTAAAAACAACTGGAAGCAGCTCTTGCTACAATTTACCAATTAACTAAAAAAATGTGCATCAACAGTAGAATTTATTTTTGATCGCATTATAGAGGTAATAATTGCAGACAACCTTTCAATTCTTAACCAATTCATGGTATTCTGCTATAAAAAAGCATTTTTGCCTGATTGCAATCATTAACTAATTATTATTGAATCAACATTGATTCAATTAGGCTCCGTTGAAAGATTACTAAAGGTATTCAGGCAGGACAATGACCCAAAACACATGAACCAAGCAACATTGGAATGTCTAAGGAAAAAAACCTAAGGTTTGAGAGGAGGAATGGCAGAGCCAGTCTTCACATTGTAGGCCATCTCCATGTGTGCTATCCCTTTTTTTTACAACACTGTGTTGAAAAAACAAAAAACAAAAGTAGGTGTTTAGAGCTGGTCCGTGGGTTGTATGTGACTTTCCCCACGAACCGTTGCCTCTATTTATCTGGGATATTTCTTGGTCTGCCACTTCGGGCCTTAACTAGAACTGTGCCTCTGGTCTTCCAATTCAGCACAATGTTTCTCACAATTGAAAGAGTGCTTACATTTCTAAGACAATGTCCTGTGTCCTTCCCCTAAACCATTGTTTTCAGCTCATCTGAGAGTTGTTTTGAGGCTCCCATTTCACTCTTTATTGAAGATATAAAGAGGACCTTCGCATGGCCACTCAAAAACACAGAAACCCTGTAAAGGCTCTACCAAACCAATAGGTTGCTGTCAAATTAAAACGAGTATTTAATATTGAACTTTGTAAAACACAGACACCTCTGTTCGGTGATCACATAGGAAACATGCACATGTAATCCGCTATGTGCTGTTAGCCAAGATAGCAGAGTAAACAACAACAAAGACCTCACTTTGAACACCAATACTCTTGCTGTTTGAAAACAAATGAGTGAAAGAGCATGAAGACGACAAACTCCACACCCTGAAATGAAAACAAAACCCGGCTCCACTGTGCACCCGGGGGAGGTCCTTCATTCATTTAAGTTCGAACCAGTATATTCCTTTATTGAAATGCACCACTACATGCATGGACCGATACTGAAGCTTATTTCCATTGGTGAATGTACATAACCAACAGGGAAAATGACCACTCCCCCTCCATGTGTCGTTTCTAAGGCCACTGCGATGTTTCACCGCTAAATGTTTGACGCACTAAAATGTCTCGAATTAACACAAATGTAGAAAGAAAATCATATTCATGGTTGTTGACTTTACCACTGCAAACTTTACCTTAATTTCTGTAATTAGGTTAGAGAGGAAGCTTTTGGGAGAGCTTTAGAGTGTGAAGGACTGACTCCCCCCCTCTTTCTCTCCTTCAAATTATTCATGAGTGTCTCCTATGTAATTGCGTAAATTGTGCTCTTCCATTAGAGGAACTAATTAGCTTTTATCGTTTGTGTGGTAGCCCCGCTCACCGTCTATCCTCCTCCTCATTTGTTTTGATTTCCGTGGCCCGACTGTTGCTGTCAACCCAAACATCTGTACGTGAGGGGCTTTGACTGGCCAATTTAGCAAAGTAATGTTTCATTAATGATGCCGGGTAATGAGCATCAAATATTAAAAGAATTCTGCTCCTCTTTACAGTGTCATCTACTGTTGTACTTCCAATGTATAGAACAGTTAAAAGCTCATATAACAACCATTACAAACAATTAAAAATGCAATGCATGGCATTGTGCGCTATAATTTCATTGGTGGATCTAAAAATAGCATATATGGTGTCCACGGAGAGCAAGAGACTGCTTTTGAAAAAATATTTGTTGGTGAGGTGAGCCGGGAATGACAAACTCCTGCATACAGGTGGGTGTGCACCAGAGACCTACCTAGACCCCTTTCCTTTTACACTGATGGAAGACAGGTGGTAAATGATAGTATTTGGAGATGATGTTGTAATGGGAAAAGAGAGTTGGACAAATGGAGAAATGGAGACAAGCTTCATGGGTTGGAATAAATGGCTGCTGTGTGTCACGGTGACCGTGAATACATAATGCTATTGGGCACGAGAAAGAAAGTCCAAATTAACTTTCGATTCACAGGGAAAAATAGCTGTAAATAGTTTTAGTAGAAGAATTTATGGATCTGCTCTATTCCTTAAATGTGTCAAAAACTGCTTTTTATTAAATATCTTGTTCTATTAATTGAGATCTGCTGTTTAAAAGGGGGAACTAAGTGATTTTTTTCCCCCATAAATTATTGCCAGTCACCTGCTCTTTGGAAGAGATCACGAGTTCTGCTTTCTGTTTGGCTGGACATTTGCATATCCATTGAGACCTCTGCTTCAAGCCCTGTCAGCCACTAGCAGTATAGAATCCTCCCTGAACGTTATAAGAAGTTGGGTGTATAACATACCTTTGTTCTCTTCAAGGCTCGAGGTGCTCAAACTACAACATTAATACATGCACAGATAAGCTTAAAACATTTTCGGAAGGGAGCAGATGTGTCATTGATTTATTTTTGACTAAGAAGAATTTAAACACTAAAATAAAGATCACAGGGTGCTAAAGAACATCTGGATGAGATGGCTTTATTTTAGATTAAGGTGTTGTGGACCAATGAAACTAAAATAGTTATATGGGCAAAACAAGAGGTGGAAAAACAACAAAGCATTCGAAGAAAAAAAAATTCTACCTCCAGTAAGATTTGGGGGCGGTTCCATCCTGCTGTGAGGCTTTGTGGCCAGTGCAGGGACTGGGAATCTTGTTATAGATGAGGGTCACATAGGCAACCAATGATTTCTAAAGGAAATTCATGAAAATGTACCGGAATGTACCAAACTTTTGCATACCACCGTATTTTTTTGGTCCTCCATATTTTCATGAAGTGACATATACCCTCTAAATTAATGTTTATGCAAGTTCTAAATTAGACTTTCTCAGTCTGATTTTAAGTATTGAGTTCCGATGATTAAGTTCTCATGCTGATAAATACCATTTTTCGGCTTAATCCACTATTAAACACATGATAAAACCTCTTGAGCAGCAGATATCTTCAATTCAAATACAATCCATCTATTCAACACTTTGACACTCAACATTACGTACAAAGTTGCCACCCCAGTATCCTCAAGTCAGAGGCTCTTCCTTTAGACAGATGCTCCTAGATTCAGAACTTTGCCAGCACAGCAAGACTTTTTAGCCATCTGTGTCCAGACGGAGATATTTAGATCAGAGAGAGGGTCAATCTGCTGAATGGTGAATGAAAAATTAAATATTTATTGGGGAAACTGAATCATCCGTGGCTCCGTTCCCTCTCTTATTATTCAATAATGCATAATCCACAGTCTATTACTTCATCAAGGGAAGGGTGATGTCAGTGATGTTCAGAGATGACAGAGCTCGTGTATCTCTTTCTGATAATTATGGAACAGAGCAGAGGTGGAGGACACAGATGGGGTGTGAGATTGAAGGCTTTATTTGAAATATGTATTTGTATGGACCATACAGACACATAATGGAGAGGTAGAGTGAGCTAGTGAGCTCAAAAATACCCCTCCCACATTGTCCACAAGAGGGCAGTGTGAGGTCGGAAGGTAAAAAAAAGCATTAGCAACATATCAGACTTAAGACAAAATATTGCAGGGTGGGGGAGGGGGTGCAGAGGGATGTGGATAATTCCACATGTAATCAACAGTCGTCTTTCTGCTGTTAAGAAGCACTGGTCTGACCTGCTCATTTTCACCAGTAGGTAGAAGCACGTGAAAGGCTACTGCCCTTGAAAAGAAATGAGAGCATCTCGTTATCTTGTTCTCACTAAAGAGTTGTTTTGACTCCTGCAACGGCCTTGTCCAATGCCATCTTGAAGAGATGTTTTTTTTTATGAGTTTTTTTTTGTGAGTTTGCCTGTCAATTTCACTGAAATTTATCCAGTTGGTGGTAAAAGACCACAGAGATTTCAATCCAGATGGTGGCTTATGGGATTTCTAACGAATTAAACACAAGAATTTATTAAATCTTTCTTACTTACTATTTATTTCCCTCAGATATTTGGAAATCAGTTTATAAAACTTATGCATTTATCTAGATCTGGTTTTCCTTTTATGCGTTTCTATGTCTCAAACTACATTTATTGAGTGATGGTGGGCAAAAAAAAACTCAAAATCAGTAGTAAATATTAATTTAAACTCTCTAAAAGTCATGTATTATGGGCCATCGTATTTATTAGGAATTTAGTGGTGTTTCAAGACAAAACTTGATTCATTGATCAATTCGAAGTGGTGCTCTAGTTAATGATTCACTTAATTTATTTTTCAAAAGAGCTGAGGTTTTAATAAAGCACTGATCTCGAGCATGTTGAGATTTTTACTGAGAATAATTTTTTAATTTGGGAGGTGAGATTTTCTTTTGAGAACTGAAAAAAGATGAATTATAACAACCATGCAAGCATTCAGAGCTCTGGCGGTGGATGCAAGCTGTTTAAAAAAAATCTAAGTAGCACTGCAAGGTGGTCCGGGATGATATTATGCCGGTGGGGCATCAATCTTGCAATGCGAACCTAGGCATTCCCTCAAAAAGAAAAAAAAAATGACCAGGGACAAGAAGTTTCCAGCACCTGCCATGTAAGAATGTTCAAAAGCATGAAGAGAGCCAGCAAATCAATAAAGAAACCCATTAAAGTTTTTCAGGGAACAAACATTAGGTTGTAGAAAAATGTTCCTTGTCAAAAGTGTTTGCATCTTTGTAGGTTGCATTTGTACTGGGTCCCAAAAGAAAGAAATTGCTGCCTCCAATTTTGCCTTCAGTCATGAAAAAAGCCGTCTAAATTTGCTCCTGTGGACTTGGGAGATGACGCGAGCATAAATCACCCAGCATGCACCTGTCCAAAGCATCAGGCACAAAGTCATGTGTCATTGCGTTTAGGATCAAGCTACGGTTCCCCTGCGGCGGTGAATCAAAGCACCTTGTGGTGTTAGGAGAGGCTAAATCCTGCACCTCTAGCTTTCGAACACTCACCAGGATTGGATTCACACTGGGACACAACTAGAATTGACATTGAGTGCAACAAGGACCCCCTTAGAAGTTACAAACGGCTAATTCTCACTCAAGGATTTGATTTTCGTGATGATTCACTGCTTCCATCCATTACAAAAATTGCTTTGTTTGTTAGGATGATGGAGGTACATTTCTGGACAGGTCCAGCCAAGCTGTAAAAAATGGAGATGTGAGTGCGAAAAACGGGAAAAAGATTGGTTTTGTGTTGATGTACATAACAGAAAAACAGGTCACATGGTACAGACTGGAACTAAGGAAGGTGGACGTGTGTGTGTGTGTAGTGTCCCTGACATCACCCATATAAGTGCACCAGTACTGAGTGATTGTAATTGGTAAAGAGGTGGGATACTAGAGTGACATGAATGTTTGTCTTAACATGACGTGTTATGAGGGTCAAAATGAATGGCATTAATTAATAAACATTTTAGTACCAGGTTTTAATCTGCTGTGAAGAGCACTTTTATCATAGGAGTCAATGAGAATTTGCTCACTACTGCCACCAGCCTCAAGTGGTCAGTCTATGAGTTGCGCCGGGAGGTTGCAGCTTTGTTTTAATCCTGTATAAAATGAGTTCTTATTTGCTTTAAAAAGGGATGCTGCACATCAGTTTTGCTCCTGAAAACACATGATTTTAAATCAAGCTCAGCCCTATTCCCTCAGTCTCTTTAAATAACTGTTCTCTCCAACGACCCACAGAAAACAACTAATCAAAATACAAACTAAATACTATTATTACTTCTCTCAGTTAAAAAAAAGTATACCCCACTACATCCTACGACATCCGTGTTTCGCGTTCAGAGATGCTCTTCTGGAGACCTCGATTGTAACGGTGGTGTTCTCAAAGTGGTGCATCTGTACGTGTCCCGGTGTTTGATTACTGGTGAAGGGTTGTTGAGGATCCCTGACTTCTTTTAGATGTCTTCTACAAACTTCTACTTGTTTTTTTCTGTCACATCCAGATTAAATGATTTTAGATCCGTTTTATGATGAAATAACTTCTGATTTTAAGCATATTTCTAAAGCTGTATTTTTCCGAAACCTCATCTACTGTAAAATTTACTCCATTTTTATGGAAAAGAGTTGCAGAGTTTTCCAAGCCGAAGGAGAGCAAGTGAAGGAGATGAGTCAATAAATAAAACGGGATGCAGTGTAGTGCTGGCTGTGCATGTCTCTGTGAACTCAACAGCAGGCCGGTGGCCTTCTCATCAAAGGAAAAAGCCAGGACTTTCATCTGGAGCTAAAAATGAATCATTCATAACGAGTTGTGTCTGACCCCCTCTGCTCATACCAATCGCCTTTGCTCGGATACCTCTCTCTGTGGAGACTCCGCCTCTTTAAACTCTTTCAGTCTGAAGTTTGAAAATGAATGGTGCTCCAGGTTTCCCAAGGCTCATTTAGCCGAAGTTTGACATGGATGCAGACACTGTTTAAAATATATGGAAATCATTTCACTGGCTTCTTTCTTTTAAAAACGAGTTATACTTCGCAAACAGAACTCAGTACTGTGTATAAATAAATGCCCCCCTGGTCGCTTTGAAGTACACAGTGCCAGCTAAAGGCCACCGAGGCATCTGTCTATAGGGCACCAGCTGCTGAAGGGGAGAGTCAGAAGCATTAATTAAGAAAGGTGTTGGCTGAGACCAGTACAGCCTGTAGCTCCCATAAAACCCAGTTTCAATCGGATCAAAACTGTGGCTCTCAAATGATCCCAGTGGAAGATGGACAGCTGAATCGCCCAATGAAAGAGCAAGCAATGAGCCGCGCCCTGAGTGCTTTGAAGAACCTGATTGGTTGGGACCAATCACGTATATAAAAAGCAAAAGTCGCATTTAATCAAATATATCCTCTAACTGAAAGCTATCACCACAAATGTTATTTTTATCACTTAATTTTAAGAGGTCAGCCAATCACAGCGGCTGTTTTGAATTAAGTAGGAATTATGCAACCCACATTATGTTTAATTTTAATTTCAAATAAATGTGTAGGTTTTAAAAAGGTTTGTTTGTTTTGCTATTTTTGGGTTAAACGAACATTTAATTTTCAAGAGAATTAAGATTAAAGTGTGATAAAATGCTCGATTATCTTTCAGCTTTTTCATACAGACCACATATCGGTGCCATCAGTGCCCTCTAGTGGTGAAAAGTGAACAAAAAAGATCAATGACGGAGTGCTCGGAACAGTGTATTTTTTAAAATACAAAAACATTTTTCACATGATTTTGGGCAGATTTATTAATTTTTATTATGTCTCAACACCAAACAAAAAATGACAATTGTATTTTTTTGCACAATTTCAGGTTTGTTGTGGAATCATTGTGTAATGTAATGAAAAAATATTTGTTAAAAAAAGAAGCTGGGGTTGTACTAAAAAAATTATATCAACCAGGACACAAAAAAACCTAAATGGATAATTTTAAAGCACATAGCAAAGTAGGAAAATGGCGCTGGAGTTGTTTTGTTCCCTCAAGGGATCTATATATCTAGTACAACTGCTTCCCTCTGGCATATGGAAGCTTTTGTTATACCTATCCATGTATGATGACACTGACTCCAGATTTGGATGTTCATACAACATAAACATTTACCACCTTCCTTATTTTACACCTCTGCCTTGGTTAGAGCACCATTTGGTATTACAATGCAACACAGTAACCATAAAACCTGCTGTGCATCTGAATAAATATGAATTTATTTGATGTGGCTTTGGTGGAGAAGCCTATCTGTATTGGGTTAATTAGAATCCAAGTAAGAAAACTCTGAAAGCAGATTTTTAAAAGATTTAACAGAAATTTTGGCTTTATTTATCTTAACATTAGAGATGCTATCATTTAAACACGTGCTGCATTAAAAAACAAAGAAGATTGGGGGAGGGGGTAAGGGGGGACCCTGAGAGAGCCAGTTGTGCTGTTTATTTAAGCAACTTCCTGTTCTATCTCAGACAATAGGATTTTAAATATTTTTATTTTGTATGATATATTACAGACTCTGAGTTTGAATTGCGTCAATATTTCTCTAACCCATCAGCATTAGTGGGTGGAGCCTGAAGGCTGGACTTCACAGGCTGTATTTTTAATAAAAAGAGTGACATCTTTGCTATTTTTATTACATTTTCAGTTTCTAGATGACAAAAATGAATAATTAATAAACACTGAGCATGCTCAGTTGCTCTTATTTGCCTTTGGTGAACTTTTAATGCTTAGTTTTTGTGTGAGAGACATGTTTGTTTTCTCCAAAAGCTCAGAGGTGTTTCAATACTGGTGCAGCTACACTGTGAGCATTTCAGAGAGAGGTAGTGTGAAAAGAAATAGACCTTGTGAATATTTCCTAATATCAAGTGACATCTTCAAGTGTAAATTTCCCTGTCCTTGCTGCTCTGCTAACACACTTGGTTGAACCGGGCTGATATGCTTTCCCTTCACTCCGCCTTAATCCCATGCATTTTTAAACAGGCACAGCGACTCGTGCCGCAAAGTCATTTACAAAGGCTTTGGCACATTGTAATGAGAGACTGAAAATGCTTGTCTGACACTCCACGTGTTTTCAGGTTCTCAATAAACTACGTGCATAACAATGATGGAAGAAGCATTCCAAAAAAAAGAACGAGGTACATATGTACACAAAGGAAGAATTGGTGGGTTTCATTTCTGCTGTGACTAATTGCCACTGGTAGACAATCAAGCCAAAAAGAGGGACTAAAAAGTTCATTGTACGGACAGACGCTGGGGACCACTGTACTATTATTATGTGTATAAACGCCTCATTATGATATGAATTCATCCATAAGCAACATCTGTGTTTCCCCTACCATTAAATAGGGGGGAGTCCTACTCTTTTTAAGTCTTTTATATACTCAAGTATATATTTATATAACTTCAAATGTCATGGAAACCACATTGGGTGTTTACATTAGGTGATACTGAAGAATAAAATTCAATCGATATCCAGATATACATCATTTAAAATAACTTTTTACTGAAACTTTTCTTGTGAATCATTTCTGCACAAGCACTGGATTCTTAAAAATCAAAGCTGTATGTTTAGATCGATGGAACAAATGATACAGATTTCTTTTTCAGTTGCTTTTAATGCTGCACAGATTCTGTCAATGTTTATGAAGCTGATGTTTCGGGCGTTCTGGAGCTGCCAGTCAGGTGTCAGTGTTGACAGTTAGCTCATCATTAGTGGTCTCACTGTGGCCAGAGCCGTCTAAAGACCCAGCTGTCGACAAGAAAACAAATAACAAGCAATGTGTGTGCTGCTTCATTTGAAATGGCTCCAGTCTGCGCTGACACATGATGGATTGCTCTGATTTGAGTTTATGAGTCGTTGTGTGCCTGAGATTCATCGAGTTGGATATTCCACAAGATATTGGTACAGGTAGCCTGTACAGCTTTGTTGTTAAAAGAAGTTTAACAAAGCTGTAGCCACAGAGTTTTCATGCTGTGGAGCCGAGGTAGAATGTGATAAATGAAGCTGGAAGAACTACTTCCTTGTTGGTAACTGAAGCCCACATCAGGCCCTCTCCTGACCACAAAGGCCATAGGAGGCTTCTGTCCATCGTCCTTCCATTCCTTCTCCGGGACTATACCATAACGAATCATCAAATACAAAAGTCTTTGTTGGGCTTTATGGAAAAAAACCATGCCTTGATGCTTAGACATAACACTTTGTACTATATCTCATAAAATATTCAACCCATCTGTAAGATTTAACATCTAGAAAAATCCTGGATGTCAAGGGGTTTATTCTGTTGGTGGCTGATCACAGGGAGCTGTTTGACCAAAATGTGGAGAAAGAGAAGATTTGTGGAGAGCTTTTCTTCCCTATATGAAGTTGGTATGAAAATGTGGGATGAGCGCCACAGAGTGGCTCTTTTACATCCTACTCACATCATCAAGAGCCAGCTTGCAATGGTCTTCTTGCAAAAGATGGATCCAATATTGCAAACCAAATATCTTTTTCGTTAGCAACACAAACTTTGGATCAGTGTGTAGAGGCTTTAAGTCGGGATTCCGCAACTCCCTTCCAGTCATCAAAACAATACCTGCTGAAGCTTACATGATTCTGTGTAAGCTAGTGGCTCTCTTGTAGATTCTGAATTCCTCCAACACACATATATATTGTGACGAGGTAGCAGGGCTCATCACTGTTGCCAGGTGAAACTCTTTGTGCGTTTAGAGATGACACGCAGCCGAGAGTGAAGAGTCACACTGATCAGCGTGTGGGAGAAGGCAGACTATTTCCCCCATCGGGAGCAGCAGGGGCCCTGGTGGTGCCCACCGACCGGGTTTTGAGTGTCAAGCCAGTTGAGTCACTTGGTCTCGCCTGGATTCCCAGTGCAGAGCCAGCATGCTCCTCCGACAGAGACCCAGTCAGCTCGGAACCTGGAGAATGGCGGATGCACCAGCACAAGCGGACCCCACACCTCTATTCCGGTGTGACGGCACCCTGGAGTACCCCTGCGCACCTGTCGAAGCTGTGCTCGCCTATCCGGCTCACCACCATCCTCGACAGAGCGCTGAGTGACTCTTTTTATTATTTACAGTGCCATTATTTCAAAATTGGCCTTGAACCAGAGCAGTGTGCCTCTCATGCCCCCCGCCACAATATATATGAAAATAGCAAACATCAGTATAGTGTTATAACAGAACACTATGACGTAACATTGCAATACGCATCACATAAATACTGATACTCTTTTTTTATTTCTCAATAAGTAAAAGGTCTCTTCTGTTGTATGTTTTTTCCAGCCAAGCTAATGATTTCCAAAAAAACAACGCTCAAACAAAGGATACTTGAGATATTTTAGTAAGGACTCGTCAAATAACCTTCTACTCTCTATGTGACATTCTATCGTCACGGCAACACAATATGGAGTCAGCGAACACAAAACCAGCAACATTTGTCAAAACATTTGCTTATTTCAAGACAGAAAAATGCTTCCCGTGTTAAATTAAGAGTAAGCTCATGTTCTCGCTGCCTGCGAGTGTTTTTAAATATGTGTAACACGTCTCGAATGATAAGGTACATGTTTGTGAGAGTGGGTGATTCAAAATGGAAAAATATGAATATATTCATCTTTGTATTGGCGTGCGCGAGCTCGTTTGTCTCTGAAGGAGCTGCTGTAGGAATTTCACAGGAGAGAACCCAAGTGGGGAGCGAACAAGCACTGGAGATTGTCTCCCCCGCAGTCTCTGACAAGTTCATTTGTATATAATTACTGGCACTACCCGCGCACGAGAACAGACATTTGTCACCGTCAGCATGACGCTTGGATTTCTGATGGAGATGAATGTGGGTGAAGTCTCTTTATATAGTTGTAGTTATTAATCCCTCACTTGCTCCCATTTTAGCCAGAGTTAAAGCTCAGTAAAAAGGGCACTGATCTTAACACACATTCTTTATGAGTGTAATTTACTCTGATCTCAAATAATCCTTTTATTTTGCACTGATTTGCAGCAATTAATGTTCAGAATATTGCAGAAATAAAACCCTATGTGGCTATAACAGCTTAAACATTTCTGGTTTTCCACAAAGTCAAGTCTTATGTATTTATATAGCACTTTTATGAAGATGCTTCACAGAAGGAGGAGCCTAATATAAAGGAGTCATGTTTCTGGCCCTCAGTCTTGAGCAGTTGGTGCCTATAGCCAGAGTCTGCTCTGGTTTTGTGTTACTTGACCGACGTCTGACCATGTCTACATGCCCAAATGCATTGAGTTGCTGCCATGTGATTGGCTGATTAGAAACATGCATTAATTAGCAGTTGGACAGGTGTACCTAATAAAGTGGCAGGTAGGTGTACATGTAATATATACCAATGAGCCATTCCACCAAATATGGGATCCATTTGCTTGTTGTGACTTGTTCTATGTTTTTTTAACTGGATTTCAAAACAAGTATTCCAAACTGAAGCAATTGTTTTATTAGTTTTTATAATCAATATACGGGTGCCATTTTTTCTTGTTACTAACCCTTGTGTTATTCTTTATATAAGTAACAGGACTTTTAGCTAAGAATTAGCAAATACATGCTAAATAACCACATGGTGCACATGATTATAGAACCAGGTAATTCCGCAAATTAAATTATTCACCAAAAAGGTGCGTTTTATACGAAACTAATTAAATCTCTGAAATAATATGGGTAACAGGATCGTACTTTTTTTTTTAAATGATGCTCAAGATATCATCTAATATCATCAAATACGTAAATTTGGTGCAACGTCCTGCAGAAAAAACTGACACGGGAATTCCCCAGTTTTTCCAGAGGGGGAGGGTTAGGGTAACAGGAACTAGTAAAAAGCAAGGGACAGGGCGAAAATGTTGTTTGGTATTGATTTTTGTGTAAATAAAACAAAACATTATATATGGATTTACATATCAATGCAAATGAAAACGTATTTTTATGGTAAAGTGCCGCATCAGAGACCGAAGACGAGCAATAAATTAAATTTTTAGTGCATTTTATCAATAATTTAAATGTTATAGCTAAAATTTGCGATAGTTACAGTATTTTGTGCACTTGGCCTAATAATGAAATGTATTTATCATGCAATTTTAATTCTTATTTATGTATAAAAAGTCCCAGGGACAGAAATGGCACTCATGCGGTGGAATTGCAGTGTTATATATAACATACACATCAAAATTAAGAATAATTACCTTTAGATAAATGTATAATATTTTACATTGCGTCATAAGAAACGCTTCTAGGTTAATATTTCACCAGTCGTTGATTTTTCTTTCTTCTTTTGTTCTGTTTGTTTCTCTGACCTGGATCCTAACCATCACCTCTCTCTCTCGCTCACATTAACTGTAAAATTCTCATTACTGAAAAGTCCTTTTGTTCCATATCTGAGTACAGTGATGTGCACCGAACACCTGAGCCCGTAACAAATCACATTCAACCACCTGATCCCAGGACGACAGGCAATAGTTCAATTCCAAACACTGGAGGGACCCTCCACACAGAGTTCTCACAGTTCATCCCTTTGTTGAAAATTCACAGTCGATACATCTATTAAAAAAAAACGTCCAAAACTACTGCTGAAACCTTTTCTTTCCCTCATTCAACCTCAGACCCTTCGAAATTATGAGTCACTTATTTTGATATTTCTTTAAATATTCCAATTTCTTTAAATAGTGTGTAATTGACCTCAAAATCCTGCAGCAGGACAATGACCCCAAACATACAAGCAAAGAACACGAAGTACAAAAGTGATGCATGGCCACCACAGAGCCCTGACTCAACACCATCAGGTTTCTGAGATTACATTTCAGAAAAGCTACACCCACCAGAGATCTGGAGTTAGTTCTGCAACAACAATTGCTGCTGGGTGGCAATCAGACTTAGATTTCCCTGCTGTTCCTTCACTGTTTTTTTGTTCACTGATGAAAATAAATCATAAACACTTCCATTCTATTCTTGTTATATAGAATTTTTGCCCAGTACAGTGTACAGATTTCCTATTCTTTCCTCCTTATTTTACTTCTGCTGAAAGCACTCTTTGCTATTGATAACCATTGGTAATTGCAAACTCAGTTTCTGGCAGAAAAGTCCACTCCTTATCTAATCGTTTTGTCAGTAAATGTCATTTCGCTTCAATAAAATGTGTGGGAAACATCAAATCGCTTCGAAATGACAGATTGACGGAGACCTGCACAGAACAATGAGGCACAAGCTTTCAGGAAGAATTAATGGGAACTTGCAAATTGAATTTAAAACGTGGAGAACAAGGCAGTTATATACTGCCAAAAAAACACATGCTAATGTCAAATGCATTATATAACTGATGGTGATGATCTTATTATGAATGGCTGATGTGAGACAACATTTATTTTATTAATTCAGCACGTTTGAAAGCAATGCTTTACAGTGAAAACAAAAATGTAACAAGAAAAAACAATGAAGTCACAGCTGAGAGAAGATTCAAAAGCTTGGGTGACGTCTCTTTAAAAGGACAAGGACTTTTTTTGTAAATATACCATGAAGATCCAGATCTTTCAAGCAGCGACAGCGTGTCCTGAAGTCTGGCGCTGGGTGAGTAGCAAAAAGGGTTTCGGGGACACAGCGCACGGGATGGGAAAGCAGGTGAGTAGCCCATGAAAGAGAGTTCATTTCAATTTGAAGGAGAAGTGAGGAGTTATAAAGTAAAGTGCTGATTGGCTGAGGAGTGAAACTAGGAGATTTGGTACAGGTGTGCTGTGATTGAGTGCAGGGGATGAGGTAGAGAGGAAAGAGACAAAACACAGTTCTGACACATATGTCGAGAAAAAGCTGTATTTCAGGGAAAACAAAAAACAGCTTTTCAGCTGAGCTCTTGAATTAAAACGATGGAAATTCTCACAATTCAAAATCAATATAAAATGTCAACTTCACTACAAAACTACATCATTTTTTTGTATGTGTGTGCATTTAATGTGAAATAATTGAAATGCATGATACGAGCACACATGCACATACACATTACACTGGAAATCACTGAGTGTTTTTATTTAAGGAAACAGAGATTTGACAAATCTAAAAATAACTAAAAATAGCCATGACTCTTTAAATATATAAGAGTAGGATGTTTAACACCACGAGGAGGTTGCAGTAGTGAGGGTGCAGACCTGCAAGGCACTTTAAAATGCATGAGTGTGAAGATCTCTGGGAACAGATTTGTGCCGGAGGCATAAAAACAAACAGTGTGTCAAACGAAGGAATTCTTCATGGTTTTCAATCGGAAGGGTGAAAATTGATTGACGCATTCGGACAATCCAAGCAACTTCCTTTTCTTAGCATTCTCGACCTGCTCTCAATATCTGGTCATGCTCAAATATACACATATATGTCATACATATCATTTTCATGTAAAAAAATAGAATTTTATAAAAATTCAATTAAAAACAAATATATTTTTACTTCAAGTTATGCATTAAATATGTGTATTAATACTTACACTATTTACTATTAATAAAATACATTTTATATATTTTTTTGTCTCTGATTTGTTGTAATAGCGTAGGGATTAAAGCAAAAGTACTCTTTAACAATTCGCTCAAACTGCAACATTTTGTTGTAATTCTCATGCATTATGGGATCTATCATGAGTAAATGATGGTATAGGTTGTGATAGAAAATTGTAAACATAATAACGTTATTCAGTTCCACTAAAAATATGATGTGCTGGTGTGTCTCTGTGACTCATGGAATGACGTGCTTCCCGTGGGAAGACCCCATATAAGCAGTCTCCCCTAGGTCCTTCTCTCTTTTTTGGACGATGTAAACGTAACAGGACGGAGAGCTGCTCTGACGCCCTCCGGGGCACTAGGTGACTGAAATGCTTTTCTGATTATCCTAATAAATCAATAAACCGGGTTCCTTTCTGTTCATACAATCCCGTCTCTTGAGTCTTACATATTAACATGATAATGTATTAATTCGGTAACAATGTCTATGGTAAATTAAAATAATTTAAGAGATGTGTTTACAGTAGGTTCAATTTTTTTCAATAGCATGCAGAAACAAATTAATGAAAACAAATATAAAATGATTGCTAAATTTGGAAGCATTTTAGGGGTCATATGTTGCAAAATAAAAACAAAATGTATAGAAAAACTAAATCGCAATGTAAAATGAAGTTTTGCAAATGGAAATAAATAATTGCAAAAACAAATAATGTGTATTAACAAAAAAAAAATACTGCTGAAATAATATAATGGTGTATTTCAGCACTGACAAATTTACTAAACATGTCCTTTTCAAAACATGTCAATTTATAGCATGTTTAAGTAAACCTTTGCATTTGCCACTCGAGTCTCTCATGTTATATCTTTGCATTGCAGAATCTGACACTATTTTAATGTTCCATTGGATTGGTTCCTGTTTAATAATGTTTCACAAACATTCAAAAATATATAATAACACCTTAGACTGTTCACAACTTGGGTATAATTTGCTCAGTTTACCAGAGACACAGAATTGCTCACAGACAGCCTCAATACTGGGTAACTGTAAAATGGAGCACTTTTTAACATGGGAGCCAATGGGATTCTGCTCACTACTGACACCAGCCTCAAGTGGTCAGTCGATGAATTGCATCTTCATTCATTACCAACTGTTTCCACTATACAGTTAAGCTTATTGAATAATATATTTCAATTACCCAGTTTAAACAGTAAATAAAATTAATGTCAGGGTTTCCAATGAAATAGTCCTTCACAAACAATTTATCACATGAAAAGCATTTTATAAAGTTTCATCCATTTTCGTATTGCTCATAAATACAAGTACATGTGTAAACAGGCTGTCATGCGATCCGACCCAGCATTAGAAATATTTTCCAACCCCTTAAACATCTTCCGGAGCCCCACGAACATCTCATCTCTTGTGAGAGAAATCGAAACACAGCTTCCATCAAAGTGTGTGAAATGAACAGTCACAGAGGAGGAGAGGGAGTCGGAGAAACAAGCCTCTGTGAAATCAGCCAGATGTATTTGTTATTCAAAGCAGTCGTGTCAGAAAGAGGTGAGCTCATACAGAGTGAGTGGATTGCTTTTCTCCCCCTGAAGGAAGAGAGGAGCATTGATCTCTGAATATCTCAGAATCAGTCACTTATTAAACAGACAAAATTATCCTGTTCGCAGCATCTTTTTTTAGAGGCCTTATCCGCTGAATCTCATTTGGAGAGATAACAGTTTATTCAGACTTTCATCTTGTCGAGCTGATAATAGCGTGCTTCCTTCTGTGGATAAGTTAATCATTTTTTTTAGGAGAAGACTATGATATTACAAAATATGATGAAAGAATCGCATATGAGCTTTTTTGTGTTTGGAAGAAGCATTGATTCTTTTTTCACTCGCACTTTTTCATTCAGAAATTGACATGTTATACCATTTGTCTATTAATTTGCATATTCTCTCAGCTTCCTGCAATTTTTTACCTGGTTCTACTGATTGTCATATTGTAAAAGTGAACAGAAAAAAAACATCTCTCTATTAACCCTTAGAAGTCTCTGGACGCACCGGTGCGTTTGCCCATCACAGCGTCTGTTTTGAATTAACTACGAATGACCCGATCCAGCTGTCTAGCTGTTTCATTTTGATTTCAAATATATTGTATAGGTTTCAAAAAGGTTAATAGCTCTGATATTTGTGGATTTAAATGAACATTACAAGAGTTATGACTTATAATTTGAAAAAATTTTAACTAAAATATGTGGAAAAAAACAAAAACGCCTTTTGGTTTCATTTCACAGACTCCAAAATGGTGTCATCACCTCCATCTAGTGGTGAAAATAAGGGATAAACCTTGGAAGTACAAGACCTGCAGATATGGCTTGTGTTTTTTAAAGTTCTGGCCAAAAAAAGCGTAAGGTTTGGGAGAGGTTTGCCTGCTTTTATTTTTTTAATTTTCGCATTATTTTAACCTTGTCTTTGCTTTTCGAGGGGATGTATGAATTTTCTTTTTTTCTCAAAACTTAGATTTTTGTTTTAAAAGATAAGAGTGGTTCAGTCTCGATTATTTTTGTAGTAAACTAATGACAAAACTTACAAACCTACAATAATTTTGTACAATTGTTGTGCAATTATTAAGTAATATAATAAAAAAATTGTAAAACAAAGAACCTCGGGTTGTACTAAACAAAAATTCAATCAAACATTGTCACAAAAAACAGTTTTGAGGATAATTTATTTAGAGAAAATTGTAAAGTAGTAAAAAAAACACAAAAAAAATGGCCCCGGCCTTCAAAGGGTTGAATAATTCTTTGTGTCAGTAGTTGTTGGATGATCTAGATTTTGGAGATTATTGCCTCATCTTGGTGATTAGAATTTTGAAACGCCCCCGAGATCTACTGTACATGAGACTATAATCAATGTATACTCAGTTGCTGCTACAAGTTTTGGCAGCTATTGTGTTTCCATCAGTCACAGTAGAGAATTCATCGACAATAGCCCAGTCCCAGCCGAGGAAAACTTTCAACTGCTGAAATGATCCATGAACAAATCATTAGATAGAACAGACCCCTCTGTGCAGGGCTTAAATCTTCTTAATTAATCTCATTGGCCGCTATCTGTTGTAGATATATCATTGTCTAATGCACAGAGGCCAGAAATGACCCACGATGCTCAAGCTTGATTTTAAACTAACCTAAAGAGCTTGCGCAACACAAACAAACAATAACCTCCTTTTTATTTAACCTGTTGTAGCCGCTAGAAGTCTCTCTTGCTAATCATTGCGGCTGTTTTGAATTAATTAGGAATGACGTGCCTCACCTACTGTTTAATTTTAATTTCAAATACAATGAGGATTTCAACCAACATCGCTACAGTTGTGACACATTATTGTCAAGGTAATAAAATTAAAATGCTGATTATTTTTAAAATTATTCGTTGTCATCAGTGCCATCTAGTGCGGTTGGAAGTACAAGACCTGTGATATGGCTTGTGTTTTTCAAAGATATGGAACCCAGTGTTTAGGTTTAGCAAAGGTTTGCCTGGATTTTTGAGGTTTTATGATTTTTTTATCTTTTGTTTTATTTTATTTTACCACTTTTGAGACAATTGTGCAAAAAAACATTTTTGTCTCAATTTTTTTGATTTCTGCAGTAAAAGTCAATTTGAGATTTGTTGTGCACTTATTATGTAATGAAAAATATTTGTAAAAACTGATTATAAGTATTGCCATAAAAAGTCCTTTAAAGATAATTTATTAGAGCAAAATGTATAGTAAAAAAAAAAAATCTCAAAAAGATCTTGGATTTCCACGGGTCAACATTAAATCTTTTTTTCAAGCCATTCATATGAGCTAGTAGGAATCTGCACCACCTACTATATTTAGTTAACACTGAAATTCTTGATATTTATGACACTATATTCACAGATTTCATTGTGTATTGACTTCATATGAAGTGAGTTTTTCTTACAAGCCACTGCGTCATGATCACACAACCTTGTAAAGTGGAAGGACATGAAACTGCTTGCTACCAAAAGTTTTTAAATCTTGTTTATGACTGGAGCGTGACCCCTCGAGCACTGAGAGCTGTGCTGTTCTTCCCTTGGAGAGATTCCTACATGTGCAATATCTCAATTCGACTCTCTGCAGGTCAGTGATGCTCAGCCAGGCGAAGCATGCCGATCAATGCAAGCCGAGCAGCTCAAATTGCCCGCAGTGTAAACCCTGCACAAGATTTATTTGCTTAATTAGTTGGATCCTCAAATGTACAAGCGCAATAAAACTGCCAAGACTTCTTATTCTCACAATTCCTCTTTTCCTCCCGTTGTCTTCTGCTTACCTTTAAAAAAAGACTACAAAATCCACAAATGATGTGCTCACCAACCCAAACAAAATGAATACATTTTAAAGGTGCGCTTTTAAATCTATCAAATAATGATCCTTTTCGTGAAAGGTTATTTGGGGAAGGAATAGAATGTTATGTCGATTTTCCCAATTAATTCCCCCAATTACTTTCCCATCAGTCCAGGATGTCATAGTATAAAGGGTAAACAATATTTTGAAAGCATGCGTCTCACATATTTTCCACCAAAGACCAAAGTAGCAAAAATGCTAATTTTGAGATATGTATATATCAAGGCATTTAATCAAATGGCCGAATCCAGTGGGTCCCAGGTGCAACCATTTACTGTGTGAGGTCTGGCCAGAGTGGCAGCCAAAAAGCCACACCTCTGACATGAGAACTAGGCCCACGACTCAGGTATGCACCAAAACATGAACTTGGGTGCATACATTTGCAGCAGATGCTCTTAATTGATGTATTTTATTAAATTGATTAAAATATTTGGCTGTTTGGTCGTCAAAGGGCTGGAGAGTGCAACAATAATGAAGCACGGTGGAGGTTTCGTGAATGTTTGGGGCCAGGTTAAAAATTGCAGATACGCATCCACCAGGAAAAACCAAATAAACATGACTGGTCCCAAATTTATTCTGCATCAGAACAAAGACCCCAAGTGATGGCATGGCCCCTGCAGAGCCTTGTTCTCCTCACCGTCAAGTGTCTACCAAACTACCATGCGAGCCTAGTTTGCAAGTGGTCGCACAACCAATTTTGAAAAGATGATCATCCAATCTTTACATCCCATCCATAAGTTTTAATTTCTGACTTTTATTTAGCATTAAATTTAAGAAATTACTGATTTCATTGGAAAATCTGTCCAATGTTTAACGAATGTTCCACAGTAATTCTATTTTTGTATTAAACACTCACTTTAAAGATTTTAGCACAAAATTTTATACTTTTATACATTGGCCCTTTTCCTGTTTCTAATATTCTGTCCTTCACCGTTTTCCCACGCTTCTGCTCCTCACCTGTTTTCTTCGTTTGGTCTCCACCCACTCTTGTTTCTCCTCTCCTGACTTAAGTTTCTCCGTTTATTTAGGTTTTCCCTACCATGGGCTTTTGTTTTCTTATTAATAAAGTGAGCATTTGATCACAACAATCGAGTTCACACCTTTTCTCAGACATAGAGACCCCTGAAAAAAACTGTTTAGGTACGGACAAATGAAAAGTATATAGATATTTTATAATAAATATTTACAAAATTAAATTGTACTTGTAAAAACGCTGAAAAGTACTTCTAGATGTTACTTAATTTTATTGTGTACATGTCAAATGAACATTGAAATTCATGTTATTTAGACACATTGTTATGAAATGGAATCAAGTGCATTTAGAAGATTTGTTTTCAGTGAATATGGCATTTTCAGATATTTCTGGTTGGGTGAATGAATCCTTTTAAATCGATTGATTGATTGATTGAGAGCTGCCTGATGATAAAAGGCGATGAAATCAATGCGATCGGGTCAAGCCTGGTTCGTGTCTCGAGAGGCCGGCGCAGCTTTTTTCCCTGCTGCTACACTTCCGGCGCTTCAGTCATTGAGCCTGACAGCTGCTATTGATGTCAATTATGATCATTAATTAAAGGCTTCCAAGGGAACAGACGGCACGAGTCTGCACTCCTCCCTCGCTCTGTCTCTCCGGCTCAGTCTCCTCCATCACCAGCCTGCATTTAAACCCATCAGCTGTTTTCTCTTGTATACAGACGGCTGAGTAATATATTTTTCTAAATTTATTCGTCTCTGATGTGAAGTTGTCACCTTTTGTGACTGTCAGGCTGTGTCAAATATTTGCCTTTGAAGAGTTTGAGCCACTTTAAGTGCATTCAACAGTTCCCACATCTATGACAGAGACTGCGTACAGAAACATTAAAATTGACAGTGCAAATCATTTAGAAAATAAAGTAATAAATAAATAAAATCACATTGCCCATAGTGTCAGGGTACACGAAGAGACAGAAGTATTTGAGAAGGAGGATCTGTACTCAGTAGAGTTCCTTCAAACACTGTGTTCTAGAAGAACTGCTGCTGTTTTGGTCTAATCAAAGTGTACAACTGTAGCATGTAACATTTGAAATATTGATAAAATCCACATTAAACACTGAAAATTGTATTGTATTGCTTGTCCCCATCTCTGATGCTACACTTCACCATAAAATATAATGGTCAAAATCTTTAAAAAAACCTTTCTTTTGCATTGATCTGTAAATCCATGTATAATATATGTTTCAAATACATTTATTATACAAATATCTACACTTTCTTAGATTAAAAAAAAAGTCAGCTTTTTCCTCATTCCTGTTACTCTAATACACCCCCCTTCGGGAAAACTTGGGAATTTCCACAAGTTAATTTTTCAGCAGGAAGTTGCATCACTTGGATCTTTAGAAGGGCACATGATCATTTTAAAAATACTACTCTGCCACTGAAATTATTTCAGAAATGTAATTAGTTTAGTGTAAAAATGCACCTTTTCCCATAAATATCTGAATTTGCAGAATTTCTTGTGACTATTTCCTGTGTAGCTCTTTGCAAAAAACAAATAAAAAGGTGAAAAGAGGATCAGTAACAAGAAAAAAACGGCACCCATCTTATATATAAATGAAATAAAAACTAAATCTAATATATAAATCTTATAAAAACATTTAAATAGGATACTTCAGATGGACCAATATCCATTTGGAATTCATAGGTATATGGAAATCTGTTTTGAAATCGTATAAAAAAAAAATAAATAAATACATTTTGAAAAGTTACAAGCAAAGGGCACCCATTTGGTGGAATGGCTTTGTTTTCAGCATGCACAGCATATATATTTTAAATACCAATTACAATCTCTCTAATCATTCATATGCAATTACAACAAAACTATTTTAAAACCAACTTACAAATGCATCAGATGTAATAAAATGCCATTTAAAAAACAAACATGAAATGGCTTTTATGAAATGCGTGGTTCAGTAATTAGTGAAAGCATGACAAAATGTGGTCTAAACTCATTTAATTAAACAACCTCATTAAACTAACACTTTTCCTGAGGGCTACAATAAATTAATCTTTATTGTTGCATCATTCAAGTGTTAGGCCTAGCATTTGCTTTTGACATCAAGAGTAAATCATGAAAAAGGGCTGGTTTAAATAAAGATTTAGGCTTCAATAATGTACAAAGAAATCTACCAGTTTGTAGTTCTTTCAGTTCCAGTCTGGCCAGTGCACAGAGCAACGTCCATGAAATAGAAATGGTTTAAGGAGTCTGGTGTAGAAAAGCCTTGACTGACTAATGCAAAGCTCAAATCTTTGAGCGACCAATGATCTGGAACAGTGGATGCAAGCCAGGCTTTTACCCAACATCTGTGTCTGACCTCTCTGATTCCCTGAACGAGGAAGAAAAAAACCTCAGCAGCTTCAACCTCTAGCAAGGCATAGTGTTACCACATACCTCTGATTTAGGTCTAGGTTTTAGGAATTGTTAAGGTGTAGAAAATTTAGAACCATCCACGCTTTGATGTCAGTCAGACACTGAAGTAATGAACTGACCGAAGAGCCATTACTTCTATTAAGTGAGATGCAAAGTTGAAAAACATTGAGTACATTTTTTGTTTTTTGAGAATGATACAAAGAAAAAATAACAGGGCAGAGGAGCAGAAGAAGACTGGAAATCCTAGACAATGACGCAAAAGGTTCTCTCTTTAACCAAACTAGCGCTACACCTTTGACACCAACCCAGTTTTCCAAGATTAAAAGATCATAGTCAAAATAGAGGCCTCTACACAGCGATTCAAATTGAGAGTCGCACAAATCTTCGGATGCTTGGTGCTCTCCATCTGGGTCGAGCAAACATTGATTCAATGATGCTCCCTGCCTGAAGATGGCGAATATGGAAAAACAGACGCACTTTGTACCACATGGGGAAAGAAGAAAACGACAGTGACAGAGAAAAAAAAAACACTTTTTACTGTCGGAGGCTGATCATAGGGAGCTGTTTGATAAAAATCTGGAGAAAAGGGAAGATTTGTTGTGCGATATTTACAAAGTCTGTATGAAAATGTGGGATGAGCGCCACCAAGCGGATCTTTTACATACAAACATGGTTTCCAATGGAGGTACATTGTCACAGGAAACTATAAATTCAGATCGGTGTGTAGAGGCACTAAGTCAAGTATTACAAAAACTACACAGTTTCCAGCATCAGATGCTTAAAAACAATAAAAAACTTGCGGAAGAGCTGATTCGGTGCAGTGTTTTGCTCTAAAAGCAGATTGAAATGCCTTAAAAAGGCTAAAAATGCTAAGAGCTGAGTATAAACAACTATCCCTTGAAATTGGCCTGGCATTTGCAAATTTTTCCCATTTTTGTTCGAATAAAGGTTAAACCACAGCCTTGAAAAATACACCAACTTGTGAAAATGAGCTTGATATCAATCAAGCCCGGGCCTCAGACACAATCAGGTTTGTTTTATCTTTGCTTCAAGAGCCGGTACAATAATCGGTCATAGATTTGGGATCGTCGCTTCAGTGGAGAGTCTGTTTAACGGGTGAAAACTGCATCCTTCAGTACACTGCTTTTCACTGCTTTCAAGAGTAACGTTGTCTTGCTGACATGTTACATTAATGGCCCTTCTGAACCTGACAGCAGTGTCACGTTGCTTTAAGAACTTCAGTTCCGCGAAGGCATCTGTTCTGACAGCTGTAATTGAATTTTCATCCTGGTTGTCACTTATACAAGACAACATTGTTAAAATGTCCCGCAAACACTTCATTTAAATGCATTCTTCAGCACTAACATGAATCGATTGTTTCTTAATGATGACGGTGTAAAATTAATGCACTTTCATTAATATTTCAAACAACACTTACACAATAATGGAACACGTTTTGCGAATTTCACATATTGGAATATTGAGCCCTGGACCTGGAATAAGAGCCATATGTCAGCAGATACAGTTTGGTTCATCTAGATTAATTCAGATCAATTCTAATTAATCCTGATCAATGCAGCATTGCTTTCCTGGTTTAATGGGGTGATCCAAGGGTGCTTGAGTTTAGGAACTGGTACAGGACACAGCAGCAGAATCCTTTCATGGTGTTGTAATTTAGATTTTTATAAGACGACAAAGTTTAAGATTCAACATTAAAATAAACTGATATTGAGATGCTGATTTAAAAATGTATTTCCTGTATCTGTATCTATCCATAAATTAACCATCAATATCACCAACTCTCACTCAATTTATCCAGCAATATAATCATAAACTTTCAAACGGCGGAAGCTTTTCTTATATAAAAAACATTTTTAAATATTTACCATTGGAAATAAATGTGAAACGGCAACAAAAATATCTTTTGGATGAAAAAAATGGGTTCATTGATGTTAATCATAATAACTTAAATTTGTTTGACATTACTGACGACTCCCTAGCAATCAAACTTTTTTACCGGTCAATAAAATTTTGTGAACTCCATCTCAGCTTTGGTAAATGATAAAGACATGGGAATTGGTTTATATGACAATAGTGACAAAGGGAACCTTATGTCGCTGACCCCTTCATAGCAACTAGAACATTTACCATAGCAACCAATTTGGTATATCCCTTTCTCAGCTAAGGAAAATCATTGAGAGACAGGGATGGTTTACATCACTCATATTGCTACGGGGAACTTTGTGTGATGACTCCTCCAAAGCAATAATAAAAAAAAAGTATTTTGGCAACCAATCAATTTAACGTTAAAAAGAGTTCTTTTGCAGGCCAACATCCAATTTGTGTGCACCCTTTGCCATCTAGTTAACTATGCTGTAAAATGCCACCTGCTAAGAGTTCTCCAGTTCTGCCGGAGAAAGAACAACACCCTTCTATTATTGTTAAGCGCATTGTACATTGAACTTTTTGTGGATTGTATAGATATTGCAAAGACTATAGTTGCTGGAAAAATCAAATAATATATAACATCACAAATAAAATACACATTAAGGACAACATTATAATGCTTTTTTTTTAAACAAATGCTGTTTTATGCATTTAACTATTTTTGAATACAATATGTGTATTCAACTAGGAGAGAAAACATAATTCAACACAAAATGTGACAATTCAACTAGGAGAGAAAACATAAATGTAATCTATGTTTGGTTCATCTCAAACCTTCATTTATCTTCTGTACTGAGACCATTCTTTGAGATCAAACGATAACCTCCAAACGTCAAACATTCCTGTCTCATGCGATCAGAAGCAGTGAACTAAATCAAAAACGTCTCAGACTCAGATGGAAAGACATACAAATGCTCATCTATGATGGTGGAAAAAGTACTGTAAATACTGATGATATTATTCTGAAAGCTTCCTTCATCTTCGTCACAAAGACAAAAGACTTTATTGATTTTTAGATTAAATTCACGTTTAAATAGCTGAATGTCAATGGAGTTTTAGCTCTCTGTACCTTTTATTTAGCAAAACATTAAGTAGCTAATGAAGCGTGCAGTACTTCAGCTGATTTTCCATGGCTTTAAACCATTTCTAATGAACCTTTTCATAGACAAAGTATTTGATGAGCTGTATTATTCTTTTTCTGTACTTAATGGAGGCTTGTATGGTGATGATGGGTCTGTGGCATCCATTTATTTTTAAATCTTCTTTAACTGTAATATGTATGCCATATTAAAATCAGAATGTGGGTGCTGATATGAAAGCAAGCAGGAGTCCGCACATGCTCAGAAGTAGTCACAGGCAGAGCCTCAATATCAGACTCCACCCCAAGTGTCTTTTCAAATCACATCAGAAATTAAGTTGAACGGCATCATGGTCTGTGCTTTTAGCATTTTTTCTTTTCTGGGCAAGTACAGTCACATGCTGTGCAACGATTCTTCTAAAAGACACCAGAAGTTTAATCAGAAGGTAAAATCATGTTTTTTTACAGCTCGGGTCATCTTTATAAAGCTAGATAGGAATCAAAATAGCATTTAAAGGATTAAAAGAAGACGATCTGTACAGCTACAAAACATCTAGTAAAATTGAGCAACCAGGAGCAAGCCAGTGTTTGGAAGAACGCATCAACTAAACAATTATTGGTCGTTTGAAATTATTGGTTTTGCTCAAAACTTGGTGGGAAATAGGGCGCTACCCACAGCAATAAACTTGTGAAGTGAGTGTGTTTCTAATTCAACCAGATTTCACATTTTCTAACTATACAACCTGAAAATTCAACAAGTATTTTCTTATATGTTCCATAAATTATTTTACAATAAATCACACAATGTTTAAACTGGAGACAAATCAGGGCTTTCAGAGACATGCCTTGCAGCTGTTAAAATATTATTTCCCCTATCTAATTAAAAGGTTACTCGAGCAAAATTGAGAATCATTAAAATATCTATCATTGATGTAAACTGCAACGTTGTTTCATACACAGTGTGTTTCTTTTTTTATTTGCTACTGGTTTCTAACAACCACCAAACAACAGAGTTATGAGTAGAACGCAAAATTTAAGAATCTTAAATTACAAAAACTGGAAGAAACTTTGTCTCTTGGGAGTAGATGATTGATTGCATCCATTAACTCCCAAAAGATTTTGCTTTCCTTTTCTTGTTTGGCTGATGGCACTTGCATATGTTTCCCGAGCGAATCTTGTGTAAAGTTTCTCTAAGAGCAGATTGTCTTGTCCGGTACAATTGAGAAAAGTGTGTCTCGTCCATCTGCTTGTCTGTGTCGCGTTATCACTGGCAGCGCTGGAGCTCAGGGAAAGCGGCGAATGATTAGATCTTCTTCTTTTGTTGTAGTCTCTCAAAGACACGGGAGATACTGTATCCTCAACATGCCAAATGTTCAACAAACCTGCCACAATTTCCATTGCAGTAATACGCTCACAGAGCATAGCGCAGAGATAATCTTTATTTAGAAAAACCTTGAGTCCACCACAATCCATTTGTCCGAAAAACTTAAGTTTCCTTTCAGAATCAACACTGTCTATGAGATGCTCAAATGTGGGCCATTGATTTCAAACATGATTTGTTCATTTGAACACAAAAGTAATTTTCCTGAAGCTCAGAAATGAGTGCACCCCAATTATAGTGTTAGGAGTAAAGCCTCACGTAAAACTACAACATTTTAATGAACAGGCGCTCAACCACCGGTGAATCTAGTGGAGTCCAGCAGATAGGTGACTATAAAAAGGCAAAGAAAGGCCCTTTCCGTTTGTTGGAATACTTCAAAAAAGAGCCTGCTCTATCACGCAGAAAAAAGGGGGGAAACAGCACAGGAAGTCATTGCTGATATCATTTGTTCAAGTATTTATTAGTTCCTGCTTAGACTACTGTAATGTTGTCTATGTGCTAATACATCAAACCAGTCTTCACAGTTTACAAACTGTACAAAATGCCGCCTTCTTATTGGTATCAGAAAATATGAGCACATTACACCAATTCTGTACTACCTACACGGGGTCCAGATCATTTTTGGAGTCCAATATAAAATACTTGTATTATATTGAATTATATTGCCCCATCTTGTGTGATCCTTTAAAACCAGCAGAATTTTATGACTGGCAGGGAAAAAGCTGCTGGAGACTCCATGGTCCCGAGAAGCAGGGTAATCATTCCTTTGCCGTGGTGGGTTCAAAGCTTTAAAACTCCTTACCTGCTGACGCTTCTCAGTTTGAATTGCTTTCTTGACTTTAGACCAACACTGATTTTCTCTGTTTAGGTTCTTTTTTTGTATCCTTATAGACCTTTTACTTCTGTGTTGTGTTTTGGTAGAGCGCCTTCGTCAGCCCCGGCCAATGTAAGGTGGTATGGAAATAATGTTGTGTGATATCAAGCATTAGAACAGAGGCCCAAAATTAGTATTTTCAAAACTCTGTAGAAATCAATATTTTTATTATATTTTTATAAATAAGATACTCGCACTCACGTTATTATAGTTTATTGTTTGTTGTAAATACTACATGCTTTTGAAACATAATGGAAAACTGCAATACAACAACAAATTTAATAAAGGCCTCTACTGACCACCTTTCCAGGGCCAGAAGCTGCAGACTCTACTGTAATTAAATCTGGGTTTGAATCAGGCACAGGCTGGAATAAACTCATACCTGAGCAGCAGATGTCTAAGCGCGGCGACTCGCTCGGAACAGCTTTGCCCGTGGGGCTGCACAGAAGCAATGGAGTGGGAGAGTGTTGCACTTCATGATGTCATGTTTGTTTTACACCTTAGGGAAATATCTTGTTCTACAGGCTCTCTCTGTCAATTCAAAGATTAAATACAGTAAATAGAGAGCCGTGGGGAAGAAACTCGTGGCTTGCCAGCAGGCCATCTTTACACTGAAAAGACTACTTAACATTTGAAGCAGCTATAAATAATTATTCAATAATCTGATTAAAAGGTCGCATCCAAATAATTACTTTGATTAATCCAGCATCACCTCAGGAATAATAGACAAAGGACGCACAGAAGTGGGGTGTGGGTGTACTGAAGATACGCGATTAGCTGTCAATCAAGAAGCCCCGCCCTTCATTAGGCAAAATACTGTGAAGGTAAACAGTTATTACCATAGACAGCACCCACTGCCATTGGGCTAATAGTAAGCTTTTTTTCGAGCTGGAAAGGAGGCTACCATTGAGCGGTGCACACGCTGATAATGATGGAACCGTCGTCGTTTCAGAGCTCCGCCCCTCACACGCAGTCTGTTATAAACAACTTATTTTGTAATTAAAAACAAGATTTTGAAAGCGACGTCTCGGAATTTGATCGTTGACCGTGTGATCTTTCTCACGACGTGATGACAGCGATTAGTCCGCTCTGTGTAGTGGTCCCGCCTAGAAATTTTTAGGGGAAAACTAGGAGCCACCGTAAACCACATGAAAATAAATTT
The DNA here is from genome assembly GCA_007224835.1 of Danionella cerebrum. Lineage (NCBI taxonomy): Eukaryota > Metazoa > Chordata > Actinopteri > Cypriniformes > Danionidae > Danionella > Danionella cerebrum. Next base: position 341,054 of record SRMA01025691.1, read on the forward strand.
GAGGGAAAAAAAACGATTGAAATTTGTTTACTGTATAAAGAGTTTTCGAAATTTGTTAAAACTGTGTGTAAATAATGTAATTTCCGAGGAAATAATTAAAAATGTGGCTTTTCCCCATGGACTTCTATTGGGTTTGAATTATTCTGCATGCAGGGCCATGGGGGCGCTCTCTGTGGTTTGGCTTCAATCCACAGGTGATGTGAGACACACTTGGTTACAACCAATACTTTCCCAGTAATGCAAGTTGTGAGCTCCACATGATGTCATTAGTTTTAGTAAATTTAGATAAAACGTTACAGGATGAATTGTGAAAATACAATTATGTAAAAAAAAAAAAAAAATCCTTGTCTGTTCAATTTCTGCTGTTTCTTTTCCGACTAAAAAGCTTTCCTTCTAGAGAAATAGCACATTAAAGTACACAGCTAAGAGCATTATATATATCCTGAAAGAGAAAAGAAAAAATATATGAATCTGCTTTGATGTATAAGTCGTCAAGGTTTTTGCATTGCCATGAGCATTTTTGAAAACACAAAGGTAGGAGATAAAACATTTATAGACCTACATCATTAAAAATCTTCCGCATTGAATGAAGCAAGTTCAACTTAATGCCCCTGGTATTGTGGGGCAGCATGAATAATCCTATTTTCTAATGGTGAGGAGAAGCTTGCATGAAACCCTAAATCCAGAAACCAGATCAGCGTATAAATACAACCCTGTGGCTTTTGAATTGTTTCAGAGATACTGCTTCATGATTAAATGACAACGTGTCGACGCTTAAGAGATGAACTCAGGTTTGCCACAATTACTGGATTGTTGGAATTTTTCTACATGCAAGGACAATTCAAAGAAATTCTTTTTTAAAATTTAATTTAGAATTAAAGCTGCAATCAGCGATCAAAGGACTTGAGCGCCTTCACCTCGCGGTGGCCAGTTTGGTGCACTACGCTTTTCAGCAAATCAGCAACCTTATCAGTAGTAAATGTTGTATTTCCAATGGCCACCTGGTGGCATTATATTCCTTGAGTAGTCCTTGTAGATCCCATGGACTGTTAGCATGGTTGCTAATTTGGGACCGATCAAACATTGACTGGTTGAGTTTTAAGAACTTCCCATTTATGGTGAATTGTTGACTTTGCTGCCGTACTTTGACAAAATTTCACAATTTAACATCACATTTGCCTGTACATCACCAAGTACAGTGCACTTTTGTATGCCACCTTTGCACTCGTCTCTATCGAGTCTGGACTTTTCCAGGAGAACAGAACTTGACCTACTGCATTGTGCCAACTGTGAAGTTTGGTGGAGGGGGATTATGGCACGTGGTTGTTTTTCAAGTGTTGTTCTCAGTGCCTTAATTTCAGTGGAACAAATTGGGAATTCTTCAACATTCAACATTCAACATTCGGAGATAGCAGCTGGCATGAATGAGACTGGTGTGGATGAACCACAACTTTCTATACAACATTAGCACCGGTAATTTTGTCACATGGGTTTATGTCACTAATATTTCTAAAAGTTCATACAAAAGCAGATGAATGAAAACTTTTGGGAAAATGGTGGACACACTACACTCATGACCCATTTAATTATGTGATAGTTGAAGCAGTATTATTTTATACAGTAAAATTGTAAGATTTAAGATCATCATTTTCAATGATCTTCACGATTTTCTGATGTGGCAGCATGGTGGCGCACTGGCACAGCTGGCTAATCGGAGGTCACTTGTTCGAGGCCATCCCAGGGGCCTTCCTACATTCCAATTTCCCATGAAAGTGAAACTAGTGATCCATACAAGGAATTTGTGCTCTGCAATCCAAGTGTCAGTGCCTTATCCACTAGGTCACAACTGCAGCCACATTCCCCTCCCTAACTGAATGTGGTTCTGTGATAGATGGCAGCCTTTCCGGTGTGTACCAATGTCCAAATGTGTTCGAAAAAGCACTGATAAAATTAATGTATAATTGGAGATTCTAGCAGCATTCCACCAGTTCTATCTTCTAATCCTGTCTTTCCATCAAATTGTAGTATCGTTGTACTTCTAAAAAATGCTTAATCACTTTTTTAAACACTTTTTTTACATTGCATGTCTTGCCAAAGGAAGGTCTCTTGATTTTTATCCAGTGTCTGGTTTGGGAGCAAGTGTATAATGCTCTAAAAGCAGGTGTTTTCTTCATCTATCATCGCCCTGGGCAACAAGAACCATGCAGTCACATGCAGGGCACCAGTCGACCATTGATACTCATCAAGGAAAGAAGCAAAATAAGACATGGTGTCTCAGACAGCTGAACCTTGACTCAAAGCTAATGTGTTTCTGGGAAACTATTGATCTGAGCTGGCAGATCCTGCAAGAGTGCCCGCGTGTCTGTTTCGGTGACAAAAGACACACACCTGCAGGATTGAGCTCCCTACTGAAACATTTATTCTGGTCTCCATGTGCTCACTAAATTAAAAACGTCCAATGATTCAACTGATCAGTCTTATATAAAAAAGATAATAGCATTTAATTCTAGCTAAAATATTCCAGAAGAGAAGAAAAAAGAAATGTTTGTGAATGTTATGAACCGAATGCTGAACAACCAAGGATCAAGCAAAAGAAAACAGTTTGGTATTTTCGAAAGTAGTTTTTGCTTTTTTCTTCCTTTGGTTCCCGAAGGCCATGTGCTGTATGTTGAACATGAGTGGCAAAGTTTGATTTCTTTTTCCATTTGTTGAACGATCACAAAGAAAAAGCATTATTTGGAAGGTCCTGATGCTCTTCCAATCGGCTGCGGCAAAACTGTTTTTTCCCGTTTGCTCTGCTGAGCTCTAATCCTCCAGTAAGACAAAGCCCATTACAACAAGAGCTGCAGGTCTATTTGTGTTTGCTCTCCCTGGACTTTGTCAAAGATTTATGAGTGTGAGGTTAGGAATAGCAACTAAAACAAAGGCATTTGGAAGAAAGTTCAAATCTATATTCATTAACCCGTAGAAGTCTGGGGCCTTTTTGAGCGCTTTATCTCTTATTAAATGCATGGAAAAATGTTTCTTTCTTTTGCAATGCTTGATTTAATTTTTCAAACACAGTCCCATGTTCCTTTTTTTATTTATAACATTACACAATAATTCCACAATAAACCTTAAATTGCACAAAAAAACCTAATTTCGAGAAGTACATTTTGCCTTTTTTTGCAGCAAAAACCTCAAATATTCACAACAAAAAACAAGTGTTGAGACAAAATAAAAATTCACAAATATCCCTACAAAAGCAAAAAAATGGTCTAAAAAAAGATGAAATTGTATTAAAAAAATTTTTTAAAAATGTAAAAATAATGTGCTTTTTTGAGCCATAACTTTGAAAATTGCAAGCCATCTCACAAGTCATGTATTTTCTAAGGGTTATCTATTTTTTTCACCATTAGATGGCATCAATTTCTGTAAAATGAAACTGAAAGATGATCGCACATTTTAATTTGAAATACCTTGTAAATTAAGTGTCATCGAGATGCATTTTTCATTTTATAGAAAGGAATTATTGCTGCCACTTTAATTTTAAAACCAAATGATTAACTGATGCATCGATTTGTCTTGTAATTAAAAGGTCTTTAAAATAAATTAAAAGGTCTGAGCAAGAGTTTCATACATTAAACATAAGTTGAGTTGTTTTACTTCCCTCCTTCACCATCACTCTGCATCAGTCCTCCCTTTCTGAGGAAAAGCACAGAAACATCCATTAGAGAGATTGTTTTTCCTCCAACGCCCTCAGTACACAGAGTAACAACTTGCTCCCAGAATAAAAACCCGTAGGGCCCATGCCACACATATCACCTCAGAAATTGGATTTTTTTTTGTTTTGCCATTGCATCCCCTTGTTGTTATTTCCCTTTGTTGCTACGTTTCAAAGAGATGCTATGTCATTCCTATTTAACATCGTCACAGTGCTTATGTAAAGCTGAAAAGACACCTGCAAGAAGCTGCTAACTCTAATCATGCAACACTAGCCATGCTACCATCCAAAGATGCTAATTAAATTTATGTGCAACACTGGAATATGGCATGAAATATTTACGAATAAAGCTCCGTTTCCATGCAATGAGTCCAAGAGAACAAAATCGTTGCTTCCTGATAAACTGGCGCCAAATTTCCTAAGAAAAATGGAAGTTGCTGCGATAAGAGAAGGCGAAACACAATATGCCTAGTGTTGTCATGTATCTTTTCGGGGCGGGAGACTGCTTCGTTGATTCATCCATTAATGCAGAAAACTGCTGATCGTATTGCGTTGGGATTTATTTGCTAACGGCGTTTCCATCGTAGTTTACGCACATTTTTTTTTCCGGATTAAAAAGTTATCTAACGCACACTTGAGCACAGCCAATACTCCAAAATACACATAAAAATAAATAGATGGAAACGCAGCTAGTAACTATAATTGTGCGATAAATATGCAACAATAACATTCCAAACTATAAAACAGGTGTTTTTTTTCCACTGGGATGAGCCAAGTTTGTCAAACTTGCAACTCGATTCCTCTTTTTACGTTGTGTCTCGCAAGAACTTGCTCATAATGGCGTAATTTAGCAATTAATGCCACATCTTGTCCCTTGCCACTGACTGCACACTCATTATTGAGGCCATTTGCACTTGGTGGCTGTCTGCCAATCACAGCTCTTTGCCATGTTTAGAGAATGAGTCCCTTTTAGAGTGCACACAGTATTTCAATTCATGGTGGACTCTCCCCGCCCGCACCCAGCACATAGGAAGACGGCAGATGCTCTCCTGTGTTTTTTATATAGAAAACCAAGCACAAAGCATGTGCACTTGCCATTTAGTCCATTCTGAAGTGGCAAACCACCTTGACAGGCTTCATTTGACTGAATTACGTCTTTTTTTATAAAGTGAATTCCACCACTTCATGCCGGAGAGTGCTGCACTTACAGATGGCAGGTATTTAAATAGGCACTCTCCGTCTACAGCTCATTTACTTTGTGCTTTAATTTTCAGAAATGCACCAAGACATTCAAATGAAGGCGCTTTGATGAGGAGAATATAGCAAACACTCTTTTACAGGCAATTGGCTCTGTCGCAATCGTAATCATATTACAAAAAAAAAAAGCCACTTGCACAAACCATTGTAAATCCCCGCAGTCCTCTGTAGAGCATGATGCATTTACATATATTTAGCATATTATAAACCAGTGCTTTTTGATCAGTGGGCCAAACACAGCAGGTGACCGAGCAGTAAGTTAAAAATATTCAGATGAGACTACTTCTAAAGATGGTTGTGCATGCCAATCCCAGTAGATCAGCCGTTTCTGAAATACTTAATCAGCCCGTCTGACACAAACAACCAGAGACATCCCAGTTGCTACCATGTGATTGGCTGATTAGAAATGTGCATTAACGAGCAGTTGGACAGGTGTACCTAATAATGTGGCCGGTGAGTGTAAGTGTCGAGACTTCAACGAAGAGTTTGATTTCGAAACTGACCAGACTCAAAGCCACGTGGGTCAGCACAGATGTGTGATTAGCCTCATGCCGCCAGCAATGGTGATGGAACTCAGCACAGGTGACAGTGTGTGCAGCTCTCTGACAGTCTGAGAGCATCCGCTGCCGTCTTGTGTCACTGGGAGATGCAGGACCCAATCAGACCATGACTGATGTGGTTCAAATGGACTCAGATAAGTCAGGGAAAGGTGGCTGGCAATTGGAGGCGAGAGACAAACTTTACTCGGCTGGTTGAAAAGTGTATCTGTCGCAGAGAGCTGAGCCTAATGGAAATAAAGGTCTCCATTTTTTTTCCACTTGGAAAATGATGGTCTCTGGAATGTTTTGATCATGTCAACAACTGAAGCGTTTACTTCACAGGAGGCCAGTGGAGTCTACAGCATATTTGTCTGAGGCTGCAAATGACAGCAGGTTTCTTAAAAAAGATCCCCTACCCATCGTCAACTGAAAGGCACAACTGGAAGAGTAAAACTTGCTCCCAAACTTTACAAAGATGACTCGTTTGTGAAAAATAATAAAAGTAGATCTTCCTTATAATCCATTTCACAAGTTGCTGCTAGGTGGAACACATTCGTAGCACGTTTTTTTTGGTAGAAATAAAATACCCAAAGAAATACTAACAGCAATTTGCTTTAACATACACACAAACTTTGATGTTAGCATGTAAAAGTGCTGTTTTTAACAATGTACCACCTTATACTAAGTCCATAGTGTTTTCTGCATTTGATGTATACATCTGCAGATTCGGTTGCTAGTCTAAAAAGTTTAGTTGCTATGGAGGAGTCACTGAAATAAAATAATGTTCTCCATGTCAATATGAGTTAAACAGACCAACCACCAAGTCTCTATGATTTTCCTAAGCTGAGATACAGATATGCTAATTTGGTTGCTAGGGAAAAGAGCCTGGTTGCTATGGAGGAGTTAGAGACATGTGGGCTGGTTTATTTCACTCGCAGTACATCATTTACCAACGCTGAGATTTTTGTGGCTAGGGTAAACAGTTTGGTTGCCAGGGTAAGCGGTCTGGTTGCTAGGGAGCTGTCAGTGATATGATAAACAAGATTGGCCACTGACTGTGAAACTGAAAAGGCAACGTTCTGATTGAAAAGGAGTCCGATAAAAGACTTCGGCATCATCTGCTAACAGGATTGAGTAGCAAATCTGTAAAGGAAGCTCGGAACACTGGGAACAAAGATGAAATGCATGGGAAATCCCCAAAAATGGGCAAGGTGTTGTCTTGAGCTCTACCAAAACGACTCCTTGTCGAAGGAGCCGCCAATGGAGCTACAAACGACTCTGGAACCGTTTTTACCAAAGCTATTCTGTTTCTTCTCTCGATGTTTGAGTTATTGGAGGACCAAATCACCATGGAATTTGTACCCCTCCTCCTTGGTTTCAATTCTGCACTCTCTGGGTCTGATAAGGGCCCCTGCGAGCTCACAGAGAAGCTCCATCATGCTAGAGTGCCCTGAAGCTCATGTCTTATCGGTTGCTGGACCTGTTGAGAATTGAGTCTTTATCTTGCATCAACACTTTCAAGGCCGAGAACAGAACAGTTGAGCTGTGTATCTTCTGCTCTCTGAGTCACAAGAGAACGCTTTCAGGGTACACAGCCAAATGCCATTTTCAGAAGCGCCTGAAGTGAATCCGAATTTTTTCTTTCATGGAGAAAGTCTTCCAAAAACGTGGGCAGAGGGAATCATTCGACAAGCGGATGAGCTGTCATAAGTTGTCTTACATCAGCACCGCTAGCTCTCTCTCATCCTCGCTTCCAACCTTAATCCCCTTAAAGTCTGCAAAAACATGCTGGTTTGTGGCCATCTGTGCCGATTATCATGTAAACCTGCCCAGTCTACTCAAAGCAGCATTGTCATCCTTCTAAGATCAATAACTCATCCAAAAAGCATTTAAACTCTGCTCTTCCAGAAAAGAGAAACCCCTTCTTTATCCAAACTGAACAGGGTGGAAATAAAAATGAGTAAAATGCTTCCATGTTTTGTTTTAAGAAATATATTTTTACAGAAAAACATAGTTTATCTCAAACAAATCTCCAAAGTTTGGCCTTGTTTTCAATCCCCTTTATTTGTCACATACACTGTTACATGTAGCGAAATGGGACCCCTCTGGCCACAGACATAGACAGGGTGAGGACAGGCCAAAGTTGAAAGGTAGTATTTAAGAAAGAAACAGAGAAATGGATATACAATAAGGGAAGGAGAAGAGGCACGTCTGTGAAGAAAGTGAAGAATTGGTTGGTAGCTTAAGGATAAATCTGAAATCAATACAAGTCAGTGATCAATGTGTCACACAATAAAGGTGTGCAGCTCACACCTGCAGAGAGGCCACAGATTACCTCTGTAACGATCCACAATGGAGACCAGGAGCAAACATTCTATACGTGACGTGGCCAGGCTTCTTCGTTTTGCTATGATTTTTAAAAATCAGAGTTTTTTTTCCTGTGGGCAAACGTTCAGAATCAGCAAAGGGACAATACTAATGTACGTGACAACAACCACTGGGTTAAAGCTGCTTTATGTGGAGAAAAGCACCAAAGTAATGAAAGACTCAGACATAAAAGACTGACTGAACGGCCATTTAAAAGCGTGAATGATTTTTGAATATTCCCTGTTAAAATCAAACCAAGCGCTTGAAGACGTTTGTTCTGATCAAAGATTACCCTGGCCTTCTCTGATTGGAGGAGTCTAATAGATGTACGCAGGGGACCGGTCTCCTGTAATCATCAGGCTGATGGCAGGCCTGTCTCTCACTGAGAGCATTTGGAGACCTGCTGCTAAGTAGCTGAGCCTCTAGCCAATCATGGTTTCCATGGGCTGAAGCCAGGCAGGCAAAATCAAATCTCTGTGAAGGGAAATAATGGAGCCGAAACACCACCGATTTCACTCACTCCGACTTAGTCATGATCAGCAGTTCATGGGATTTGATCTACTTCCACCCCCCCCCCTTCATTTTCACATGTGCATCAAACTTTGCCACACAAGCATTTAACAAAAGGCAAGTTGCATATTTAAAAAGAAGGCAACGGTATACCAGATGGTTAAAGTTTGCATACAAGCCAATGTCACACTGAGTGACGTAAACCAACCCCTTTTTTGCAATAATATTGCTAAGCTGAGATAGAGATATGCCAAGTTGGTTGATATGTTAAACCGTGTGGTTGCTATGCAGGGGTCGGCGAAATAATATAAATCCTTTGTCACCATAAGTTATATAAATCAAGCCTCGAGTCTCTATCATATGCAGACACTTCAGAAAATTTGGTTGCTAGGCTAAACAGTTTGGTTGCTAGGGAGTTGCTTGACAAACAAAAATTGTCAAGATGAAATATCAGAGAGAAATTGTTATTTGATTACTTTATTTACAATGGCAATTTCCCCTATAAATATTTAACCCCTTTTAGAGTCTGGGGGTTCAAATACTTTTGTACACAGTGATTGGTATGTCCTTGCACAGACTGGTAGTATTTTAAAATTCTACCATGTAATATTTTAGTAAAATTAAACTACACTACTAAAATATTTTTAAAACCAGACTATTTATCTTAGCAACCAGTTTGACATATCTCTATCTCAGCTTTGGAAAATAACAGAGATATAGGGTTTGTTTTATTTCACTCATATTGACACAGGGCGTCACTTACTCACTCCATAGCAACTAACTTTTAGCCTAGCAACTAACTCAACAGAGTTATATCTCAGCTTCAGAAAATGCTAAGGACATGGGACTTGGAAAACACCACTGAGCTCAGATCAGGGAAATAATTGATGAATGTGTAAAGCGCTTACAGTCACAAAGTGCACATTACAAAGTAAAAATTGTTTTAAACAGCACTGTCATCAGCAAACAAAAACCTCTATCAGTATTGTTTAACATTGCTACCTCACTAATATTGCTTTTATTTTCATCAACGAAAACTGATAATTAACAGATATCAGCATGGTTGCCAGGGTAGCGGTTTTCCCACACAATTGGGCTATTTTAGAAAAGGAGTTGCGGGAAAAAATACGGAGTTGCGGGTTGCGGTTTTTTGGGCTACATTTATAATGTACCGCGGCCGCAAAAAAATAAATAATAATAATAAATAATAATTGTGGACAAAGATAAAAGGGAACCTTTTATTAGTGGGTGTTGATCCCCGGGAATGAATACTTGGCAACAAACGCTGCTTCTTGCGAGACGCAAATAGGCGCGCGCGCCACATGTGCTTTTGATATCACCAATCAAGCATCATCATCATCATCACGTCACTCCATGAGAGCGTTGTAAGTCAGAAGCGTCGGTTCGGTTGTCTGTGGATGAACAAGTACAAGTAGGCACTTCTGACTAGGGTCAAAAAAAAATCAGAGAGCACATGTTCTTATTTGACCTTTATTGTATGAGATTGTGTATTAAAAAAGCACAATGTGTGATATTAAGAATTTGGGTTAGACAAAAGGCCAATACTTTAAACTTAAACTTATATAAATTTTTTAAGGCCCTTTGTGGGAATCCAGCCGTTGTCTAATCTGATTGGACACTGAAAAATTGGGCTAGTTTTCATTCCATTTGGGCGGATTTTGAGTTGTCATTGGGCTGGAAATATTTCTGGGACCTGGCAACCCTGGATATCAGGCGAGGAAACCTGCTTTGAACAATCGCCTGCATCAAGCATTTATGACTGCACACAATCCAACAGCTGCCCTGCGCTACACAAAATGCTGTTTGTGACTTAGCATTTGATTTATGGCTTTATCTCATAATTCACAGATTTCATGCTTTCAAGCATTCAAAAAATAAATGGTTTTTGTTCCCTGTTAACAAAACCAATTAAGGATCCTACGAGGGAATCTAATGCTTCGGGGGTTTCACGTTACATCTACAGCAGTTGTTACTTTGTCGTGTTGGCTGCCATTTATGTGATCCAAAAAGCTTTTAAAAAGTGCCGTTACTGAATGAAAACAAAACCATCATTGAAATAAATGGCATCCAGTGTTTGATGAGCAGTTCAAATATAGAATATGTGAAGCGTGAATAAACACTTCAGGCAGATGGGGCAGCATGCTGGTGCAGTGGGTAGCACTGTGGCCTGTCACTAGAAGGTTTTTGCTTCAAGGCCAGCCAGGAGTTTGCATGTTCTCTCAGAGCTCGTGTGGATTAATTGCATTTTCTAAATTCCCATGAAGAGTGAGTGTGTGTGCAGTCCGGCTGTATAGAGGAAGGTGCACTGGACGTATACGCGCGGTTGCTCAGGGCGATGCAGGTTCGAATCCCGAACCCGTTGTCATTTCCTATCCCTCCCTCTCTCTATCTAACTCTCTTCCTGTCTACCTACTGTCCTATCTGTTCAAAATAAAGGTTAAAAAGGCCAAAAAAAAAGTTGCGTGATTGACTGGCGACCAGTCCAAGGTGGCAGATCTGCAGTGACAGCGTTAGACAGGAAAAGTGACCTCTGTAGTGGATTCTGAAAGGAAGAGGATGGTAACCAGGTTTCAGCTAAATACTTGACTATTTTAATAAAGATCTTCCAGAAGAGCAAAAAAACTGCAACTAGCAATTATGGGGTAAAAAAAATGAGAACATGTTTTGGAAACAAACATCTTCTAAGTGGCATCTTAGTAAAAGAAGGACAATATAATAGCAGTTTACCATTTTTGTGAAAACCCTGACAACTATATTACATGCCTTCACATCCAGAGAGAGTGGCGAAGATAAGGATGCACATTTTAATGTCTCAAAACTTGAGTATCAAGCAAGTTTATTCCATCTGGATAAAATCTAATCATTTAAAATGATTAAATTAATCAATTTGTCATAATAACTATCAAAATATCATTCCCCATGGAAAACACTCACCAAACTCCAAAGAGGTTCGACTCTGGTTGCTATATCTTGCTATACAGGATCCACAAATTCTGGGAAATTACTGAGAATTCTGGGATAAATTTCCATTGACTTAACATGGGGTCAAACGTTGTACATCTGTAACGCAAACCGAGAACCTCACAGAAACTTCAAACGGAACACTCTTGTGGAGGTTATCAGTCTGTGCAAGAACATATCGACCTCTTTGGAAAAGTATTTGAACCCAAGGCTCTAGTATGGGTTAAAGATTTGCCATTGACATAATGACAAGCAGGTTTTCTAAGAACTTGGTTTATAGTACTTATTGTGACAAAAGGAACACCGTATTATGTCACCAGCCCCTCCATAGCAACCAGACTGTTTATCATCGCAATAAATTTTGCATTTCGTAGCTAAAAGCTAAATCTGAGTGGTGGAAGTTGGTTTAGATCACAAATATTGGTATGGGGATCTTTGTTCGATGTCACTGACTCCTCCATAACAACCAAACATTCTACCTTGGCAACCAATCCATTTTGCTTATAAAATACTTTTAAACTGTACTTTTTGTCCATGTAGAGGTGTCCTCTGGTGTATTGAAAGGCACCACCAAATGGTCACTTGAGTAATCAACTCCATTACTATGGTTCAGCGGGTACCTATCCCACCTACTGGCAGCCTTATTCAACAATTGCATCCAATAGAGGCATTATTCAGTCCACTGATTATGTGGAAAGACGACTTTACTACACCTCTTTCCCACACACAGCCTTAACCAAATTGTTTTGTATCTTTTGAAAAAACATAAATTGAACCTACTGTACATATTCTGGCTGATAATGATACAGAGAGTTAACATAAACTCTGAGAGAAAGGACTTTCCCCAGAAAACTAAAACTGAGAACGGCTGCCTGCAACGAATTGATCAGAAAGGGTGGAAATACAATTTAATGAGCGTTTGAGAGACTGAATTGTAAACCATTTCAGATCAAGTATCTCCGTAATGGCATGACTTTAGGTCCACTCACTCGTGTTTTCATTTCCAGACATTTAGACTTCTGCCTCAATGATACATATTACATTAGGAGTGGCCTACTTTGTGCCAGCTGAGCTAAAAATGAAAATTCCCTCATCTGTGATTTCAAGGGCTTGATAAATGGTTGAACAAAAAGCAGGTCCTTCCTGGTGAGCCACCAAAATCAGAAAGACTGGGCAGTCCTTTCAGAGAGAAAGAAAAAGAATCGTGTTTGGTGCTCGATGGCATTCACAGTCAAAGCTTAAGTCCAGGGACTATCAAATAATTCATCCTATACTCTCTCTGTGCCATTTGGCCACATCATTTTCTGCTCTCTTATCTTTGACAGAGTACGCCCTCCTCTCCACTATTCCCTTGACCTCCAGACTGGCCCTCAACTCCTTGAACAGAAGAAAAACAACCACGACCTGTCAGACCTTGAGAACACTTGCCTTTCCCTTTGTAGCTGTTTTGTTTACACCACGAAGGAAGATAAAGGAAAAAACGACAAAAAGACATATTTAGCATATTTATGCACATGTCAAAGAGAATGCTCCACTGCAGCGTAGCAGTCTCTACGAGATCCACTGGGGTTTCGAGGGGAATACTATGAAGCCACAGAAAATGATAATAAATGTAAGCTTTGGAAATGTTTACGCGTTGTGATGCAATCTTAATGAGCACGATTTAAAAGCAATTTGAACAATGTGGAAAATAAATTTTATTCACCACCAAAGTGTTCAGTTTTACAGAACGATCCTCTATATCTCGGTCAAACCATCCCAAAAATACAACAACAAAACCTGATCGGGTAAAATTGGCATTTGGTGGTATTTTGGTTTGCCTTAGTTGAGCACAGAGATCCGTGTGTGTATCTCCGGACATGTATAGTATCCGTGTTATGTCCCAAAGTGAGGATTTTTTTAGGAGGAAGGTGGGGTGAACCCTAGTAGAAGTCAACCAGCACAGCACAAGGAGGACTGGCATAACTATTTTTTCTAATGGTTTAGTTGGACTCCCAAAACGTGTTATACAAACATCATTTAATCAAATGGTGCTTTTCCGCTGCACGTAGTGTTTATTTCCAGTATTTATATTTTGCTTCTCCATTGGTTTTTAGTATCTCTTCAGACTGGACGTGTTCTAATGCCAGTAGTTTGTGCTACCTTCATATTTGCACCGAATGGATCCAGTTCTCTGTAATGGTACTTTCTGTGCATATTTTTCTCTGCAACGCATTCACTAGCATTGGAAGGGATTTGGACCTTCGTGACCTCAGAATATTGGGGGAATCTGCTGTGACAATATCACCAACATGCTCCCGAAATACACCGCATGGAGAAGCAAATGGATTGCTGCAATTTGAAGAAATATCTGAAATCCAAGAGCTGAAACCTGGATTTGCGTTTGAAATTTTGTGAAACTCATTTTATTAAAAGTTCAGTTTCCGCTAATCATGAATTAAATGCTAGCCATACTTATGCAATTTACTTGTTAAATTCCAAAAAAAGCTACAAAAAAGATTTTTTTTATTAGTTTGGAACTTATTGGAATTGAATTTTATTTGTCATATTATTTTGCTGTTAATGAGAATTCCGAAGTAGTAACCTGCTCAAACATGAGATGCTGAAAGCCTTAACCACAGAAGGCCTGGCTAGCCAATGCCCAAAATATCTGAACTGGTAAGTATCGGAGATTGCAGTTGACCCCAATTCTTTTTAAACTAGGCATTCATTAATTATAGATTAATTATTCTAAACCAAGTGAGAAGACAAGATACCTAGAGGTTCTCAGAGGTAAATGCTAAGTCAGTGGAAAAGCATTCTCAGTAATTTCCCAGAATTCCAGTTCGAAAGGATAAAGCAACCCAAGTTGGAGAATATTCTACCAAGAATATTTAACCAAAAATGCGGCTTTATTTAACTTAAACATGCTGAATCAATGAATGCTTTGTGAGGAAGATGAATAAAAACGGGAAAAGAAGAGGAGGGAGAAGGAAAACCTTACTCAGTGAGACAGAACAGAAATCAGATGTATTTCAGAAATCAAATCAGAAAATATGGTTATAAATATTTTTTTTTCTATTACATAATCACAATAACTTTTCCTTAATATAAACAGCGTTTTACCGCTTGATTTCCCACCCAGTCTCGCTCAACCTCAGGGTACGGGGAGTGGCCCAGTGGCGTCGGTGCATACACTCTAAAGAGTTAATATAGATATCGATTTTGACAACATTGAGTTGCTGAATCTTAACGATTAATTATAATACAGAAATAAATCTGATCAAATCGCTAGAACATCAGTGACACTATTTAAAAACGTAATCTCACACCCACACTACCTGCTATATACCGCAGAAAGCCATTTTGCAAAAGAAGAGAACACTTCATTCCTTTCATTATGGTTTGCTTCTGCAAAACAGCTCATTTGCTTTGTGATGTTGCGCAGCCCGACGGGACGTTTGAAACCGATTTAAATGACAGAAGAAACAAGTTAGTCAGAGACCAATTTATTATTTGGATTCTTTTCTTGCTCCCTTCTCTCCTAGTCTTCTCTGATGTCAGTTTTTCAACAGCATGATGAGATGTAAATGAGCTGCCTGTTTGACTGGATTGAACTCGAACAGATGGACGTTCCAGCTTTTCTGTTGAATCTGGTCCAGTGAAGAAGCTGCTTCTCATTACTCAAAGCACTTTTATCCATGCAAATTGTCAAAACTCAAAAGCGCGGCATGTTCTCTCATGTATTCCATATGTTTATGGATCAAGTTCAGCTATCTGTCAAAAAAAAGGCCCAAAAGTCTAAAATAGGCTTCGTTTTCTTGTAATTGTTCTCCCACTAACGCCTTGTGTTTGTGATCCATCACTGGAGGATTGCAGCAGCAGCGTGCCTTCAGTTTAATTGAAGAGTAATGCCATAATTCCCACGTCTTGAATGCTAGTAATTACAGGGAAGGTTAGATAGGGATTTGTTAGACTGATTTGAAAGATGCTCTTCCTTTGACCATCAGGCAGGTTTCTTCAGTTGAAACCCCATGTCTTTGCTCTGGAGTTTACAAGCACTGTTGTCTCTGAATGAATTTGTTTCGTTTTTGCACTTTGGTCAGGGTTTTACAAATACAGCGACTTGACTTTACACATAATACTATTTATGCTCCTCTTTAGGAAAATAAATGAGAATGGGGAGAAAGAGGAATAAAATACGGCCGTTTCTTAGCCAACATAGAACACAGAACTACAACATAGACTAGTTTTACCCCAAAGTGTTAAAAATGCAAAATTAAGGTTAATTTCCAAAGCTCTAACCAAACAAGCTGAGCATTTCTTTAAGTGTCGACTGTTCTTGTTCCCTGGAGAGAAAACTGCACACCGTGCAATGTTACTTTATGTTTTGCACAATGGTTTGCAAAAGGTACAGTAAGGCATTGTCCACCATCTTTTGTTCAAAAATAAAAGAAGCAGGACATCAGTGAAGGCCACAGGCAGCAAAGAGTGAACGCACGTCACAAAGAAAAGCCGAGATGAACTTCCTGTGCACCGTGGCGCTCAGTCATTTAATTGCAAGTGAGTGCAACATACGTTATCTAGTCGGGCCGAATGAAATTATGTGCCGGGTGATTCAGATCTAACTTGGCTGGTATTAAACCCTAAATCAGAACGGCAACAACGGAAGCATGAGACGTGATTGCATTTTCAATGGTGTACTTTCTTTTAGTATGTAACCCCGTTTATAATGCAATATAAAGCCTGTGATGAGATGCCGTTCTGACCTAAGGGGTTGCAGACAATAGTAGATGCCCATGCAGTTTCATGTCGCTGCAGCTATGTTTAGCTTCAACAGAACAGAGGGTTCACTGTTCACGCCGTTGGAGTCTCTTTAAATGGAGCAAAATACTCCAAATATTAATATGTTGTGTTGTTTTCAAAGACAAGGAAAAGAGCTTTTAGAGTAGCTCAGCACAGATAATTAAATCTGGTTACACTGCAGCATTTAGGGTCGAAATAATAATTAGATTTTTGAATTCAATGGACACCTCAATAAAACCAATAAAACAGATTTCGCACTGTAGAAATGTTTATTTTGGGAAAGATCACTCTCCCACCAAGTTTCCCAGCATTCTTGTGCACTGGTAACCTCGGATTCCCAGTATTGGTCTTGTTCGAGTGAATTCTGCATTCTTCTTGTTTTTTACCTCAACATGCCCATTTTTTTTCCCTCGGCTTCCTAAACACCGTGCAACACTTCCCATTTTAGTCTATGGCTAAACGTACCAATTTCTTTTGTACACATACAATCTCTCTCTGTCACATCTGTCCATTTACAGCTGTTTTGAATTTAGAGCCTGCTTTTGTCCTCAACTTTCAATGTTTCCGCATGATAAAGCAGCAAGCCCAGAGTATACGCTAAAAACATTAGCACGCGTTGCACATTCTGACCCTAAACATGGGGAACGGTGGACAACATGATGGGTGGCAATAGAGGTTCCGCTCACGCTGTGCTCTGAAGTGGCTTTACCCCCAACTGGGTGAAATGATGGAGATTAGTTGTACCGAACATGGAGAAGACCTTCAGCCCTCTATCTTTTGGAGGATGGCTGGCGTTCTCTGAATAATGATAGTTCACAAAACCATTGGGAGAAACCCTACGAGTAAGGTGAAAAGATCAGCACTGTTACTGACAAGGAAACAAATATTTGTGTGCTTGTAACTTCAGGCTCAACTAATAGGACCACTGCATATTGATATCTGTGTGACAAACTGAATTAAATAGACAGTTATAAAAGTGAACATGCTATAAATTATTTTACGTTTACTTTGCAAGGAAATCCGATTAATAAGAGAAAACCTCGTCAATTGATAAGACCGTAACTAAGATACATAGTTTTAAAAAGTAAATAATTCATGTATTATTCCGGAACTGGGTACTTTAAATGCTGGACACGGAAGATAACATGTTGTGGGATTGCTGAATGTCACCCGACGCACAGTACAGTAGAAGAAGACGCATCTTCTGATTGGTGAACGCTGACTCAATGCACGTTGTTGTGAGGGCCTTTGTTAAGCCAAGCAGCCATCATGGAGAGTGGGAGCACGAGAAAGGACATGCAGTCGGCTATATAAACAATGGTTTCGGTTCAAAAAAAGAGTCTTTTTGAGGTATATTTGGACCAAAAAAGTTAAATAAAACTTGAACACTCCCATTACTGAAAATCCTAGTCTTGCACCTTTTGTTACACGTGAGCTTGCCCTGTTTTCAAAGACGGACAAAGTTCTCTAAGATTCTGTCTAAAGCCATGCAGTGTGAAATCCCTGGCGATGATCTATCGTGCCGTAAAATATTTCAAATTTTAAGACCGAATCCTATTGTTACTGACTTACTTTAAAGACATATTTACTTGTTCTCATGCAATTTGTCCACTGACTAGATACTAGTTCAAATACTCCAGTTTCAATGCCGTTTTTCTTTCTAAATAGCTTGAAAACCTTTTTTTTCAGCATTTGTTGTACATTTTTTCAAGATTCAAACTTTTTGCAGGTGTACCCTCTGGGACTTTAATGCATTTGTGAAGAACAAAAAATCTGCTAGAATACCTTTGTAACTTGACCAATCTGACCAGGAAATCAATTTGATACGGTAAAATATAATCAAATGACTTTAATCTATGGTTGATTCTCTTCTAAAACACATCTTTCTCTGAGTTAAATGAAAACGCAAACTATTGAATCCTCATTGACAGGATTGGGAGATTAAAGCAGAACAAAGGAGTCGGTATTAAATTAACTCAAGAGACCTGTTCCCTGGGGTAACGAGTTTAAAGCATAAAACTAATCTCAAACCTGAAGATTTAGGGTTTGAGATTGAGTGCCACGAAGGTGTAAATCTGCTTGCGACACAATGAAAGCGTTTTTAATTTGAGGAGGAACAAATGACACAGAGAGAAAGTGAGTGAACTCAAACACCAAAGGTGAAAGAAACGTAAATAAGGAAATGAAATTATAGAAATGAAAAGCCGGCATCTGTTGCCAACATGACTTCTGCCTGAGCAGTCTCTGCGGACTGTCTAGCCACAGCTGGAAGTGCCAGATAAGCAACAAAGCCAAAGCAAGAGGAAATGTATGCGGAGAGTGTCTCATTAACTTCATAGTGTTACTTAAGTGTCTGAAGCAAGTGCATCAAACTACTAGGAATCGTAAAATAATTAAATGTGAGGCGTTACTCCATAGCCATTAATGGACAAATATAAAACAAAACAATATTTAATGTCAATTCCTTCTACCTCCAAGCCACACAGATTGTTCTCCTTGTGCACGCCTCCTATGCAGCTCTGCTTCTCCTCACTCTTTTAAACACTGTCAAGAATTTCCCTCTCGTTTGCAGAGTTTGGGCATGTAAGAAAAAAAATAAATAAAAATTTGGTCTCTGACTTCAACATCTCCCCATCTGTCTGTCTCCTGCTTCACACAAACCTCTGCATCTTGCATTTCTTCCAGTCTAAGATGATTTATTTCAAACATTTAACCTGGTTGCTTTGTTTTTTGAGTTTGCGTAATGATCGCTGTGAATAATGAGAAACAAACAAAACTGCACCAGGCTGATAACATTTAGCATTTTGCCACCAGCTGAAAATAATCCGGGATCCCTCCTGCAACAACCAACAGAATAAATAAAACTATATTTAATCCGCTTTTCACTAATAGGCTGCTCTGCAAATGTTGAATGCTCCTCTAGGCAAACATTTGTCTGCTCAACCAAAGGGTTGAATGTATCCACCGCGAGCGCAGCCATTTTGACAGGATTTCTAATGAACGCCAAATGAACCTTCTCCATGAACAGTTTAGTTGAGCTCGACGGTCCACAGATGCATTTTAAATCAAGTTCTTTCCTAAAATATGAACAGCGTATTCTCATTCTCTGCAGAGCTGCTGGAAAATACGATGCAGAATATTTTCACTTGAACTTAAGTAAAATACTACGATTGTTTTTAATTAATTTATTGTACTTCTTAGTCTGTTTTTTATTTGAATATTAGAAGGGAAAAGCTTTTATGCCCAAATGGATTTGAGTCCCACAAGGCTCAATCCTTATACCTCTACAGTTCCTTTTATATATGCTCTCACCGAGTTTTACCTCAGTTATCCTGATGACACTCAGATCTTTCAATACCTACTCCAAATATGAAGCAAAACCTTTCTAGAGCTAAATCTAAAGATAAACAAAGTCCATGTATTTAGAAACAAAGGTGAGCGTCTCAAGAGGAATGCTTAACAAATGACAAAAAAAACCATATCAATAGTGTGTGTCAACAGCCTCGTCAAAGTAGTATCTCATCATCTCAGAAACATTGACTATATACTTTGTGTCCAGTCGAGATTTTGCACCAGCTTTGATTTCCACATAAATCTCCTAAACACAGTTAAACATTTTCAGCTTGCTTTGAATATGGTCACCTTGTACCCTAACCAGCATTAGAAAACCAGAGCATATCACACCAGTCCTAAGATCGCCACAATGGCGATGAAAAACAATCTCTTCATCCAAATATCTACTCCCACGGTTTCTGAAAGGAGGGAGAAGAAAAACGCCATTATATTTCACTTTTGAGGCAACAGCGAGGAGGTAGCAGAAACAGGAGATGACAGGAGGGGAGGTGAGAACAGATAGTAGGAGCGGACTCAGCTAAGTATGACACGAAATGGAACACACAAAAACAAATGTTAGAAGTTTACAGAGTAACAACTCTTAACTGTAAATATATATATTTACAAGATTTCATTCTTGAGAAAAAACATATTTTGAGGCTAAATGCAACCTCTCAAATCCACATGCACTCACACAAAGAGTAGATACTATTGAAAGCCAACAGATAAACTACAATCAGCACTACAGCAGATTGTAGTCTATCAAAAGCTATTTTTAAGCTCCAGGTAAGAATGGTTTAATTGAGCTTCTGTTTCATAAATGAGCTAAGGAAGGTTCTGAAGGCCTGAACATGGAAAAACATAAAGGAGGCACCTTTTCTATTGGATTAAGGAAGACCTGGTTTAACAGTTGTTCTCCGGGCTGAATACAAACATCTTGCTTTCCTCAGAAGGGTCGCCACTGAGTCTCCGCCCTAGCTTCTAAAGTGGCTCCTCTCAGGACACTTCAGTTAATCCTGGTAGATGTACTTTCGGATTAGGAGAACATAATCTACGCGTCTACAAATTAATCACAAATATACATACAAGTATTGGATTGGGGCTTTCTGGTGTTCAGGACTGTGTTTAAATCCTGCAGGTGGTTCCGATACGAGTCCTCTTCTCATTGTGCTGCACATTATGATCTTTGCAGAACAACCGTGGCACACGCCATGTTGGATTTCTAGTCAGTCAGAGATTTGTATCATCTTGTTCAAATGGTTAACCATTTTCTACTTGAAGTCTACAAATAAAGCAGCAATTTCGTGTTTTTTAGTTAATGCACACACTTGGAATAAACAAATAGTTAAAAATGTGGAGATTTCCCATTTTACGATGTATTAAATTTGTAAATTCATGTATTTTCCACATCGTCTTTCGATAAAATATAAAAACAAGAATTTTGGGTCTAATTTTTATTTTCATTTCAAAATTTAAAAGTGAATGAACGCTACAAATACGGAGTGAGCTCAAGTTTTTTTTTTGTGCTCAGCGTGACCTGGAGGTTCTTCCTTCACCAACTTTAACTGAGTCTGTTTTATACAGGTGTTAAATAGTACATTGTAATAAATGGCTAATTTTATTGTGTGCTCTGAAGAGAATCACAAAAAGAGAGATGACTCAACCGTGGGAAAAAATTGGAAGGGTATTCTAGGTGAGATTTAA
Source organism: Danionella cerebrum (assembly GCA_007224835.1). Taxonomy (NCBI): domain Eukaryota; kingdom Metazoa; phylum Chordata; class Actinopteri; order Cypriniformes; family Danionidae; genus Danionella; species Danionella cerebrum. Next base: position 362,234 of record SRMA01025691.1, read on the forward strand.
CAAACCAAAGAGTTGTATTTTTGGGGGTTTGAAGGCAATGTCAATGTAATGTAACAGTTGAGTGAAATTTCCAGACATTTGGTTGGATGACAATTATCCAAGTGTTCAAAGAGTATCCAAACGGACGCTAAATGGGAAGAGATTTTGAAGTTCTATGTAAATGAATGCTTTCTTTCAAAAATGAGACCCTTGAGCGGTTAGGCCATAACTCATGCAAGTACTTGATGAAACTCTAATTAAACCAGTTGTGCGTTTTTCCAGCTCATTATCTATGCGATCATTTCCAAGCCATGCAGGACTAATACCAGAAAGTTTTTTATTTTAATCGTAATACGCTTTGTTTCTATTCTCTACCTTTCATCTGTGCTGGAGGCTGGAACTACAAGAACCAATTACTTCACCGTCTGCTGTTGAACGTGTGTGGTTTGTGTGGGCGGGTTAGAAGATAATAAGAGTGATTTGGTCTATTGAAATGATTTATTAACATGGTTTGTGATAATGATAATGTTTGTGTGGAGTTTTAGACCAGGGCGTTAAATCTGACGTGTTTAGCCAAGGACAGCATCAAACACGTCGATGCACATCTGATCGCGTGCAGGGGTAAACTTTAAATAGTATGAAGCACATCCCTGAATCTAGAAACATCTTACGGTGACAAATCAAATCTAAAATTAAGATCAGAAGGTCCACAAACACCCTTTAACAAGATTTGCTTTCTTCAATTAGTTGCTAATGAATACACAGTAGGCCTGTTGTTTTAATTGTGATTTATCATTCCTTTTGTGTGCATCATTTATTGTATAATGAAGTTCCATCTATCATAATTAATACGTTTATTGCACTGTAATTTGTCACATCAGATGTTACCTATCAGAAATGGATGATTAATAATTAAAATCTCCATATAATTTAATTTAAAAAAGTGTCTTTAGGTTAAATTTGCAAAGCCTTACATCATTGATGATATAACAAAAGTAACAGGGCTGTTTGGATTTAGATATGTAAAAGCCTGGATCCTGAAACTAGTTAGTTTGATAGAAGAACCACTAAATCAATGATTAATAAATCAATGAGGAATGTGCTATATCTTTTGGTCCATAATTTTGACCAAAAAAACTTGAACCAATCTAAAATATCAAGTAAATATTGATGTGTCAGTTGTGAACAAAAAGGCCCTTCGAGCCGGATCTCCAACTGCAAATCAGAGCTTTTTCTGAACTTCTTACAAAAACCCAGAGGAAATCTCCATTTTTAAAGTTGTTGTCTTACATCAGACTCCGAGGAACAGTGCCTTAAATTAATTTACCTGAACATACAAGTGCACTCTTTTTATATTACACATTCGCTGTAATCCTGTTAACATTGACTACTTTCGTTCAATTTTATTTCATAATGTACATAACAGCTCGTTCAATGTGTTTCCGCTGTTTATATCTTTTGTACCTGTCAAGGAACGTGCATTGATTTTTATCTTTCATCAAATGGCCCCAAGAAATAAGCCTAAAAAGCATACTATTCCATTTTTCATGGGATGCTCTTTATATTCGTGCATAGCTTTGTGCAATTGATCAGTTACAGGGACATGTCCCTCTGTGTCTTTGTTTCTATGGATTTCTTTGCCGAAGGGAAGCTATTGATGGAGAGGACGAATCAAACCAAGTTCCAAGCTTGTATTATTGCTTCTGCCGGAGGGGCGAGAGAAGCATCTGTGCAGTGAGACAGAAGCAGGAGTGAGCTCTTATTGACTTGTTTTGCTAACATCAAGGTCACTGTTCAGACTCACCATTGTGTTGCTCGACCTTGATTAGTTATTGAAATAAATGAATATATACATTATACACGCATGCACACAAACAGTAATGCTTAGACGTTTTCAGTAAATGTTCTGATTCCTTGGCCATTTTCAGAAACTAAGCATTGTTTGCACTCATAGTTAGAGGTCAGGTGAAGTCATTTACCGACTGTTTTACTCTTTTTAAATCATAATGACAACAAAAACATTTTTTTTTTACTTGAAATGGCTGAAACAAAATCCAACCAATCTAGTATGACACCAATTTTAAAATTCATACCATAATTGCAGCTGATTTAATGGAATCCCATTGTTAAAATTAGAAGGCATTAAACTGAATTTAATTAAATACACATCAGGGTAGGCTGTTTATTTCTCCTTCTCTCAGTTAAATGGTACTGATATCATCTGGAACTCAAACACCCTGGAAATGATCTCAGATCAGTACTTTTGCTTCACATCATATTAACAAGTGCACACAACCAACAAAATTTAAAGATACATTACAAACAAATCTGATTATTAGTGTCTGCACCTCTCAAATCATCAATAACGCGGCTAGGTGGCTGTCTGACTGACAATATCCGCTTTATTCCACAGTGTTTCTGATAAGATTGTGCTAAAAAAGTAATGTTTGCGTCATAAAGTTAACAAGCGGTATTTAAAGGCTTAATGTCTATAAATGTCTGCAAGACTCATGAACATGCAATGATTTGAAACATTTATGCAAGTAAACAGAGCACATAAACAAACTTTGAGAGGGTTGTTAAATGTTTTACTTGAGAAAAATGAAAAATTAAATGGTCGTCTTCAACAAATGCCTGTATTTCTTTCATATTAAATAATGAATGATGCATGAATAAATGATGCTTTCCAAAAGTTGTGGAGATTATATTTCGCAAGAGGAATACGAAGAAAGAATTAATGAGAAAGACCTTTCTACAGTCGCCCGTAATGTTCACTCACCTGTTAAATGGCAGCATCTTAAGAAGAGGTTTTAAAAGTTCACAGATGTTAAACGAAATAAAGTCAGATCAAATTACACAAGAAGAACTGTTACCAGTGAAAACACTAACCCGTCAATCGAGTGCAACAATAGAAGCCGACATTTACACGTGTAGCTGTCTGCAGCTGAATGAAATGCAGCAGACAACACTCTTTGAGCCTTAAAGAATTACTTCCAGTCATTAAACATCTCATCCAACAAACTGTTTGTTCTTTAATTGCCTTTTAAAAACTCAGTTGGCATTTGGAGAAACTTTCTCCGGCAGTCCAGTCACATATTGCTGATCTTAATTTATGTCACAAAGATAAAAGATAATGTTCTTATATATTTTAATAATGAAGGGGAGTTATCAAAACACATTTCTTAATCCCATTTGCAGCTATGGGGAAATGCTGCCAACTTCACCATTTCCCTGATAAAGAGAGGTTATTAATTCCACAAACACATCTTTTCCCACAGCTTCAACACATTACGGAGCAGCTCAGACAGGAAGAGGCAGAAGGAATGCCAAGATAACTTTGTGCTAGATGATACCGAGGCTCTGATGATTTTAATGGGAGTCATAATGTATGTGTCATTTTTATAGGACATCTCTGTTTCCCCGCGGCCACAATAAACTTGATTCTCAAGGGGCCCTCGTTGTTAATGTGCAGCCAGATCCGCTTGAAGCCCAAATCACAAAGTTATGCTATAAAACATAGATGTTGAACTGTCTGAGTAGATGAAAGGACAATGCAGAAATCAGAGTAATGTGCACATATCTGTGCTGTATACAGCGTGACATCGCACTTATTTCAGAAAGAATTGTTCATTGGAGTGTTCGGGTGAAAATGATTTATCCATGACCTTAATTGTCGCCCTGCTGATTGATATATGAAACTGCTGAGCTCACTAGATGATTAAGTCCTACAAGGGCGTGCATTTACCCCCTGGTGCATCTGAAAGCTTGTCAGCTATTCACTCTGTATTGCTTTGCCAATTAAAAGATCTGATTAGATACGGAGTTTTTAATTAGAAGGTCTCAAAATGGCAGCAGGACTGTTTGGAACGGCTGTTCAGATATGTAAAGGCCTAGTTGGTACGATAGAGGAACTAAAAAAGTCAATGATTAATGGATCAACAAGGATGATCATTTTGGGCAAACAAAAATATCCACTAAATAGTGATGTTTAGGTTGTGAACGAAGTGGCTCTTTGAGCCGGATCTCCGAAACGAACAAGAAGATCTCTTTCTCTCTCTGTCTCTACTAATGGAAGGGGCATAGCTACAGCTCACTGACAGAACAGATTTATGGAGAGTATCGATAAGCATTAGAGGTAGCTCATACATTATAAATTCTCTTTCAACTTACCCTCATTTTTTTAGGGAAGTTGTTGGAGACAAAACAACTTCCCATGGAGGACAAGATAACACTGATATGAAGCACAGTTTGCCTTAGCCGCCATTCTACGTTTGAACTACAAGACAAGCCCTAGTTCTGAACCTACTATTATCGCATAGCATCTCTGTGAGCTTTAGATCTCTTATATTTTCCCCATATTTGTTTAAAAACTCTGTAAATTCTTACAGTAATTCTAGAGTGTTGGTCAGCTACAAATGGTTGTAAGTTGGGTGTTCCTCCGCTCATTTGCAAAAAGCCATAGGGTATCTATATTGGATGTGATATCACCAACAGCATGGAGAGAAGCGAGGAGCTTTCACTACACCTATTCTTGTGCATAAAACCCATGATTATGTTCAGAAAGTGTGTTTGTGCATGACGCTGCTAGATCCACAAATGCTGCTAGTTCGTGTACTTGCATTTTGCTTACAGAGCACTCTCAAGTTCAGATGCAATGGGACTTTATACGGTAGGAACTAATATTTGAAATAATCTGGATTCGAATGATCACAATGTACACAGTTGACCGGAGAAGCTTTTCATACGCTTACGTAACAACTTCAGAATGGCACCCTTCCAGATTCATTGACCCATTACAGAACAAAAACCGTCTCTCTTTCATGATCCCATTAGCTCTATTTGGACCAGAGCACTCGATAAGATCAGTCAGCAGGTTTAAAAATAAAGATTAGCACAGGAGCTATGCTAATGTGCCGACACCGGTAGTGCTCAGATAAAAGAGCAATAGCAAAACAAGTTTGAAAGACCTAAAGTGTTTATATTATTAGTATTCTCTGGGGATGGGGAATGAATCTTCGTTACTTTGCTTTAAAGGTCATTTCCTGAAGCTGATTCAGATTTATAGATTGAAGACTGATGGAGTTTTAGAAATGAAAGAAACGGCCCAGATAAAATATTAATGATGCTGAAAGTCTGCAGCACAGTCTGGCTACAAGTTGATGAATGTTTGAGCATCTTTCCCTTTAAATAAAAAAAGTGATCTTTTAAATTTATTGCATTGAAAAACTGTACAAAACACTAGATATACTTCATGAGTTCCAGGGTGAAGAGAATCACGGTCAAGAACAACCAACTTGACAGATTGGGGGTTTGCCTTTTTTTTCTTGTACCAAAAGAGCTCTGCATTCAATAAACAGCCCTTTACCACAAAGTGCCCGTTGTTTACTGTCTTCTTTGCTGACAGTTGCTATACTATTGTGCTATTACAGGAAAATAGCCACAGAGGCTGTTATTTCCAGTCATCCCAAATCCACCAGTTCTCATTTAATAGCTGCTACACTATTCGTTCAATATGAAACATTGGTTCTGACAGATTTGATTAAAAACTATGGCAAAAAGAACCGTTTTGCTTTACTCCATATAGTCCAGGCATGTCAAAAGTCTGGCCCAGAGGACAAAACCAGCCCGTGGTCAAATTTCCTCCAGTCCTCGGCCATAAACCTACAGCTTGATTAGAACAGGTTTCAGGGGATTCAAACATTTGCTAAGAAAATGCTAAGCTTGTTTGGGTCGACATCCTCGGTTATGAACTTAAATAAGACGGACTTTCACCTGCGAGACACTCTAGTATCACCAGTCACATTAATGCAGGAAAGTCATTTGTCATTTAAAAGAAGTCTCTGAGTTGTCAGTATTCACTCCTGAATAAACTTTTAAAAGTTATATTTACTGATGTGTCATTTTAGGGGATATATCTATTGCTTGATCATTTCGCTGTTGATTTATTCCAAAGTTCTCTGAACACTGAACAGCCATCGTGATATGTTTCACATTTCAAATGTAATTTACACTCAAGACTACAATTACTTCTGTTTAAGAAACAAAGATAAGTAAATATTCAATTACTGCATGTTCAAATGAACCAAAAGATGACCTAAAATTTGTTTAAAAATATTGTTCTATGTAAAGAACGTCAGCCAAGGTCGACACCCCATGTTTTACCCCATCATATCTGATGTTCTTTGCAAAAAGTTTGGATGCTCTGATGTATTCTGTTTCCCCAGCCAGCCAAAATATCCTTCCGTCTTCGAAAGTAATGAATTACATTAAACTCACGTTACTGTAATAGAGTAGGTTTTTTGTGTATTTCTGCTATTTTTAGTAGAACAAAAAATACTCAAGTGTGTTTTGTTTGAAGTATTGCACATTATCTGTTATTGAGAGAAAAAAATGAATAAATAAAAAAAAAAAAAAACAATAACACTGCAATCATTGAAATCAGAGGTTCATGAACAAACTGTATACAGGTCGCATATGGGGAAAAAAAAATTAATGTCCGAATGTAGCCTTAGCAAACAACTTATGTCACTCTATATATGATGTGTGGCCCCTGTGTGAAAATATTGCAACCTCAGCCATGTCTAGCCAACATAACATTAGTCAGAGGATGCTAGATGTGCCAGTCCAATGCCAAACATGGTTCTATGTTTTTGCTGACTGGACATTATAGCCTCCGGGGGAAATGCTCAGCTGTCAATCCTTCTGTTCTTTGCCGACCTGTGACAACACAAACCTTTCAAACACTCCAGATTTAAAACACACAACCATTCTTTGCTAATAATAATAATAATAAAAAAACATACAGTGTTTGCTTTAATTAAGTGTTGATTAAATGCCTCCACACGCTGATTCAAATTGAGATTCGCAGAATCTTTGGATGGCTTCTCAGCAGAGTGTGTCGAGGAAATATTGATGCAATGGTGCTCCCTGCCTGAAGAGGGCGTTTGCAGCACAACAGATGAGAAGAAATAAATCAAAGATGCCATAGAAATCATGGATGTCGAGCGGTTTATGCTGGTGGTGGTTGATCACAGGGAGCTGTATGACAAAAATGTGGATAATGCAAATGTGGGATGAGCGCCATCGAGTGGCTCTTTAACGTCCTACTCATGTCATACAAAGAGCGAGGTTTCACTGGTCATTCTTGTGAAAAACAAACTTTTCCATTGACACCATTTGTTTGGTCAGATGTGTGATGTTCCATTGGCGCCCCATAGTTTTCAATCGAGGTGTGTTCACTCACAAAACTAGGCACTGAAAATTTGGATCAGCGCCTCAAGTGAAAGTTATAATAAACATTTGCACAGTTTTAAATATACTTCAAAGACTGAATTTAATTCTAATCATTTAAAGTGTTGAAAAGAAAGCTCATCAAATATGTACTGGCAACATGTGTAGCCATGAAGCCAAAAGAAACTCTTAAAAAAAGGTTATTTGTGTGGAGATGTGATTTTAGAAGAATGTGAGTGCTGAGATTTATTGGTTTTTGAGAGCAGATGATGTGTTTGAACGGCTTAAAGTGTCACAAGAGACTGAGGGCGAGACAATGAAAGTGCAGTATTTCAAGGGGAGGTGTTTCACAGTCTGGCAGAGATTTGAATAGAGCTTGATGATTAGAAATGAGAGGATTTCTGATGTTTGCGAGAGCCATTATAAGCCAGAGATTGAATGGGCTAAGAGCTCAATGCATCCTCGGCCCTTTTTCCATTTCTCTGGATTTTAAGCGTTCCTCAGAGTCCCAGCCTCTGGTTTCTTCCCCCGCCAAGATGAGAGAGTGGAGGAGGCGTGAGAGAATGGTGTGTGTGTTTGTGTGTGTGAGGGCAAACGGATTCATTGGTTTTCAATGAGCTGGAGAGTGGCAATGAGCAGATAACGGCTGCTACTGTAGTGAGAGTCTGAGCATCTGCTAGTTTGTACTTGAAATTAAATTGTTCTCGCACTTTAAAGAGGATGAGAGAGCAGTAGAGATGGATATTCATGTTATCTCTCTTTGTGTACAGATTACATTTTAATTTCATATTTCTCTTTTGCTGGCTTGCACTTCAAAGGATGCAGATTAAAGTGAATTCTCGAGTCCGGTGCTTTTTTTTTTTTATTCGAGGGATGGACTTCTTCAGTGCACAACTATCAATACAGTCAAGACTGACATGTATTTGCAGCAGTTTCTTGAAAATACTGAGCCACAATGTACTTGATTGTTGAAAGGCTTTACAATGACGGACCCAGGGTCTAGAAGAGCAACCAATGCTCAAGAACCTCCCCATGAATGGACAATGCGGTTTTACTCGAGTGAACATAGAGTAGAGGGATGCAGTTGAGCCTTCTGCAAGAGAAAGCACTTGAGCTGCTTTTAAAATGACATCATAGATCACTTTAGACTCAAAACGATAAACAAAGTTAACCTTTATTGAACCCAATCCCCCAAAAAAAATCCAAAACACCATCCTCACTTTTCCAGCTCTTGACATCAAATTTGATTTTGGCATCGAACATGCCTCTCGTTATTTGGTTATTTTGTGATTAGTATGGCCTTCGAGAAAGCTCGGATGTGAGGGCACTGAGTTTGAAATACGTAAACACATCTCTTTAAAGAAGTGATTTTTTTTCATCCCTAGATGAACCTACTGTAGCATTGTTAAAGCGAAATGTAAACGCGATGATCTGATCTTCATAGCGTACAGAGTCTACACTATTGTAACAGAATTTTTGAGGGCCATGGATCACAAAAATGTGTTACAGACTTGTGATTTCATCCAGAATTCATTGATGAGACACATGAACAATTTTTGTCTGAAAAATCTACTTATAGTTTAAGACGTGCTTCTCCCGAAACTTGTTAATAAAATTAAATTGTCCACAGGTAAGACAAAACAGTCTTTTCGTTTAATGACAAGTTTTTTTTTTCCAACTGTAATGAGGAAAATTTATACGACAAAAAAATACATATTTAATTGAAAAAATATATTAGTAATATATTTATTTGAAATAAATATTTGACCCTCTGACAAAATGAATATTCCTATTTCTGAGATATGTTTTATACACGTAACTAGCTGAGATTGGGAGCCTCTATTAAACAAAGAGTCATTACTCAAACCTTTAACGTTTCGTTACCTAATAGAATCCTAAGACTGTAGACTTACACAAGGCAAGAATGCCATTCAAGATGATTACCAAGCAGCTTTGGTGAGAAAGCAACAAACACTGATGCTTTAACTGAGACCTGCAGGCTTGACTCAAGTTTTTAAATCCCATTCTTTAACCATTTAGCTGTATTTTCATTGCCATTTGAATGAGGTTCTAAAAGCAGGCCAAGTCAAGCCAAGGTGGTACTTTTCTCAGAGAAAACCGATATTGGGGCTCCCCTTGGTCATATCAGACGCCAAATAGCACTCTTTCTTTCATAAAACAGCACAATGGGTGGTAACCCTGATGGTCTATGGTAACACCATTAAGAACCAGCCCAGAACTACACGGGAGGACCTTTGCGGTTCTCTTACACAATCAAAATAAAAACACAGGTACGACTTAAGTTTTCCAGTTAACCTTGGACTAATTCAAAGGAAATGGGTGAAAGTCTAATGCAGCATCAGTTCAGTTTTGGAGGAAGGCTGTCGATAAACACAAAAACACCATACGCACAATCAAGCACGGTGGTAAGAACATTATGCTTTGGGTGCGCCAAGAGACTAGACAGTTGAACGACATCGAAGGGGGGTTGTTAATTCTTGACAAAGACCTTCTTCCCCTCCGTCGTGGCACTGAGTGGGAATCGTTGAGGGTTACACACCAGTACTTGCTTTTTCTCAAGACTCTTATAGCTTTTGGCATTTGCCAAAACACAACAATCCAGCAGGTCGGTGAAAGATGTTTGTATTTTCAAACAAAACTAAATTTCAGCTAAGCAGCTGAAGAGGAAGCTACTCAAATCCTCTACGGAACCTGTGTCATTTTCATTCAGCACAGATTACAGGCTCTGTTCTGTGGAAATAAGAGCGCAGAGAGTCATTTCAGTGATTTGTACATCTCTCCGGGAACAGCTCTTCACGCTCTTCTCTGCTAAAGGCATTATTTCTAGCATACAAACCAACTACAAGCAATTACGCTCAAAGAATCCTGATGACTTTAAGAGAACACGCTCAAAGCATCCTGGCATTTGATAAGAAGGTACACTTCTAAACAATTGTGGTGAATAAAGAAAAAACGAAGTCGGTCGACAACATAATCAGACCCTAGAGGCTCTTCTTTCGCATTCAGAATTGTGAAGAAAATCTGACACACTTTTTAAGTTTGGTTTTATTTAAAGTCACCTCTAGCAGAAGACTGGTGTTCTGGGAACCTTTTCATTTTTATATTCGAAACCACTCCACTCCCCAAGATCACAGACGACACCACACTCATTATTCTCATGATGAGGACTCTGCATACAGACAGGATGCAGGGAGAACCACCTGGAGCTTAAATGTGTGGAGATGGTAGTGACATTTAGAAGAACACCTCCTGCCTAACCCCTTTCACACCATTATTATAAGCACTGTGGCACCAGTGGAGTCTTTAAGGTTCCTGGGCACCATCCTCTCTCTAGATCTGAAGTGGAGCACACCCATTGACTTCATCGGGGCCCAGCAGAGGCTCTACTTCCTGTGCCAGATGATGAAGTTCAACCTCCTTGTTTGGCTTAGGTCTGCCTCAGACATCCAGAGGAAGATCAGTACTCCCATATCATCTACACCTCGGGAGTGAGAAAGAGGGCCAAAAAAAAAACTAAATCAACTGGGACTTTTTTGGGATTTTTTTTTTTTTTTGTTTAAAAATAGATTAGTTCTAGGGCGTGGCCTTATAACATTTTTTTTTACAGACAGAACAGTAAACGGAGACAGGAAGTGAGGAGAGAGAATGGGGTGGGATGGAAAAGACGACCGCACAACCGCGCATACGTGTCCTGCGCGCTACCCACTACACCACGCTCCCTTGGCCAGATCAGCAAGGCACAAGCACGCCATCCAGCACCTGGACTAGCTCCACATCGCCCCATTCTGCAAACTGGAGACTGTGACCCTTCTTTTGCAAACGCAATTCCTAATTTTTCCATCAATTTCCCACCTGAACCATTAAGCATTCTTACTGGTATTAACCTTTTTTCTGCACATAAAACGTAAATATTTTCCATCCACCACATATTTAAATCTGCGTTCAGCACCTTGATTTGTATTTTATTTGTTGTTGCATGTACCACAAATCAACGTGTGGCAATAAAGCTCATTCTGATTGAATTTCGCCAATAAAGCGAGGCAATGGGTGTTGTTTATCCTACTGAATAAAGAAAGCGACTCTCCCAAAACATGTTGGGATTGTGCGCAACAGCCATATGAGGTTAACATCTTGACCTTTGAATAAGAGCTTGTCTGGGAATCAATTCAGATCCATTATTCAACGTTCACCTCGTATTCATTTTGTAACATACTGTTAATGCTGACGTGAAATCTTCTCCTAGACTTAAGCCTATTTGTATGCTAATGCCTTCAGCCGGCGCTCTTAAAGCAGTCATTTCATATAGGGTCATCACAAAAATCCAGTCCATTTCGTTGCATGTGAAAGAGCACGCTTGTCTTCCACAGCACAAACGTAGTCTTTAAACGTTAAAAGCCAAACATATGTAAACTTTTATTGAAGGCATGGACTGAAATGAGAGGTTGCTACTAATCCAGTCGTGTACAGAAATGGAGCAACCGTGAGAGTTCAAGAAGCTTCAACATTACGCGAAACAAAGTGGTTTACAAAATTTAGACAAAAATCAACAAGAAAAAGAACATTATAAAATGTAACTCATCATTTTATTGACGTCTTACTACCAAAAACCAATCAACCGATTTGTCCAACCCTGGACTAATATGGCGCCATGACGACATACGAGAAAGACTCTTAAAGTTTATCTCCGAATTCAAATCTAGGGGTGTTTTTAGAAAATAAATAAATAAAAGGTTTCAAAACTGATTCAATATTGCACTTTCTAGCTTGCCAATACTTGTATCATTTCAAATTGGACAATCAATTTTCGTAATCAGGTAAAAGCACCTTGAGGAAGGGGGCTTAAAAAAATAAAATAAGTCAATAAAAACGAGTCCGTTATGCTCAGTCTTTGTTGTAGTGGTTAAACCAATAAATGCATTTAAGCACTATTGAGAGTATTGAAAAAGGCACATTTACATTAGAATTTAAATATTTTGTATATTGATGTCTTATTCAAAAACCAAATGTATGATTTATGCAATGCTCATGTTCTGATTATTAAATAAAATGAACTTAAACTTCCTTCATTAATTTAATGAGAAATGTGTATTAGTTTCTAGAAAGGGATGTGAATCGTGATGCGTACCACATCGCCAGATTTTGGCCAATACACAGCTCTATTTTATGGCAGGACACAGAAAAGTCACATGGTCTATTAATATGCATGAAAAAGTAAGCAATCAATGAGTTCTTTCATAAATGTGTAAAAACAACATAAAAATGCATGAAAACACTTTGATTCGGAGGCAATCACTATTCACGCTTTTCTCTTTTGTTTTTGAATAAAACAGCGGTCCAATACCTAATTCACATTTCTATTATCCAATTTATGTAGAAATTTAAGTAAAAATAACCAAACTTTTGGTAAACCCGTAAATACGAAAGCATTGATGTTATTCCTGCATGGCTGTGGGTAAAGGCAGCTTATCGTCTGATAAATAAACTTGTGCTTATCGGCCACAATTGTTTCATCAACGGAAATAAACAGATTGAAATTATGTGATGCTTTGCAGTATTTCGGAACCACAATATCTGCAGCTGTTCGATTGGGCTCCCACTGTTAACAATGATCACCCTATTTAGCAAAGTCGAGAAGCATCCGAGTAAGCCGTTACTTCTTAACCCCCCCCCCCCCATCACATCTGACCACCGACTTTTCCACTGTTTCTTCAGGGTGTGGTGACTTTTAAAACATTAAAGCTGACCGTTTTTTCATTTCATCTCAGGACCAGAAGCTGCTCAACATTTACAACCACTAATAGCACAAACATAGAATGGCGAGAGCTGTCTCTAGGCAACCACTTCACATAGACCAGGTACACACACACACACACACACACACACACACACACGCACACGCACACTGGTGCTTGAGATAAATAACAGAAAAGATCGTCAGACTACTTACAGTGGTATTCTTTGACGTTTAGTCATCGAAATACTTGAAGCGTTCGGTCATGATTGTTAATGGTCACTTGAACAATGGTACTCCTTTCGGGTGATGTTTATCAAGATGTGACTGCACTAAGATTACTGGAAACCACTGCTTTCATTAGTCACTCGCACTTTATGGAGGACATTGCTCGAGATGTTGCACATTCTTCGAGACAAGACACTATACCATGGACTATATCACAGAGATACAAGAAAAAAACATTTTTTTTTGGGAGAAAATGATTCGTTATAAGTCATTTTCAGGCACGCAAGTGTTGCAGAAATTGTTCTGCCACATAATTACAACCAACAGAAAACACTTTTTTTTATAAAACAAATCAGTGGCTTTTAAAGAAACACTCTACTTTTATAAAAAAAATTATATTCATATGAGGTAATATGTTTTTGTCAGGTACATCAAAGCAAGAGGTAACAGCTCATAGTATTTTTACAATTAGAACTAGATGGCTACAGTTTGTGTCCAAACTTTGATGTCGATTTGTTGAGTTTGCAGATTTCTTCATCTTGAAGACCTTTCTATTGCATTTCCCCCATTTATTCCTTGGGTTCAAATACTTTTGCACCAAATGGTATCTTCCACTAATGTGGTCTTTTTGAAGTTTCTATGAAGTTCTCAGTTGGAGCTAGTTTTATAAAGTTTGCCTGTGTTAAGTCAATGCAAAATATCCCAGAATTCCTCTCTGGCACCAGGCTGGCTACGTTTGGTGGCTGTAGGAAGAGATCATCATCATCATCTGTCGAGCCATTCAAGTCTTTTTTGAGGTCCGGCAGAGCTCATCAAAAACTGTCAGCATTGTATACTCAGCACTTAGTGTAGGAAAAGCCTCACCGATGTTACGGTCCATCGAATTTAAGCTGACAGTCATCTCCAGTTCAGGTTCTTCCTTTTTCTTTGCACCGACCGTATGATTTAAATCTGTCAGGAGCTAGATTTTATTGACCAATATATCAAGCGTAGACCTTGCAGAGAGCGAATAACCGAACTTATGAACCTGAAAATGCCTCCTAGTCCTTGCACAATTGCATTCAATGACGGATTTGTTTGGTAGAGGCTCTGTAGCAGGGCTCTCAAATGGTCTCGTGGTAAAGCAATTACAAAGAAACACAAAATAGCGATCAACGAAACTTTTTTTTGTTTAGTAATTTAAGTGATTCTAGTTACTTACTTCTGATTGATCAGAGGCAAAAACCTTGAATTTCAAACTATTTGGAAAGCTTCCACACAATTCCCCTTTAAGGGCTCTTTGTTTTGTTTCTAAAAAACTGAAGTAAAGTAGCATCTCTCACCGTGACATCCTATAAAGCGTCATTTGTAATAAAATTAGTTTTACTCTGTCTTTACTTCCACATTCACAGCACAAAATGTATCAGCATCTGCATTTAAACAAGCCATCAGAGAACAGAAGAGAACGTATTTGTTCTTTCTAGAACGATCAGTTTTACAGAATTCTGCTGTTCTCGCAAGACTTCAGATCAAGTCACGTTAACATATGATATATAGTAAAAGTACCAGTATTTTAAAATACTCTAAAAGTATAAGTTACGCCCCAAAACCTTACTCAAGTAATTGTAATAAAATAAATGTAATTGGTTACTACCCACCTCTGGTAGGGAACAAGGATCCTCTGAAGCTGTAGTTGGCTGCGTCCTCGGAAGGAGCTGAACCTGGATTGGGACAGAGCTTATGAAACATTGTTTAATCACCGAAATATAACTTTTATATCTTTCATTCGACGATGCTCACAAGCATTATATGTAAGCTCTGCATTGCCTCACACAAAACCTGGGTAAATGTGCTTTAATTTCAGCGTGGTACACATTGGCTCTGTTCATTGGTCAAGAGGGGTGTAAGGATACGATGCATACCTCAATGTTATGTTTAATGCCAAGACGGCGGCGGAGAGACCAGGCAGGACAGATTGATGAGTCCAGTCAGATGTTTTATTTGTGCCACCACTTGTGCCAACAAAAGCAAAACCAAACAAACCAACAAACAAGCACAAAGATATTTACAAAAATAACAAAAACTCAAATATATACAGAAAGAAAATAAGGCTTAGCAGCCAAAACCTCTCTAGATAACTTTTTCAAGAGATATCTAAGCGTGTGATCTCAAGGCAGAAGCTCAAGGA
This sequence comes from Danionella cerebrum, assembly GCA_007224835.1. Classification (NCBI taxonomy): domain Eukaryota; kingdom Metazoa; phylum Chordata; class Actinopteri; order Cypriniformes; family Danionidae; genus Danionella; species Danionella cerebrum. The sequence goes on from SRMA01025691.1 coordinate 377,590, forward strand.
GATGTTGAAAGACAATAGCCCAACACACCCTGACTAGCACCAAGGAGGGAGACCTCCCATGGTGCTCAAAGTCTTTAGAGTTCTCTGTCCTCCCTCCTGATTGCCTTGAACCATCAGCAGGTGAGTTCAGCCAATCACACATGTCCAATACTCATGTGAAGTCCTACTGCGTATTAATAAAACACACGCTTTGATACACATACACATAACTAGATGGATACAGTCGTGCACAATTCAAATATATAATATTTATTTATGTTTCTTCTCTCAACAGAGATCTCTGGATCACCCCTCAGGAGCAGGAGATGGCTGAGCCTGGTCACATGACCGAAAGCACTCAATTAAACCATAAAAGCTCATTTAAATGTCTGTTAAAATTTAACAGGAGTCTACGATACACAATATTTTACAACACTATTTTTAACCAACTATTGCTATAAAACGAATCATCATTGGAAAAAATGGAATTAAAAAACTTAAAAGGCCTCAAAGCTAAACAGGTTTGGGTCGTTTGATTTGTATGGAGTTGGCACCAACCTTCCACTAGGAGGCAGTGTTAATAAAAATATATTTTTTTAACAGTTCTGATTTTTTTTTCTTTCTAAAATTGGTTTCTTTTTAATTGTATGGCCATGGAAGGACAAAATCTTGAAAAAGAAGCAACACTGCACTGATCAGCTGGTCCACAGTTAAATATAGGACATTCTCAAAAATATTATCTACAGCATGATTAAAAAATTCCCTTTAGAGGGTGTGATGATTAATTCACAATAACTGCTCATGAATCATGCTGGCAGAGTAAGGAGACAGGATTTTACTAATGTATTTAAATAAAGGCTTCAGATATTAAACAAAGGAATAGTGAAAGTTTAAGAAAGGAATCGCTTTTTGAAGAATGAAAAAATCTAAAAACAAACATATTTTTCTAATGTTAAGTACTAAAATGTAAAAAAAGTTTTTTTTTTATTTTTGTTTCAAGAGTGTAAAAGTATAAAAACATAAATGCATCAAACAGAGATGTGGCTACAACATTTCGATCTGAATAGGTTTATCTGCTGTCTACCATCTGTTGTCCAAAACCCTGAAAAACCCTGTGTCCTACAAATAAAACTGGGCTAGACCACCAACTTTTTTTTCTTGTTGTCTATTTCACCTTTGTGCAGTTACAGTGTTCCATTTGTTAGAAAACTTTTCTTTTCTTCATCTGTAGGAGCTGCTGCTGGGAAATGATGGCTTTGTGTTGTGAGGGGGTCACAGGTTCAAATCCTTGCAAACTACCAATTACACCGAGGCACAGTTCAAAGAGTTATTTTAGGTTAATTGGGATGGTTTGGAAAAGTAGTTTAACAGCAAAAGCTAGTGCTGATGGAACTAAAATGATTTGAGGAAAGATGGTAAAAATGGATGATACTGCAAAAATGTATATTCATTGGATCTCTGTGTTTAATTGTACATTGTATACCCACCATACACCTTTAAATAAAAAAATGGAGGCATCCAAACAACGAAATCTTCTAAATTTCTTTAGAAGGGGCTGACTGACTGAGGGGAAAATGTGAAAATCCCTCCTGTCTTTTGCTGGTGTCTCCAACGCATCTTTTCCTCCATCCTATTTATTTCTCTGGGATTGTCTGTCAGTCTTGTCACACATGGACATAGGTAGACGAAGTTAGAGCATGTCAAGTACTCGTTTCTGCTTGGATGAAAAAGTTTTAACTGAAGTGATGGACAGTTCACTTCAGGTGGAATCTCAATGCGACTCAGTTCTTATGGACAGCAATATGCTGAGTGGCATTATGTTACAGTTTCTTGCTTCTAATGCAACTGAAGGAGAGAAAGACGCACATACACACTCCCCATGTTGTATATGTCACTCAGAATGGGGGCACCTGTGGCCAGTCTGGTGGAATCCACATCTGGCACCTCTCATGAGGACCCCTCATTCCCTAGTAAGGAGACTTTCCCAGTCAAAAGCACCCTCTTTAGGTTGTGTTATGCTGTAAGGAGTAGTCAGTTCATCGATTAGCACCTCTCTTTCATGTGGAAGACCTCAGAACCCATTCATGGCGTCTCCCAATGACCTTCTCCAAAAGGAGGTGGAGCAAGAACATCTGAAGCGCTATGTACTACTACCTTGACCAAGTTGTAGGCCAAGTGCTTGATTAAGAAAATTCTTGTGGTGGAATTTTCCAAGATTTAAGGTTTACGCAAGTATCCAAGACGTTTATCGGGAAAGGAAATTGTTTATAGCTTGGTCCCCATTTGTGACAATCAACAGAAACCAGCTTTCATGTAATCCCTCACTTGTTTATTGCGTTTTTGCGGCGCATTTTAAGGTTTGAACGACGGCGTTTATTTTGTAAACGTGTCTCCCAGGTGCCCATTAATGACCCTAATGGCTTGCCATACTTGATTGACCGATTCGCGCGGCAGAGCCGCTAAACGCCAGCATGACATTCAGGTGTTGATTGGAAAGCGCGGATCAGTGGGAGGAGCTACAAGGCAGCCTTTGGAAAATGGCTGACGGAATTGTTAAGTTTCTATATGCATCACTAAGCTTTAAAATGCTCCAAAACATCAACTGTTTTGGGGCTGTGGCTAAGAGCTTAGAATCATCCAAAGATGCACCCTGCTCGGCGTGGTTCACCAACATTTCCACGGAAGCTTCAGTTTGGACCGCAGTCGCGTTCAGCGGGAGCTTCGTCTGATTCAACCCCAGCTCCTAAGCCAGTGATTCATAACCTTGGGGCCGCGGCCCAATATCGGTCCACGAGCGCTAACTAGTGGGCCGCGAAAAAAAAACTGCTATGAACCTGTGGGCCGCAAGAGCTGCGGGACCTGAATGGCGCTTCCTAACACTTGGTAGCAGTGAGGCGTCAGTCAGTCAGCCGTTGTGTTATGCGTCAATAGAGCCAGGCCAAATAAGCATGTGGCTCTTTGCCTCATTTCATTTTAGTTTTTTTTTTTACGCTTTTAAACCACACTAATAATATAAATATAAAACAAATAATAAATAATATTAATAATAAAATTCTTTTGGAAGATTGGGTTTTTTTTTTTTTTTTGCTTCTCCGGGACACGTGACCTTCAACCTCCTTGTGAGCGTCACTAATTGCTGACGCACCACGTCTCGCGCTGCTGCAGTTTCCCGGGCAAACGCAGAGAGATACGATTGTTGGTAAGACGTACCGATGTTCTCTCTGTTAATAACGTTAACTTTAAAACGTTCTATTTCGGTCAAAACTTACATTATGGGGATATTGTTGTTTTGGTTCAGTTGAGTTGAGCCTGCTTCGCCGTTACGTTCTTGCTGTGCTCGCTCCAATACGGAGTTTACTAAAAGAGCCGTTGGACAGCCGCACGAACACGTTGTTTCTTGGGAGTCTTACTGAGACCAAAGCTCGCATCAGACTCAGAGCATCACTGGAGGCTACCCTGAGAGTGAGCCTTTCCCCCATTAAACCCAGACTGGATTTGATCAAGTCTAAGAGACAGGCCCAAGTCTCTCATTAGGAGGTTATCATGAAATGTGATTTGTAGCATGTTAAAAAACACACTGTTGTTAATTTGTCACAGATTTGGAGAGAGACATATTGTACAAAAATTAAGACATGCCAGTTTGTCAAGTTCATCAGGAGGTTGCACTTTATTTAAGTGTCATTTACAATTTTAATTGTGTTTTAAATTAACATTTTAAGTGTGCTTGCTTTATTACCACACAATTTTATTTATCAAAATGCCTTATAAATATTTTTGGAATTCTAATTTGTGCTAAGCACGACAACTTTGGTTTAACTGTTCAGTGTGAAAATAAATGTATTTGAGATGATCATAGTGTAGCAAACAAGATGTGGATCAATTTACATTAACAAGTTATTTGAATGGGCCTTGAATCACATTGTATGGGGAAAATTGGGCCCCAGTGTCAAAAAGGTTAAGAATCTCTGTAGCTGTTGCACGGGCAGCTCCAGCAGGAAACCCGTGCGTCTGTCTCTGGTCAGTATTCATGATTTATTCTGTGTAAATAATAACCGAGAACCTCTACATACTAATAGTCTTATGAACGGACGGGACTTTAATAAAAAGATAAATAACTTTTGTTTTTAACAATAAAAGCAACATGTTAAAATGCTGTAATCATATAATGTAATTACTGTATTTCTTTAATAAAGAAATTTCAGATTTATACAGTGTATTATTGTATTTCCAAGTAATCTTAAATCTAAAACTGATAAACTGTATTAAACAGTGGTTTACTTTAGTTTTTATTACAGTATACTCGTGTATTTTAGTAGAATATAACTTATGGTTGTACTTGTGGGGAATGTATATTCAGAATTACCAAAAAATGTTAACCTTAAAACCCTTCACTGTAGTACAGTTAAAACACTGCATATGTAAATGTCAGGGTTTTTTTTTATTTTTTTATTTTAAACGATGGATAGAATGTAATACTGATGGTGAAACCAGTAAACCGGAGCAAATGCTAAATACAGGTAAAGTTAGAAAATTTTAACAGCAATGAAGATGTTGAAGACACCAGTGTAGTACAAACACATTTGTTATCTGCAATCTTTTCTCCTTCTTTCAGATTGACGGTGGAGATTCCAACCTGGTCTTCATCATCATCATCATCATCATCAGCAGCAGCAGCTTCATTGCTGCTGTTTCCTGAGATTCCAAGATCGTCTCGGATGCTGGGACTGCAGCATGGAACTGTTTGGTGGAGCAGATTATGGCTGTGCTCTTCATTGATGAATAAAGGTCCATTACTGAAGGTTGTGAGGAGAAGAGGAGTCTCTTTGGAGGTCCTGCTCTGCCTGGAAGCACTGGAAGAATATAATAAAGCGTTTCTCTAGAGTACATGTGTCAAACTCAAGGCCCGCCATGTAATCTAATGTGACCCGCGAGAGCTTAAACGTTTTGAGTGTCTTAAAAAAAAAATCTAAAAATCCCACAATGCTTTTGGCCTACGGTAGCTGCAACGGTGTTTCCGCACCCTTACTGATGAGTGAAACTGCAGAGCTGCCAACTCTCATACATTGAACGGCTGGTTGGAACTCTGTTCTCGTGATTGGTGCAGTGTCATCACGGGGGCGGGACACCGCACGCATGTCATTATAAGTAACTCTGTCACTAACCGTCTGTGAGATTGCTGTTGCAAGAAGTCAGGTTCTTATCGTTCTCATAGCTCCATATGCTGATTGTGAAAGACAGTCTTTGCTTACTGCAGAGTGCATCACAAATAAAAGCAGTTCAATTAAAACTTCCCAGAGCATCACAATAAGAATGCACTTATTTGGGATATATCATGGTATCACATAAATTGTGATCATATGATATAAAATTATTAGAACATGATTAATTGTCATAATTGATTGGATTTCAACCTAGTCTTGAAAAATAAAATTGATATATTATTAATAACATTGTTTTACTTAAAAAACATTACTTTTTTTAAAGAATGTTGAAAGTTTAGAAATAAAGTTAAAAGAAAAGTGAAAAAGAAATAAAGTTAAAAAGAAATAAAGTTAAAAAGAAATAAAGTTAAAAAGAAATAAAGTTAAAAAGAAATAAAGTTAAAAAGAAATAAAGTAAGAAACTTTATAAAAGTTAAAACTTTATAAAAGTTAAAACTTTATAAAAGTTACAAAGTGTTGTTTCTTTTTTTATATATATGTATTTTTTTTTTACATTTATACTTTTTTTTTTTTTTTTTACATCAATTATTAATTGACTTGTACTCACCCTCCCACGTTATCTTTCTCATCCCACCCAAGCCTTCTCATGCCGTCATTCTCATGTTCAACCAGGACCGGAACCCCAGATTCTCACATGATACCCCACTAAGCTACTACTACTAAGCTAAACTTACCACTTACCATTGTCCGGTCCTCTTCGGCGCTGGTCCTGATGAGAGGGGAGGATGTGCATCCCCTCTGTCCTGGCGTCAGGACTCCTCCAAGCCGCAGCTTTAGTGTAGTATCACGGATCCTCCGGGATTCGAACCCCGGTCTCCCATGAGAAGGACGGCAGTGTTACCACTACACTATCCTATACTACACTCTAGACTTTTCTAGTAGCATATATATATATATATATAATTACTCAACTTATTTTGGACAAACTTGTCGTAGTCTTAGTCATGATTTACTTGACTGTCGGATAGTATAGCGACAACGATCCCTCGCTCACACATGGGACGCCGGGGTTCTAGACTCAATCATGACGAGCTTCAATTTTGTATATTTTAATTGAATCATCCCTTTTTGTAGAATATATATATATATATATATATATATATATATATATATATATATATACTAATTGTATTCTTTTAAATTATTATTTATAATAAACTATTATTTATAACTTTAAAAGCATGAAGATGATCAGGGAGCTCTGGCAGTTCACGCAGAGTTTTAATGAGAGTCCATCACTGTTTTAATTCCAGACAGTCTCCGAGCTCCTGATAGGCGGATTTTCCTCACCATGCTGAACAAAGTTCAATTTTCTAAACTCTTACCAGGCGAAACACGTCTTTAGAGGTGAACGTACCTTTAGAGGTTGGGGGAAGCCATTTATTGTCAAACAACTGTGTTTACTTGCGTCACTGAATCATAATGACAACAGAACCTTTCCAAATGACCCTGATCATCAGTGACAGCCTGAAGTCTCTTGAGGTTGTTGTCAATGAGGTTCTTTATCTTCTCTGTTGGTAAAGCAAGACATTCTCCTTGGCATACTTCTCTGCCTTTCCTCTCTCTCCCGTCCCCTTTCTATCTTTCATTGCAGTGTTTTGCTTGGCTCATGTTTAAGGTAAAGTCACGTTTTCTGTTAAATGTTCTTAAACCTTGCTTTCAGTGTCTTCTTACTTGGTTTAGAAGTAAAATTCTATTACATTACAAACATATAGTGTTTAACTTGACCAAAAACTAAAACTAGCATGGTGATAATATGTCATTCCGTATCTCATCAAGAAACAGGAAGTGCGTCAAAAAAAGTACATCTTCTAAAAAAATGGAAGTGTGTGCTCTTCTATAAAGGGACACTCGATAGCTGTGTCCTAATCCCGGTTCTCTATCCTTCAGAGTGCAGATTTCAAGGCCACGTACGTCACAACATGGAGTTGGAAATCCTCTTTTTCCCTGAATTCAGAGGACGCATCGCTACCATCCTTCGTGGCCTCGCTAATACTGAGAAATGAGTTTCCCACAGTTCTCGATAAAAAACAATAAAACACAAACGGATTGCTACAAGCTGTTCATGGTACTGGCTGAAATCTCTTTGACAAGGATGCAATCTGATGATCAGATAAAACCCTTCTTGGGCATTAAAGCAGATCTTTAAAGGAGCTTCAGGTCATTTTCTGCTTTATGACTTGTGCACAGAACACAGCTGTGTAACACAAGCATTATTTCACGGTTATGTTTGAATACAAGCCTGGCCTATTACGCTTTAATCAATACAGAGCAAGGACCGAGCAATTTGCCATTTGTTTTGTTGTTCAGCACCATTTTATTCCAGATCAATTGGCTTTTTTATAGACTGTGCTGGCTTGAGCCCAGAACACTTAGGAAGTTGACTGCGGCCATTATTCTGTTGGAAACATTTGTTTTCATTCATATACACCACTGAAATAGCCATTAACATCAAACATCTGCTGAGCTTCTTGTCAAGGACACAGCTGTGGTATTTTTATATTATATAATTTATAAATGTAGAGTTTATCGTCAAAGACATTAATTCGGGAATAGTTGATTGTGTACATTTAGGAGACGTAGCCTTTTGAATTAAAAAAAAAAACACAAAACCTGCCGTTATTTTAGTTAAGGGCACAACCAATGTCTCATCGATCTGTGATTTTAATCACAATGAAATAGATTTAATACCTTTCATTTTGGTGAGCAAGAGAATAGGTATTTGATTTTAAATGTCTTCTACGTTTAATTCCAAAGTTAGAGACAGTAAAGCATTTGTTAAGTTCATTCATTCATTCATTTTCCAACCCGTTTATTTTTGGGGTCACGGGGGTCTGCCGGTGCCTTCCTCGCCAGTACCCCCAACAGGTTGCCAGTCCATCACAGGCCAACATTTCAAAAGTTTTACATTTTAAATAAATAAGTATTTTAATCAGTGAGCCTTTTGACTCCCACATATTGTTTTTCAGGTAGCACCGCCCTAACTTATCCAATGAACATCTGTATGATTCAGAGGAGAACTGGGAGAAACTGTTGTCCATTAATTCGACATGCTGTGTCCCTTTCTTCAAGCAGGGCATTGAGAATGTATCTGGCTGTATTCCAGTATGAAAATGACCAGAAACTCAGGGCCAAGCCAAGTAGTGGCTCAGCCATATTCTGCCTAAAAATAAGCCTCAGGTTTTTCCATTACAAGCTAAATCTTTAGTCGTCAAACTGAGGAGCATATCTCACACGGAAAAGCTGTGTGGAACCAGATGGAGCTCATCCAGTGAAGCCATCGCTGAAGTACAGGCTGCAGAGATCCACAGGAATCAAGGAAGATAAAGAAGCGGACGAATAAACAAGCGGAGGAATGGAGCTCATCCATGTGGCAACAGTGCCAGAGTATCTGCCTCGGAGCTGTGTGTGTGTATGTGTGTGTGTGCTTTGTCCTGAGCGCTGAGCTGGAACAACAGGCCGCTCACACACCTCCAGGGGGCCAAACCAGAGCTGATAAGAGCCCGGTTTAGATGGACTCGGGGTTTGTCCAAGAACAGGCCATCTGGATGAGGTCTATGCTTTATACACTCTAAAAAGCACAGACTCCAATGCCAAGAAGGTTCCACCTGCTCGAAACAGAAGCGCCGGAGAGACATAAACAGCATGCTGGCAGTCATTCGGTTTGTGAAGTATGTGAAATCTACATAGCAGAGCTAATGGACCCACTTCAGAGCAAAGCAACACCCAGATCTGGGTGTTTAAGAGCAGCAGCAGCAGCCTCTTAAACCGCTGAAATCAAGCCTGAAGTGAGCAAGCTTCTATGCTTTGACCTCAACAAGGACACGTGATTAGCATCTGCAAAAGCTCAGAACCACAAAACAGAGTGAAGATGAGAAATGGTGGAAACAGAGAAGAGCTTACTCTTAAAACTCAATCAGAAATGCGTCAGATTTCTGAGCTTCGTAAACACCTGAGAGCTCTATGTCAGAGGAGCCCGTGTCCTCTAATTAATCTGACATGTCTATGAGCTCCAACACTGGATCGCTTTGCAGGGCTGTTAAATAATTCATATCTGCTCCACCGGCTACTGTACAGGATGTCATGGAAGACGCCTGTGGTCTGAAGCCCTCCACATAAAATGGAGTGATGGGAAAGAAGGATTCAGGACAAAAATAGGCATTTGTTTGATAGAGGAGGTGATGATGAGAAGCAGCAGATTGAAGGGATGATGGGAAGCCGGAGTGACAGTGTTCTGAAGGGATGAGAGATTCTAATGAATCAGCAAAGACCACCGCAGATCTACCTGCCAGAGCACACGCCGGTCAATGTCAGCCCGGTCACTACATAGGATGTTCTCTTAGATTGTTTTACATTTAGGATTTTCGGGGAAAATTTAAACACATTTTTAACTGGAGTTTAATATAAATTGTACGCATTGTTTGTAATTAAATTGCTGCCATTTGCTTTCGATTACTTGTTTTCAAAACAGATTTCAACACAGTGCATACTTACGGAGTACAAATGGGAATTGCTCCATCTGAAGTAACCTAAATGTTTAAAAATTTAAATGTTTTACTCGATTTACGGGTGCAACTTCTTCCTGTTACTAACCCTTGTGTTATTCTTTATAGAAGTAACAGGACTTTTAGGTAAGAATTAGCAAATACATAATAAACAGCCACATGGTACACATGATTACAGATGCAGGAAATTCTGCAAATTTGCCAAAAAGGTGCATTTTTACCCTAAACGAGTTAAAACTTGAGTAACAGGTTAGTATTTGTTAAATGACGGATCACAAAATCATCAAATATGTAAATTGAAAGAACCTCCCTTTGCTCTTCCCGTGCCCTTCTCAAGATCCAAGTGACGAAACCTCCTGCTGAAAAACTTTCCCCAGAATGACTCAGTTGTAAATATCTTGCCCAATGGATAAATACATCTGGGCATTCTGTTCTTTTAAGTAAACAATCTGTTCCTAAACCCCCACCCAAAGAAGGCATCAGCCAATCAGAATTCACTGGCACTCAGTTTTCATGATTAAGGTTTAGGGTTAGGGCAAGACCGTTCTCCATAGGCAACATTTGACTAGAGAACTGGTGGAGGTGGAAAAAGACCCTATAATCCATTACCTATACATAGTATGATAAGATACGATGCCCTGGTGACGTAACACATTGATTTGCATGCAAGGCGCAATTATTTAATTAGTTAATTGAATTTGTTTAGTGTAAAAATACACATATTTGGTAAATAACCTATTATCACGTGCACCATGCTGTAGATCTTTTGCTACCGTGCTCTTAGGATTGATTTTACTGTTACTATGCGCATACCTTTAGCCTGCATTTGCTAATCCTTGGCTAGAAACCAGTTATTTTCAGTCCTGTTACTTAAATAAATAGAATAACAAGAGGGTTATTATTAATAACAAGAAAAAACTGCACCCATCTTATGATTTCACACACCCGTAGACGCACACACACCCACACACACCCACACATACATAAGCTGGAAACTTTCAACGAAGACAATCCCCAGATTTCTGCTGCTCATTCCTCTTCCAGGATTCAAAGAACATGTTTCATGCTGCAGAGAAGCGATTCCCCCAACACTGACCAACAAATGCACTGCTGTGAATAAAACTCACCAAATAATACAGACTTAATACATTTTATTGTTATTTGAAGATCTTGTACCACCCCCACCTTGAATTCCACATGAAATATTTGCATCTGCGTCCTCTTCCTGCTCCACAAACACTTGGTCAAAACACAGTTCTTTTTTTAAAGTCAGTATCATACAGAAAGACGTGGAAAGAAGCAAATAAACAAACAACCCACTAAAAAGGACCTTTGCTCACAGTCTCTCAACAAGTCGGATTGAAATGTTACCCGGGGTTATGCACAATGAGGGGTATTTACCAGTGGAATCACCTCTTTGGAAAGAGTACAGTATAAAAATATAATAAAAGAAACACGGTGTTCAGAAGGGTGACTTTGGAATGGCTTTTAGAGATCATACGCCACTACGTGGACATGGATCAGATCTTTTGGTGGAAAATTCACAAATGAAATTCAGTCCGGTACATTCAACTCTTTCCGTCCCCTTTAAACTGTTCAAGCAAACTTTATTCACAGACTATTCACAGAACACAAATATACATCAATATGTACACGAACTTGCTTGAAATCTGAGACCAGGCACTTTCCAAGAAAGTTACAAAACTGTTCAATCAAAACTGCTCTCTTTGAGGAACATTGTAGTCAAACTGGAACAAACTCATGTTTTAGGACTCCCGAAGGATTTGAGGAAAAAAAAAAGTCTTGTTTGTATGTTAGGACCAAAACATGGAGCCAACGATGGGTTTTTAACACCACGATAACCAGTTGTTCAGAGGAATTTAGTGTTAGAGCCTTAGGTTCCTGCTGTTACTTTATGCTGAATAATGTCATCATTGGGAAATCGCCGTTGTGGTTGCTAACGTGGCATCTTGCTGAAATAACAATTTCACAGTTGGGTCATAGCAATTTGAGAGATGCTCGTGTGTGTAATACTGATACGGATCGTCTAACCATTGACATCATGAGCTTGTGTTTAAATCTGCTCACTGCTGGCAAATACAGCGTGGTCCCTTCACCACAAACTCTTGGTTTTATTTAATCTACAGCACAAATCGTCTTGAAAAATAATGTCCGTCCCCACTTTTAAAACCAATAATTAAAAATAGATGGAAAGCAGCAATGATTCATGGTCAAGCTTTTAGAAGTAGGTGACATGACAGATGAAATAAAGATATAAATGAACTAAAATGAATTCACATAGTTTTAGCCCTATGAAGCTAAGTACTGTCAGTGTTAAGAACGCATGACTCACACCAAGTTTGGTACCAATATGTCAAACAGTTGCCAAGATACAGCTTCCAATTTAAGTTGGTGTGATGCCAGTAATTTTGTTATGCTGTTAAAAAAGTCTCCATGGTCTGGAGATATTCTGATTCGAATTTGCTGTGATTTTTAAAAAATGTTTTAGGAGTTTGAAAAAATTGGTACAACACGGCAGACAGGAAGTTTCAAGAGAGTCAATTCTAATTGCCATCTAGGTTCTTGGCTAGACCCGGGGAAAAGGCGAAATATTGACAAAATGGTCAACACCCAAAATGGCCAAATGGACATAGTCAACTTAGCTTGATGCCCCTGAATGCATTGAGACCAATCTATTATTTTGGGATGAAGGGCTAAGGAGATGTAAGCCTGAATATATTTTTTATCATATCTCTGGAACACTAGAGGGAACTGCACCGAAACTTTGCATGCAACCTCAGATCATGGATGTTACAACGTGCACCAAGTTTGCGGCCAAACCAATGTAGAATTCTAGACTTTTTACTGAGAGTTGCATTTAAGGTGAATAAAAAACGGTTTATCACTATAATCCTTTAGTTGGCAGAGTCAGGAAATTATGTGAACCAGATTTCATGAAAATTTAATAAATTCTAAATGGCCTTATGTCTAAAAAATTACCTCATAGTTACATCCTAAACCATGGAATCAAAACATGAATAGTTTAGATTTGCTGCTCCGCCCCCATTTAAAGAAAGGTCTCCAGATTTGTTCGATTTACCTTCAGAAGCTTACAATGAAATGTTTTCACTGTGAATAACCTTTAGTTTAAAACATCCATTTCTATACAGCTTTACAATAAAGTGTATGAACAGCTATAGAAATAAAAATGTAAACATATTGTAGAAATACATACTATACAAACATATTTTATCTATACCTAGTCCAAAATCAGTCCAACATCAACTACAAGATCAGTGGTTGTTATCGGTAGAAATCACCGTTCTAGATGGCACTTTGCTCTTAAAACTGATTTAAAATGATTCGGCGGAAGTGAATGGTTATCAGAAAAGGGTGTGTTCAAAATAATAGCCAAAAGGAAAAATAATTAGTGTGATTTTCTCTCTGCAAATCAGATCATTTACGTTGTTACATTATTCAGAGGAACACAGATATTTCATTTAAATTTTGATTAAAGATGAACAAGTGCTATGCTAATAACAAGGCTTTAAAAAACAGAAAGACAGTGAAGGAAACTGAAATAATTCAAGTAACTGAGCCAAATCTATGGGTCCGACAGAAAGGACCACGAGACTGCTACTTTGAATTTGAATTTACCAGAGCAAAGACTAAAATAATCACCAAAACAAACAATAAAAAAAACATCTCTTACTGTATTCAGCTGATCAGACTTTCAGTAGATAGTTTAGCGCTTAAAAAAAGAGGAGAGATGAGCCAACCATTGTGCAAAAACAGAGAGTAAATGAGGAAAAAGACATGTCAAACATTGTGACATATTAGTGATTCACAATTTAAATTTATATAGTAATCATTTGATTTGGAAAAAAGAAATATTGGTAAAATAATAATAATGTATTGAAAAATGTCACTTTAATGGAATAAGGAGCTTTCCAGTGCATTTGCTTTGGTTAACCCTTAGAAGTCCACACATGCACCGGTGCGTTTGCCAGTAACACTGTCTGTTCTGAAACAAGTAGGTTTCAAAGGATATTATGTTTGATATTTTGTTTTAAACTAACATTATGACACATAATTTACAAGGTATTTCAAATTAAAATGTGTAAAAATGAGCATAGAACCCTAAATCAGTGGCATCTAGTGGTGAAAAGAACAGATACATCCTACAAATACAATACCTGTGATAAGGGCTTGTATTTTTATAAAATTTTAACATTGTTTTGACCTTTTCTGTGCTTTTTTTGTGATTTAAGAATTTTATTTTATCTGAACAATTTTGATTTTTGCCATTAATTGTATAAAGAATTGTATTTTTTTGTACAATTTCAGGCTTGTTGTTGAATTTATAAAATATTAAGAAAAATATTTATAAAAAATATGGAAAATCAAGCATTCCCACAAAAAATGTTTAAAGATAATTTTAAAGTAGTAAAAAAAAAGGCTGAAAAGAGTCCAGGACTTCTAAGGGTTGCGAAATGTGGGTTTTACTGACTTTTTCAGCTAACTTTAATAAAATAACTAAAATGTGGTTCGAACATCCATTTAGAAATTATCGTTACATCTGAATTGTTGTTTTAATAAAATATTGAATTAAATTTTGAGCTGAATAAACACAGGATTTCCCCCCCCACTGATCAAGCTCCATATTTCCGGCTATTAAGACCCAACTGCACCTGAAACTCATCACAGTGCCACTGGACAGAAATGTACCATGAATAAACTTAAAGGTGTACAAACCCTTGTAGAACCTTGAGCCCAGGGTTCATCCACAGAACCGTTAAACGAAATCCACTCAAATAACACGAGTCAGTCTGATAAATAGTTACAAGTGAACAGAAGAAGGTTTCCTTTTCTCCTTTCTCTTCACTTTGACACAGTTTCACCTCTATTCCAGTTTCGCAGCTCAGTTGTAAAAAGACTATTAAGCGAACTCTCTCAAAAGCACTGAGTGAGAGGATAAAGGTCGGGGTGTAATCCACCGCAAGCTTCACAACGCCGTCGTGTCTGGCCCTCGTTAATGTACTCTCTCTGCTTTGAGCACACGGGGCCACTCTTAGCACTTGCACATTAAGACGTACGGGATTTCCAGCAGACATTACGTCTATATACACGAGTGAGAGGAAAACGATGACAGTCACAGCAAGATAGAGTTGCACCCACATCCTCCGCACGTGTGGCAACATGTAGAGTAATAACCACCACTTCTGATGGCACAAGAACAAATCCTCATGAGGGAAAGATGAGATTGCAGCGACGTCTTGTCAGGCAGTTGATGGGAAACCTGCTGGTTGGATCTGCGTATGGACGCGCATGCATCGGTGTTGTTTTAATGGCAATAGAAGATCCTCGAGTCTGTTTGTGAAACCATACATCTCGACTGAGCACATGAAAAGAGAGTGTCTTCATCTGATGTTTATTTCTGCTCCACTTGGGAGAAACACTGAGCCAGGCTCTGAATTTGCTCATGAAGTGGTGGAACAAAACATAACAAATAAGCCAAACTTAATCGACACGAAGAGGAAGTGATACCTTCATGTGAATGGCTGGTGAGCTCCTGCTTTTTAAGCGTGAGGTGAAGAGGCATCACAGCGAGTTTAATGGATGGGTGAGAGGGAACCTGGTGGCGGTTCTGTTCTATGCAGTAAGGTCAGCCAAAAGGAATCCGCTATCTGACCTCTAAACAGTCCAAATACTCCAGAACCAGCTCATAACAGAAACGATACTGCTCCTGAAGAACACAAACACACAGAGAGCACAATTTTGCAATAAACCCTCGTTTGTTTGCGGATCACCATTTCAGATTTTTCACATATTTCCATGTCAAGTGAAACAGAATAATCTTAAAATACAAAGCAAAATGCAGAACTTGAAACCAGCTGCAGTTTGTAAAACCTGCCATTGGTTGTTATCTGCTATAGAAAGCCTAGCTATGCAAATCCACTGTTCTGATTGGCTGCCAGGCTGCTAATCTCCTCAGCACTTGTAGTATGTCATTCGATAGCATCAGGACTCACCGTGTTGTGTATTTATTTACTTTAGGGATACATCAATTTGGGGCAGCAGGTGGCGTAGTGGTGGAGTTGGTTGTGCTGTAACCGCTAGATTAAATATGCTTTAATCAACAATGTTCTGCTTGGTGTTTAATGTATTTTAATTAATAAACTTCTATTTTGTGTGTAATGTATTTAATTTAAAAAGTTCTACTTTGTGTTCAATATTTTTTAATTAAAAACGTTCTGATTTGTGTTTAATGCAATTTAATTAATAAAGTTATATTTTCCGTAAAGTATTTTAATTAATAAAGTTCTATTTTGTGTTTAATGCATTTTAATTAAATAAACTTCTATTTTGTGTGTAATGTATTTAATTAATAAAGTTCTATTTTGTGTTTAATGTATTTTAATTAATAAAGTTCTATTTTGTGTTTAATGTATTTTAATTAATAAAGTTCTATTTTGTGTTTAATGTATTTTAATTAATAAAGTTCTATTTTGTGTTTAATGCAATTTAATTAATAAAGTTCTATTTTGTGTTTAATGCAATTTAATTAATAAAGTTCTATTTTCTGTAATGTATTTTAATAATAAAGTTCTATTTTGTGTTTAATGTATTTTAAGTAATAAAGTTCTGCTTTGTGTTTAATATTTTTTAATTAAAAACGTTCTGCTTTGTGTTTAATGCATTTTACTTAATCAAGTTTTGTTTTGTGTTTCGTATAAATAATGCTGACACTCGAAGATGGTTCCGTACTCATTTTTTCTGGTTCCAAATATGTGTTGATAAACAAACACTCCCATTTATTATCTTTTAAAGGGAACCCAGCATTCTGTAGAATGTCTAGGCATTGTATAGAAGCCCCATGCACTCATGACATGTTCATTGTGACTTGGCAGTGGTCTGGGAGAAGGGTGGTCCTTGTCTGGAATCCAAACTTGGCCCAGTCATGTTCTTAAAATGTTTATGTTAAATGCACGATGAAAGATCTAGTTTCTCAGATTCCAACAACCATGACCCTCTACATTCTTTCCCCATCCTCACAGATCTCTTCCACCTACCAGTGTTTCCACCATGTTGGGCTTGGCATTCCGAAGGGTCTTGACGGCATAGAAGACATCCACCATGCTCTGGTACTGGATCATCTCCATCAGGAGGTTGGTGGCACAGTACATTCCGCTCCGGCCACCTCCGTTCCTAGCCATACAAGAGTTCAAGAGAAACCATCATGAAAAGAGCAGAGAGACAGAAAGAAAGACTCTGCTGCATACTGATACTAAGTCTAAAAGAAGAACTCCACGTGAAATCACTAGAGGCGTACAAAGAAGATTCTAGGAGGCCATCTACTATGTATGCGTATATGCGACAACGGCTGCGAGATGAGCCAACGCTCAGATAATCAATCGCAGTCCGCGCTTTGGCAGCTCTGGTTTTAGCTCGGGAAAGGCATTTGCTGTTCAGTATTAAAACATAATTGATTTCATCTCCATAATCTCTTCTCACTGACTGTGGTTGGACAGTTTTGAGTGATGGGTTTCTGGGTGGTGATGGGAAGGGGATCCGTGCCAGGGGTTGAAGATGAGATGCTTTGAGCGCTGAAGGAGAGCGCTGGGGTTAAATAAAGGATGACAATGTTAAATGTTCCATTCGCGTCAGAGTGAGCGTTCTGTCATTATTTATTCATGTAATTATGTTCTGAAGACATGTTTTTCAGATAAAGCTTTTTATTTCTCTGTCTAAAGACAAATGAATAGAATGGTTTAAAGCACACTTAAACAAGAGAAAGCCTTCTTTATATATTTCATTTCAAATAAAGGTATGAAAGCTTCTGAGATTAAAAAGACTTTTTGTCTGTCGAGTTCAGCTCTATTTCTGTACATGAAATAAGCGTTTGAGCGAACCTTTTCAACTTCTTTATTGCTAATTTAGAAGAGACATCTGAGACTGAGGCAAAAAGTGTTTCAATTATATTTCATTTTCTTCATTTTTATATGTGTGTAAAACTCTGTTGTTAAACAACAACAACAACAACTGAGCTGTCCTTTTAAAAGATTGCCAAAATTCACCAATTATTCAATCAATTTGCTTTTGAATATCACCTTTTTTGCATGACACATCTATTGTTGAATTTGTAATGTGTAGGTTTCAAAACGGTTATTAGTTTTGATATTTTAGGTGTTAATTGAATATTACAAGAGTTATGACGCATAACTTTTAAGGTAATTTAAAAAAATGTGAGAAAATTCGGATTATCTTTCTGTTTCATTTTACAGACCCCAAATCGGTGCCATCTAGTGGTGAAAACTATGGAAGTACAAGACCTGTGATACGGCTTGTGTTTTTCACTGGCACCAAAAAAGCATTTAGGACAGTTTTTTTTTAACCTTTTCTTTGATTTTTTTGGGCGATGTATGAATTTTTTTAAATTATTTTCTTAATTTTTGCTGTAAAAAGATGAAAAAAAAATTCATACTCTGAATTTATTTTTTACTCTGTACGGTTTGTAGTGGAATTATTGTTTAATACAATGAAAAAATATTTGTAAAAAATGAAGCTGGGGTTCTAAAAAAAAATCAAGCTTTACCACAAAAATTTGAGGTAATTTATTAGAGTAAATTTTAAAGTAGTAAAAAATGCACAAAAAGAATAAGGATAAACCTCCAGATTAGTAAATACAATGCCTAACTAGGTGGAAGTAAAATGGCTCATAATATTGCCGTTTCTTTAAATTTTCAACGTTATCTTTTATTTTAAAGTGGTGCAATCTCTATTGCTGCACATTAATTACTATATCAGGACATTTTTACAAACTAGTATTAAGCGTTTCTTTATCCCGTATCTCTTTGACTTACATTGAGAGAGGGGTCACAGTGAGCACGAATCCTGCAGTGCAAAGGCAGAGATTACATTTGCTGTTGAAGGGCACAATGGCCATCACCCTGGGTACAAACACCAGCTGACATTTCAACAATCTGCAAGGTTAGAACATGTCCTATTGGCCAGTCCGTGTGCTCTTATGAAACACTCTCAGGGTTTAGATCTTATTTTGTCTCAACACTTTTGATTTTTGGGTTATGGAACATAACAACCGTTTTTGTTTTTCGAGATGACAAAAATGACAAAAGTTACTACTCGGAATTGCACTTTTTGTACAAATTCCCGATTATTGTCCAATAAAATACAATGAAAGAATATTTGTAAAAAAAAAAAAAAAAGAAAAACAGAAACTGGAGTTGTACTAAAAATATCAAATACTGCCATACAAAAAGATAATTTTAAATATAATTTATTACAGCATATTGTAAAGTACTTAAAAATGCTCAAAAAGACCCCAGCCTTCTAAGGGATAAACCTTGATTCCAGAGTCTTCTATAATGGGTTATGTTAAATATACAGGTTTTTAAACCAAACTGTAAAATAACCGGGTTTCACTAAGCATCATCTATCATGAAGGGTGACCTTTATGTTTACTCTCCTCATCTGCAGTAAAATGGCTTAGGTTTAATTGACTAAAATGTCTCTGAAAGCACAAGTCATACCAATTAACATCAATAGGATTGTGCAACTTCTACTTACAGACAGTGGACGACTGTCCGACCATCTCCACACTCCGTCTGCCACTTCTGCACACTGGCCAGCAGGTTGAGGAAGGCCTTCTTGGAATCAGGCACATCACGATACGCAGACCAGCGAAGGAACTGAAACTGGCACACCACCAGCTGACCCTCCTGCAGCTTCATATGGGACAGAAAAGGGAAAATGTAGGGATGAGTTACACATGGCCATCTCTGCATTACACGGGTTTATGAATGTATACAGTAGCGTTGTGCTGTTCTCCATGCTGAGGTCTCAGCTGCGCAGAGTCAGCAGTGTTTAGCTAGTGATGGATGAGTCTTCTGGGAAAGAGTTGGAGGCTGGCACCGGCGCATGGCTGCTTTGGCTTAAAATACACCTTGAATTAATGTACAGCCCAGGAGCAAATCCTTAAACTACCTCAGGGGTGCTGGGAGGAAGTGAACCCACTGACCATAGGCGAGTGACTTTAGCAGTTTTGACACAGATTTGTAAACTATTGACAGAGGCTACAAATGCCAGAGAAAGAGAACAGTGTGTCCGAGTGAAACAAAAGGGTCTCGCTGCAGACAAAATGCAGCAGCCCATGTACACTCCATCAGTACAGCTTCTTCCTGTACTGGAGAAGAATGATTAATGATATTCAGCTTTCGTATACCTTTATGATGAGCTGACCAGTTACAGTTGTGCTCATAAGTTTACACACCCCAGCTCTTAATACTTCGTATAAAGACCAATGACAGCCTGAAGTTTCTTGAGGTAGTTGTCAATGAGGTTCTTTATCTTCTCTGTTAGTAAAACAGCCCGTTCTTCTTGGCAAAATGCCTGCAACGCTTGTAATTTCTTGAACTTTCTTGCAAGAACTGCAAATTTGAGATGTTTGGAGAGAGCTTTGTTTGTTCATATGTCAAATGTACGTAATATTTTTTGTAACACTCTACCAGACTCCTTTGCACAGGATTTATGGCCCCAGAGGCTTCATACTATGTATTGTGCCTGTTCCTCTTTCGCCACCCATCAGTACTCTACGGAATTGTCAATTTTTATATCATTATTATTTGTGAGGCACGCTTCCAATAACACGAATGACAAATCTGGTGGCTTTTTCAAGTGTTCCTGGCAATTTGTATTGACTTTTGTTCATTGAAGCTGACAGGCTCCTCTAAAAAAGGCTTCTGTCCTTTTTTTTCGGCCCCATTTATATTCTGAGAAAAAGCAAGGTGGGATGTCTCCTCATCCGACCCCCTCCTGCAACGCTATTCTGTCTTATGTCTGATAAGTGCTTGGTTGCAATGGATTTTTTTAACCCCTGCTCCACACTGCCCTCTGTGGAGGACAGTGCAGAAGGGGCACTTTTTCAGCTACTACATACTCGCTTCTCTGTTTTCTAAACTGTGTTTGTGGGGTCCGATTTCACTGCATGCAACAGTGTGTGTGACAAATAAAGGACTGATTGAAATGAGGCGATGACAATCAGCCAATAGCGACTTTTCTTACTGAGGAGTTGCCAAAACTAGCTGCATAATTTCAACATGCCTCTGGGATTTGCAGCTGGAACAACAGTGCATGAACTACCGCAGTAATAATCACAGTGCTTTGTTTCACCATCTCTATAACAATTCTTAACATAGAACAGATGAACTTTACAGAACTTTTGAGAGACTGTATTTAAGTCTTCATTTCCCTGAACTTTTGATGCTACACTGACAGTTAAGTGGCACAAAATAATTATCAATTGGTTCCGAGGTGTGAAAAATGAGCCGTTGTAAGAATATCATTAACGTTCTGTGGTGGGTATACAATGAATTCTCTCAGGAAATCATGTGGAATATATTGCGTCTTTTAGAAGAAGGTTAAAATACTCATTTGCTCAGCTAACAATTCTGTACACTCTATTTGTTTCTAAAAAGAGAATAGTTGCACCGTTAAAGCAATAATTGTGTGATAAACTTTAAGTTAACTACTGTTTTGGGGTACTAAGTGAAGATCTGGGACTTTGGAAAACCAAAACAACAATATTGAGTACATAGATTAATGTGATGATAAATAGAATGGAATGCCTTTAAAATTATTCACAGATTCATAAGAATACTTGTTTAAAAAACAAAAGTTTGGGTGTTTCATCATCCTGTACTCATACACTGGCATATTCCAGCAGCTGAATTCTCTTGAGTGTTGCACATGTTTTGTGGTATTCTTTGTGTTGTTTAGCACATGGCTTCAATCGGTTTTATTTGCAGTGTGCTTTACTGTTAACAACCGTAATGTTTCAAGGAGATGTTGAAAGCGATGCACCAGTCCAGTTTCTGTATATTGATTCACTCTTTGATAATACTGATGACAACCCGGACTCATTTCCACAGAACAAATGAGCAGATTTCCATTCGATTCCATTCAGATGACGTTGAAACTTTTATGTTAATGTTTTTTTGCAGGGAGCTGTGTTTCAAGGTTTGCAAGATTGCAGCGCACTTGAAATATTGTGTAGTGGCACAACAGAGCTGGCTTTCTTAATCCTAACATTTAGCATCATAAACTAAGCTAATTGCATGCTCTGTTGAGAGAGGGAGAATGAGAGAGAAATGGAGAGGGAGAGAATGAAAGGGAGATAAAGTAAGAGACTGGTATAAAAAAGAAAGGGGAGGGAGAGAAAGAGAAAGGGAAGGGAGAGAGGGGGGAGAAAGAGGAAGGAGTGAGAGAGGCAGAGACAGAGTGGAGAGGGAGAGAGTGAGAGAGAAGGGAGAGAAAGAGAGGGTGAGGGAGGAAAAAAAGAGGGAGGGGGAGAAAAGAGAGAGAGAGAGAAGGGAGAGAGAAATGGGAAATTGGAGGGTAGGAGAGAGAAAGGGGGGAGTGAGAGAGGGAGAGAAAGAGAGGGCGAGGGAGAAAAAGAAAGAGAGGGTGAGGGAGAAAAAAAGAGGGGGGGGGGGAAGAAAGAGACCTGAGTTCAGGTTCATGTCTGTTTTAACCCTTCGTTTATCACACTCCTTTTCCCGATACATGGAGAACGACATATTTTCAACCGAAGGTGTTTTATTTTTAGTGAATTTTCTAGCATCTTGATGAAAATGAATTAATTATTTAAATAATTGGAAACAATTTCATGCTAGCAGGAGATCTTTTCATCAGCACGAAGAATAAATTAATGTATAAGGCTCACTTTCTACATTTAGTTTAACAGCACACTTTATATTCTCTTTCCAACAATCTAAATTATAAAAGGCCTTTGCATAACAGCTTGAATAAGTAAATTTGAATAAAACATACTCCCACAATCACAGATGCCCATTATCACACACACATTTATTCCCTCTGTAGCGTCAGACATGCCTTACTTCCACTAAAGCATGATGGTCTGGAACTTTCCACAGAAGCACAGCTTTGTAAAGCAGCAAAACAGAAAAACAAAAATCCCTTGAAGCATTATCCCTTAGAATAATGACAAGCAGGGTCAGATGACCAAAGTGGTACAATGACCTTCCGTCGCATGCTCATTAACGTACATTTCATGTATTTGTTCACTTCGGAAACTTATTCCAGGATCTTTGTTTGTCTGGGAGCCAGGTGCCAGATGATGGGCAGGGCTGATGATTTGAAAATGGATATTGTGAAATAGCTTTTCCATTGTTCTTTAATTGCTCCCGTAGCTTTGGCTGACAGATTATATTGAACTGACAAACTCCATTTATTATACCAGTTTATCTTGTAGTCTATTAAACTGTGATCCCAATGCAGAGCGGCCAACAGACGAACACGAGGGGCTTCAAAATTCTGATTATAGCAATGTCTTAATTTCCACACTTTCTGAACTTTTAATACTAAGCTGACGGTTAAGTGGCAACTTAGTGATCAACTGGTTCCAAGGTGTGAAAAATGAGCCGTTGCAAGAACACCATTAAAGGAAAACAATGAATTCTCTTAGGAAATCAGGTGGAATGTATTGCATATTTTAGAAAGAAGATTAAAATAATCAGTTGCTCAGCTAGATTGTTTTTTCCCCGTGTTACATTGGAGAAATGAGCAAGTCTGTTGAACTTTATTTGTTTCTGCAAAGAGTAATTTGAGTTATTAAAGCATGCATGAACAGATCTGAAAGGGCTGCAACTTTTTTTCTCTAATTAATCTAATTTTTAAAATCTCCAACAGGCCAAAAAACATCTTTTAAATACACTTTTTTTTTTACTGGATTTTAAACGACTCAGTAACGGATCGTTTTAAGAATCGTTCGTATGAAACTCCTTTAAATGACGTTACCTGCGGTGATTCATAGCTGTGAGCATTTAAATGCTGGAACTTACTCTGGTTACATTTTGGACCCGGAAAAGGCGGGTAATGATGTCCTCATCTGCAGACATGGACAGAAACTCCACTTGCATAGGCCCATACTGCTGAAGACCCGGCTCCGGCCAGTACTGAACACATGGCTGTAGAGACAGAGACAGTGGGAATCATTAAGGAAGCACGAAATGTTGATATAAAAAGTGGTTTAATTTGGTATTACAAGTAGAATAGTATTTTCACGGTTTATGAAATGCTTAAATGAGTTTTTGGAGGATTTAAGAAAGCAGATTTTTAAAAGTAGCCCAAGAAGATGAGGCCATCTAAATGTAAATGACTAATTATCAACACTTCAGAGGAAACAGGTTTGGAAATAAAAGTTCCAACAGATTGTTGAATTAATGCAAAATAACACTCCAAACACAGTGATACAATAAAACCGATGGAAACGTGTACGAGTTTTACCTGTATTGAGTATATTAGTCAGAAAACCTTCAGTTTCCTTTCAGAATCAAAATTTTCTATTAGATACTATACTAAAAAAATACTCCCACAAATGTGGGCCAATGATGTTGCAAAAATAACTGCACCCCAATTAAAGTCTTTGGAGAAGAGCCAGACTTAAGACTACAACATTGTAATGATTCACGTAAGAGGAGTTCAGCAGACAGGTGACTATAAAAGGGCAAAGCGAAGCCCCTCCCATTTCATGCTGTCAGCATTGGCTCCCCATGGAAGAAAAATGTCACAAAATCTGAGAAAGGAAATAATTTCTTTATACAAAGTGGTGAGTGATTCAAGATCAGCAGAGCTTTACATATCATTCAAATAATGTGGTGCATTGCAACATTTTATAATTTAGTGAAAAAAATATCTGTCTGCAACACAAACTAGCAAAAAAATAAATAAAGTTGTACGAGCAGAACGGAAAGCATTTATGTGTGCTTTGTAATTTTATGTTTAAAGGAGTTAAGCTTGGGTTAGCAGGTTGGCAAGCAGTGATCAATGGGCATTATGACCAATTCTAAATTAGGAGATGTCATGAAAAAACTTAATTATTTGAAAAAATCAAGTAAAAATTATAACCAGAGAATAATCTTTCATTACCACCAGACAGCGCTATGACTGATGCTTATAAACTTTGATTTTGCACAAAAGCTTTGTGATTTAACATCCCATGTTTAAGCAAAAGTGGCCATTTTTAGAGGTTTTTGAAAAAAAAACTGACTTCCTGTCGATTTTAGAAACACAATCCATATTACTTATATTTAGGTATTGGTACCCTACACATGTGTGCCGAATTTCATTCACCTACAACAAACTGTTAGCGCACCACAAGCTGAAAACAAGCTATATACCCCAAACAGAGGCGAGTTTTCACCAGTGTGTGCGGAATTTCATGACTTTTAAAGTATGTTTAGACCCTTAAAAATGTGCCCAAAAAAACACATATTACTCTGAGCAATTACAATACACACCATAATAATATAATCTTATTTCTCATGTCTGAGAGCTTGTACATTTTTAGCTGGAACTTTGCACTTTTAAATATAAAATTACTTTTACTCAGGACATATTTGTAAGAGTGTAATTATTATTTTCATATCATAAACACTGATCGTATTGAACAAGTCATATTTGCAGAGGAGCAAACTGGGTTATGTTGTGGGTTTGCGTTGAAGTAATTTTAATCGACGTGAATAATATTAAGATTGATGGATTTATGGAAGTGTACAAAGAAAACTGTCAGTCACATTTTATAACAAGATTAAATAATTGTGAATACTCCACAGAAACTTGTGATTAATCTGTTTAAAATCTTTTGACAGCCCCAGTTATTTCACTTCAATATAAAGTGACCATTACTTTAATTCTATTTTAGGTCATTTGGATAATGGAGAAAACTGTTCAGAGAAAGGAAACGCTTTTGAGAAGGGAAAAGGTGAAAAGGGATTTTGAAAAGAACCCTGGACCTGGAGCTCAGGAGGAGCCTCAAAAGCAATCTGGAAGAATTTCGAGCTAAAAAAAGGAACGGGAACAAGATTTTGAAGTTGTGAACATTTGAATCCCTCTCTAAATGAAAAATAATCCAGCCACAGCAATATAAACATTTAACGGAAGAGAGATGAAATGAAAGAGCTAAAGACGGCACGGGTTAGACGAGGAAGAACATTAATAACAGGGAAGCATCCAAGGGGATAAATATTAATGCTGAAAGAGAGCAAGACAGAGATGTTAATCCACCATAGAGAGAAAAATGAACTGAACGGTAATGAGCATCACGACTGCAGTGCACTGAGAACAGGGAGATCTGAGAAATGAAAATAAAGTGAATTTACTGGTCAAAATGTGTTCTACATGTTTGGGATTCTTCCTCTGGGAACAGCACCATGTTATTTTTATTTGGGGATCATTTTTACTTGAACTTCAAAGTCAAATATCGTACTTTTTACTCAACTTTTGTGAAATCAGTCATTCCTTTTTGACTTTTGCGTGGATGAAAAACGTTATTTTTTTGATCCACTCATAAATAAAAAGTAGGGAGAAGAGCGGCTGCTCTGTTTTCTGCACAATCTTGGCTTTATCTGCACAATTTTTTTGAAGTCCTTGAAAAGAAGAAAGACTCGGTCATTCTCAAATGCCTTCTCTGTCTGCCTCGGCCCTGTAAAATATCACACGAGACTACAGCAAACCAACATGTGCCAGTCAATATCAGCTGAAGTCATACTGGCCAAGCAAAAGCCTCCATACGAGTGTTCCTGTGTCGTGCATCATTGATCTTTATAAAAACAAAAGGTGCCAAACACCAACAAGACCCCGCCTTGGCCCTTTGCTTTCACAGCGTGTTTTGACACTAAGAATTTCATGTAATTTTTGCAGTGCTTAGCCATACCCAGGCAGAGTTGGACTGGTTAAGCTGGTTCAGCATGACCACAGAGGTGCAGCCATAGTCAAACACCAGCCTCCAGAAGTCCGAGGTGGTACCAGGCAGCGGATGTGGGGTTACAATGAAGGCAGCAGGTCGGTGGAAACTGTCCATCAATGCAGCATTGATGTAGTTGTTACTCTCGCCCTCGGTGGTCACCAGGAATGCCAGGGCCCTGTCGGGAGGGAGAACATCCATGCTGCGGTTCTTCTCACGGTTCCGAGGCAACAAGGCAATGCTGCATTCCTCTACGTCCAGATGAGGAGTCACTGAGTTTAGCGTCTGAAGGGAAAGACATGAAATACACATAACATTAACTAGATGCTGATGTTTGTGTGCAAACTTTGATGTCGACTTGTGACATTTAAATTATTTTTATTGGCAAAATGGAATGATTGCCAATGTAGAACTTTCGGCTGCTGTGTAGGAGTCAGTGACATCATACAATGTTCCCCATTCCAGTAGGAGCAATATAAACCAAACCCAATTCTTTATAATTTACCAAGGTTGAGATAGAGACAGCAAATTTTGTTGCTAGGGTAAACAGTTTGGTTGTTATAAACGTTGTTACTACGATTACCAATTTATCTCCAATCGTCATTATAGGAGGAGCTGTAGGTGGAGATGATATTTTAGTCCAAATAACTTTTACAATCCAACATAAGAACAAATAACATGCATCTAGTGAGGTAGGGTTTTTTCGCACTGCACACTTGTCCTTAGCTCTTCCTGACCTGGACCTATGCCGCTTGAGCAATTAGCATCTCCAGCCGAGGGCCAGCTGTCTTCTTCTGAATGGCAGCCAATCGAAAAAGAATTCACAGCCATGGAACTTTACTCCGATGACTCTGATGGTACAAACCTGAAACTCCTCTCTCAGATGCGAAGAGTTGCTCTGAGAATCCACTCGTAACATTTCTTTGTAAGCCAGAGCGAACTCATTCACCGGGATGGATGTTTCACCACAAAGACAGGCCTCCAAGATGGCATCATGAATGAAGATGTACTGCTCCTGCAGAGAAAGAGGACGATCTCTGAAAAAATGCCTAGAACTAGAAATAAACATGTCATGTTTTTAAATTAAATTAATATCCAAATTTTCCAGGTTTCCAAGTCAATTGTTCTCATGGCTAAAGACTACCGCCATGCTTTTGATGGTGTTCAGAGAAGAGACCTTTTCTCCAAGAGTGACACAAAAAACAACTGCTTTATTTAAAGAGATTGTAACTTCCTGGTTGTGATGTATTTCCTGTTCACAGAGATCAACCAGGAAATAGGATTATAAATATTTATTTATTTATTCCTTTTATTAAACCAAAAGGAATCATAAGAATCTAATCCAGGGTAAAATGAAAAGGAAAGTGCATGTAATCTACAAAAATGTAATGCTAGTTTTTTTTTCATATCCTGATTTGAAAGTACTTCTGATAATCCTTAGAGCCATCTTTAGAAGCAGTTTCAAGCACATCAGTGTCGTCTATGTGTCATAGGTAGAGGGAGATCCTGTCCTACACAACAAAAGTTTTACACTCTAGTATAATCTATTGTGACGAGGGACCAGGCACCTGGTGCACCTGATCAAAGATGAGAAATCTGCACAATCCCCAGTCACTTGTAGTGAGCGGAGGGAGGTGCTCAATGGGAGGTCCTGCAATCCAGTCGGGCCCGTTGAGTCACTGGGCCTGGCCGGACACACCTACACCAGAGGAAAAGTCACCGAGCATCGGCAGTTTGTGTTGCCGAGGTAACATCACCATGGAGATGGGCCGTTTAGCCTCAGTCAGCTTGAAAGAGCTAGGATTGCAGCGCTTTGGGAATTCCATACCTCTGGCGGGCCGAGCAATGTGGCTCCCTCCCAGGGATTATTTGACTTCTCTTTTAAAGAACAGGACTGGGCTTTCCTTATGTTGCTCAGTTGATAGAGCATTGCGCTAACCACGCAAAAGTTGTGGGTTCAAATCCCAGGGAAAGCAAGAACAAAATGTGTTCAAACATTTAATGTAAGTCGCTTTGGATAAAAGCGTCTGCCAAATGCATAAATATAAATTATTGTTCTATTCTTGATTATGAAAAGCTACTTTGATTTTCGCTTTTACATCAAGAGAGAGAGAAAAAAAACAATTGTCCTGCTTTAAGTGTAACTGGTCACAAATGCATCAATGAAGAACATACTTTGTTTTGTAAGTCGGAAAGTCTTGCAGTGTAAAAAAATGTAACTTCACGTATAATGCAATCTCAACTTTTGATTCAGACTTGACTGGAGCTGATAATGCTCATGTGGGTGAGCCGTCTGCTCTATAATTGCTCCGTGCAGTTTGAAGCATTCATGTGGATATGCTTTTCAGCGGATGAAGCAATACATTAATGCATTAACTCGGTCCAATCACAGGGACACGGGGAACTGCTTCCTGTGAATTTATTTCAAAATGAGCTGCAACCAAGCCCCATCTAAAAAAAATTAACTGCTAGTCGTACATTAGGAAAAATATTCATCCAATTCATAGTAATATGTCATAAATTTTGCTTAGTTTTAGTTATCATACTATTTGGTTATACTCATGTAATTTCAAAAAGGCGACACATGGCTTTTCTTTGAGTAATCAGAACAAATGTGACCTGGAGGGGACTTAAATAATCCAAAACAAACAGCAAACAGTATTTGTTTAACCTCCAAACGAAGACAATACGTGCTGCACTACACTACATAAACAAACCCTTGCGGCTAGTTTTAAATAAAGCATCCTGTAAATAATTACAAATGTTTTTAAGCAGTCAAATAACTCTGGGATTTGCATAATAAAGCATGGATATGCAAATAATGGAAGATGTTAGCAAAAGCACCACATCTTTGACAGAAGCAACAGAGATTTCCATCCAAAACACATTTTTGGCAGCTGAACAAATCTAAAGATTCTGACTATTCATAGCGACTCCTACATAGATTTTACCTACGCAAACACAAGAGATCTGAGGATATTTTGCTGATACCCATGATTTGCTTAATTTGGCCCATAGCACAGGGAAAACTGACAGTATTAGTCATTAGATCATGTGACTCATTGGATGGATGTTTCTTTTAAAAGGGGGGATCCTGTCGGAATCCTATACAACTTGAGCCCATCGAAGGAATATCAGCAACCGTAACTACAGCAACCAAACATTTGGTAATCCAAACTTATTGCAACCTCATTTGAAACATTTGGGCATGAAACAATTTGATCATGTAAACGGTAAGCGACAGTGAGAGATAGCGAATGAGTGTTATGGGGGGTGGGGGGTAGTTTGAGACTTAATTTCATCTAATTATGAAGCATGTAGACCAGCCAGTCTTAGCGGGGCAGGGCATCCCCTTTATTAAACGCTAGGGGAAACGCTGTGCAGGTGCTTGTGAAACGATAAAACTGTATTCTAGTGAATTTAAAAAATTTGCAACCTAACCTCATTAGACCACATTTTAAACATCCACACCTTCACAAATCTAAAGATTTGAACCTTGAACCTCAGTCAACAAACAAAGCCATCCCCTAAAACATATACAGAACACAGAATACAACAAATAACAGGAAGTTACATTACAAACAGGAAGTTACAAGCTGCGTAAATGAGGTAGCACAGCCTGGTTCTGCCCTTTTTGTCGATCCTGAGGGCGACAGAGCTGGCAGCTGACTCCCCTAATCTTCTTTGTTCTCAATGTAGCCCTAATGTTTAAGCTAAATAAAGCACCATTTTCTTTTAAATCTCCTCAAAGCTTCCTTGTTTTCAGAGTCTTCTAACTTGGGTTTTGAATTAATATTCAATAACACACTATAGCAGCTAATTTAGTACTAACTGAATTTTTGGTTTGGATTATGTTCTCTCCACAAATCAGATGCTGAAGCATTAGCCTGGAAGCTTTCAGAGACCGTCTCTACACACAGGTCTAAGTTTGCATTTTTGTTGCGCCCAAGAGCAATTCCTATACTCACCTGTCCAAGCAAAAAGAACAATTCAGACAAACTAATGGGGGGAGGTGTGAAAAGCACATGTCCTCACCTCTGTCTGAATCATGTTGATGCGGCGAGAACAGAGAGTTTTCACACAATTGTAGATGTCCACCACACCTTCACACTCCGCCATGTCCAACATCACGTCCAGCACGATGTAGCAGCCTGTTCTTCCTGCTCCCACACTACAGAGTGCATAAAAGAAGCTGTGTTTCCTAAATGTCTTTCTTCGAATGAAATCAGTTATCACAGTCCTGAAAACTACAGTTAAAAAAAGTTTGATCCTTTAATCTAGATATCAATAAAAGTAGACGGGTTGATCAGAGCCGTCTTTGGCTGTAAGAGGGGAGTTAACGTGCTTAAATGAGCAGCAGAGCATCATACCTGCAGTGAACCACCACTGGTCCGGCATCCAGCGGCGTGGAGCTTTTGACCCGACGAATGAATGCCAGCAGACCTGTGGCATGGTATGGCACACCATGCTCAGGCCAAGATGTGAAGTGAAACTGACACACTTCATGTTTGGCAGAGTATCCTCTCTGAAACACACGTTGAACTGAAGGTTCAGATTCTAGGTATACGATAAGGTCTGGAACAGCTGCTATTAACCTGACTTTTAATTAAACAGCTCTCATGAAAATGCACTGAAATAAATGAGTTTCACAGAAGAAAGTCTGATCATTTAATCAATACAGAAAGGCAAGAATTCATACAATATATTGATGAAGTCATCAAGAATAGCAAAGAAAGCAAACTTGTGTGCCCTCCAGAGTTCATCAATATTCTTATGTCTTCTATTTTTGTCTTTCATGCATAATGATGTTCATGTCTGCAGACTGGGGCCTCTTCTTTGACTTGAGGAACTTACATGTGGAGATGGAAGTATGCCACACGGTTTTGCAATCGTATTTTGTTAAGACAGAAGCAAACTGTTCTTGTTGACTCTGGCACTTAAAATTTGCTAGCCTTGGATTTTCGGGTGCTCTCGGGCAAAAACATCTTCAAATCTTTTTTTAGCTTGTGTACTTGACGCTGAAACCAGATTAGCAGTGGATCTGGTCTTTTACCTCTGGATAATCAACGCTGTAATCTCAGGGTGAATCTTGGGCAATTTGCTCAGGTCTAGTTGCAGTTGATGTGAAGGTCAAGTTGAGCCTAAATGACCCAATTTAGTCACAGGTAAAGCTCATATGGCCAACACTAAATCGACTCAATGGGCTTCACCAATCTGTGAATATTACAAGTTTTTGAAACATTATTACAAAAGCTGTTAAAATACACATTTGATATATAATATTAGGACATCAGTAGATGAAAACCAAATGGGGAACCGTGTTCCTGTAAAAAGTAAATAAAAACTATCTATGTACAACGGTACTGCCACTAGGGCATTTTTTTCCAAATCCAAAAATACGGTGTTATTTATTTAAAGTTCCATTAGCTAAAAATGGAAGGGGAAATGCTCGCTTCAGGAGTACGTTTTGGTTCAAACAGACGTGAAAAAATTCAAACGAATTAGCAGAAGCGACAGTAAAGCACACAGCTCAAGGGAAGAGCGTGTGTTTTTCTATTCCCAAGACTGCTTAGAGACTTCCACCATTTCCCAGCAGCTCATCCGTTTAAACACACGTAGATGAAGAAAAGCTTCAGCCAAAAACATGTCTGATGATAGCACAGAGGAGCCTTTCTGGCATTCAGGAAAAACCCATATGGTTCCTCCCACAGCCTGCTTCTGAGTGACAGAGCGACAACGAACACAAAACTCACATCAAACATCTGTCGAAAGAGCGGCGCCTCCACAGGACAAAAACGAACATGATAAGAGGAGACAGAAGCTGAGGTGCAGGAGGTTAAACTGAGCTAATTTCAGAAAACGCTATTGTCTCGGAGAGAAGGAGATAGGGAGAGATGCTTTGGTTAATGTGCCTGCCATTAAATGCTCTGAGATGAGGCAGTTCTAATCCTGCGAGCAGACAGCTCAGTGCGTCCTCGCTGACTATCTGGAGCTTCATTTAAAGCCTTGTCACTCCAAATTCTCTCCCGACACACGCGCACGCACACAAACATTACAATAATCCAAGAAAAAAGGATCCAATGCATGTCATCACAGAGCCACTTGCGGCTGATGGGAACACTTGTATCTGAGTGGCCAGTCTTGAGATTCAAGCGTAGGTTATTACAAAGAGCAATGCTGTCTGATTTTACCAATATTTCACTGGGTTTTTAAATGTCTCTGCTAAGGCATCGGAAGCAAAAATCAAACCAAAATCCAGATCTAAAACATTATGTTTACATTTTAAATACAGTTTCTGGCTCCTAGATTCTCTTTCTCTGCTGTTTTAGTCAGATCTCTCTGCAGGGCCCATGAAGTGACTAGCCGTAGAGCACCTGCCTTGACTCCCCGCCTTTAAGGCGGCTTATTGGGTGTAGTAGCATGTAGCTCCCCTTGTGAACTGGAATTGCTAGTGTGGGTTTTGTTCTCTGGGAGTGCCATTTTTCTACTCACAAACTATATTTGTAGTCTAGGCTAATCAAATATTCAAAAACTTTTACATTTATTTTAATTTATTCACATAAATAGATCCTTGAACGTCATTTAAATGCTGTTTAAATATGGCCTCTACCAAAAAATGAAGCTTATAGCTTTACTTTGCCTTTGTGTTCCATAAAACAAACTCCTACTAGAACTGATCTACAATGAGCTCTTCCTGCTTTGGGAGATGCTTTGAGCACTGTATAAAATTGCCTCCGGTAAGACTGCTTCATTTTTTGGTCTGTAGAACAAATTTTAGTCCTATGAAAAGTGAAAGTTGCCATAAATGTTGCAGAAGTGCCCCTGTTTTACATTCCTTCCAATAACGGTTTATTTGAGGATTTTTTGGAACAAACATGTGTTTAGCATCACTCACCGCTTGAAGTTCATGACTTTATATATTTTTTTAAAGTTGCATGAAAAAAAAGCTTAGTCATAAAAAGAGACTATGAGCAAAATATAAAAAGAGTATGGATTAAAAAAGAATTTTGTTTTTGTCATTACTCCCTGAACCTCCCTGATTGTCAGCTCTACGGTTCACACCAGCTGACTCTCCAAAGTGACTGCATACCTGGTTCCACTCCTGCTTCCCATTGTTTTTGATGTGTCTCTAGGAAACCTCTGCTACAGACGCTGTTGACTTCTTTTTCCGGACACCTGCTTGATCTCCAAACCCGTCTCTGTTCACTGCTGTCTAATATATCTGTTTTTTTTTCACTTCTGTTCTGTATATTGTTAATAAATGTGAGTTGCACTGGCGTTGCCTACATATCCTTTCACAGCTGTGCCACTCGTCGAGTTTAATGCATTCTAGCAGAAACAACAAAACATTTCCCCCTACGGTTTGCATCTTTTTTTGCACATTTCTTTATTTTTAAGCAGCCATGAAGACAATGGAGTCTGCCAACTGTTTATTAACCCATTACGAACTGGCCGAGCAAATCATATTTGAGCAGATGTAATAACCGAGAGCTCTGGCAACCCTCTTTCACACATCATTTCCTACTGTGTCTCTCAAGGAATGGACGTGGTCTCTTACTCGCTCTAGGGCAAAGGTTCTCACGCTGTACTCCGCCAGAGTTTCTGTCTTCAGTAGCGTGATCTTAATGTCTCCGTACATCTCAGACTCATCTGGCCAATACTTGCAGCACTTCACCTGGAAGAGAAACCACAACCATAACCTGGGTAAGAAAAGAGATAGATAAATATGATCCACACCTTAATATAAAGCCCACAATATAATATGTATCACAATAATAAACAAAACTTTTCAAAAGAAATGTAAAAACTATTTGCTGCCCAACATTACATTTGAAAAAGTTGAAGTCTGTAAAGCTAGGAACCTCAGGGTGCCGTTTGATCTGTGTTAGAGTGTGTAATATCACCCCCCACAAGGGGGCAGCACTAACGTTTGCACACTTTTTATAGGATTTATACATAGATTTAAAGTATTCCTTGTGTTTCTCAATACAACTGTTTCTAAAGCTTGTTTACAACGTGTATCGTAGTTCAGAGACGATATATTCCATTAACTCCACGAATACGTATTGCGAGATTTTGTACCATTAAATAGTTAAACTTATGTCCACAGTGAACTATGATAAAAATAAAAAAAAACTATTGTTATTAACAAATATCAATAAAGTGATATTTATTTTGAGCATTTATTATAATAACACAATTTTCATGATTATTCTATAAGTCTGAGCAGAAGTTTTGAGGGCCAACTCAATTAATTATAAGCTTTAGAAAAGGGGACAAATCTTGGCAACAAAATGTAATTTATTGCGATCCTCTTAATATGCTTTGAATCAAAAATTTTTAAGTTCTGGTTCTAGCCTAGTTTTGTAAATGCGATTTGGTAGATGGATAAACGCACTAGACAAAGTGTCAGGGAATTTATTACGTAACACTCAAAAGTTTGCATTAGCTTTGATGGGTTAACAGTGAAAATGAGCTTAACTGATGGCACTTGGGCAGGTGTTGATAACTCCACCTGAAACTTGTTAAAAACTCACTAGGATAACTCCTCCTGAAACTTGTTAAAAACTTACTAGGATAACTCCTCCTGAAACTTGTTTTCACCAGGTTATCTCAACTGAAAAAAAGTTGGCTCAACTTTAAGAAATTTATCTAAACTTAAAAATCTATTTTTCCCTTGTTTCCTTGAAATGTTAAGAACTTACAGAGTTAATATCTGTACATATAACAGTTTTTAAATCTATTAGTAATAATAATAATAAAAAACAACAACTACACAATCTAAAACGAGCTGTTTCTAGTTCAGAACTTTGTATTTCAATTTAAAATGTCCAATAAAAAATACTTTTATAAATATATTGTGGTAAGAAAAAAACCCATTGCAAATGTTAACCAGTGTTATTTCCATAATTTTATTTCCATACACTTTTCCATCAGACCCAGACAAACAAAACCATAATTTTTTATAATAGAGCCATAATTTCATAAAAGACTGGGTCGAGCGGTGAAGAGGTCTTTTTGCAGCAGACATTCTGAAAGGCTCTTATGGGCGACGAGACGAAAATGAAAGAAGAAATTATACTGGAGGAAGAAAATAGAGGCCGTAATGAGTGAAATAGAAAGGGTAAGAACGCTTTATAAGAGCATGGAACTCTCATTTTTTGTTTTTGTTAGACGGGTGTTATATTTATATTACAGAAACCCGTGAAAACCACTTTAATAGCTTATTCAAAAGCTGTGTGCTGCATTATTGGATAAACACAGTGTTTTATTTGACCAAAAGGTAAGAAACATGATAAGAGCGGAAACTTTTCCAATTGATGATGGTGCTCAGCTCTATGGTACTAATACCACCAAGGTTTGGTCATTGAAGGGACTATAATTATTACACTGGGTTCTCAAATGCCTCAAATCTCTGTTCAGAACAAATTAATAAAATGTTACCTACATTACGTATATATGGACACATTTTTTTGCATTTTTTTTTACTTTATTTTATTACTTATACAAAATTTTAAACAGTACTTTTAAAGTTTTGCTGTCACATTAAAGGGGAGCATTGGTAAAACGAAGATAGTGGACATTGGAATTATACCCTTGATATTTAATTTATAACATTCAATAGCATGGATGTGGATGGATGAATAGAAAGATCAATGGATGGATGGATGGAAAAGATGTGGAACCTCTACATTTAGATTTTGTTTAAATGGTTAAATCATTTTCATTCTCATTGTTTGTGGGGAGCAAAGGAATAATAAATAAAATGGAACCGTATACTGCCTAGCCAACACCTATTTATTTGAATCTTTATAAATAACTAAAAAATAAATGACAAAACATAAAAACACCCGCTATTTTGTGCTTTTTTAATTTGCCTTTATTGCCTAGATTTCTTTTGCAGCGCGATTGTCGAGTTCACTCAGTTTCAGGTTTAATTTTAACCACAGATTCTCAACAGTGGGTTTAAAGCCTGTCTGTTCTAAAAACTACTTCAAATGCAGGATTATTATAATAAAACAGCTTTTTAGACGCTCCCTGACATGTCGGATATGAGATGTGAAGAGTTTTGAAGCAAATAGTCTTGATATCAATCGTAAAACTCACAGCGCTTACAATTTTAGCCTAATCACTGGCACAAATCCAATTTAACGACAAAAAAATTCAAAACGGCACAAAATTTTTCCAAGACATCCAAACTGGTCTGACTCGGGTTGCTATATCTTTTCCGACTGGTACCACTAAAGCAAATCTGGTAAATCGCGGAGAATAAATTTTCCATTGAGAATCTCACAGAAAGTTGTTGAGGTTTTCAGTCTATGCAAGAACATACCAAAAACTGCGCAAAAGTATTTGAACCACAGGCTCTAGAAGGGGTTAAATATTTACCATTGACTTAAAATTGTAATTTAATGGGGAAAAGGAAACAAGGAAATCTTCTTTTATGACATCCCCAACAACTTCCCAGCAGATTTTCTGAAAACTGTCTTAGCTTTGGTGAATGATAGAGACAGGGGAGTTGTGATTTAACATTATATTGTCACTATCTCCCCATAGCAACCGGACTGTTGATCCTAGCAACCAATTCGGGAGAAGGTTATCTCAGATTTGGGAAATCATAAAGACACAGGGGTTGATTTATATCACTCATAGTGACCTAATGTATATTGTATCCTATCGCAGACCCCTCCGTAGCAACCAGAATGTTTACCTTAGAAACCACATCTGCATATACATATCTCGGCTTATGAAAATCAAGGGGGTTGGTTTATAAAAAAAATGCTTTTAAAAAATGCTTTTACAGCCAAAATCAAGGTTGGTGTAAAAGCCTTTTAGTTTTTAGTGACATTTCTTCTGCCCTTCATTCTAAAGCCTGTGGCAGGTTGACATTACTGTTGTAAACTTACTTACCATAATTGCTATTTGACATTCAACTATGTCTATTTAGGTGGACAAGTTGCAACAACGCACACTTCGTTTCTGATCAGAAATGACCATGGCCAACTCTGTACAGTTTTAACTTCGCCATGACAACCACTCACTGCTGCACAACGGGTGGTTATTTGCATCCATATTGTGCAATAAACTATGCAAAGCACACAGCAATCATTTCAAATAAAAGAAAATATTAGACATGCATGAATCACTAATACATGACATTACAGCATATTTGTAAAAAGTCAGCCGTGCAAACCACAGATGATTGATGGAAGAGAATGATGTCACCAGTTTGCATTAGTCCCAGACTGTGGTGGGTTGCTGTGAATGAGGATGGGTTCATATGGAGATGAGGACGGATCTAGAACATACCCTGCCCACCTCCACTAGCTTGGTGATCATGACGATACTGAAGCAGTTCTCCTGCCAAACCATCCTCCAAAAATCATAGACCGTCTCCTGCTTGGGCCCTGCAAACCCACACAAACAAGAAATCAACAGACGGAGGCTTTAATTTACCAAGTGTCATTGCATGTTATAAAGCAATCCGGAGCCTCACACAGAGCAATTCAACTGCAGACATTTCTGGTGAATGGAAGCATTTTCAACCTCAGCAGGACGAGGCTCTCTGATAGAAAAAGCTAATTTCTCTCATCAATTGAGTCTGCCTGAAATTCAATTAGGGCGAGAGACGGACAGACCACAAACATCTACTGACTTATTTATGGGATATCTGAAACCACAAGAGAATACTTTGATTTGGAACCGGACAGGGGATGGGTTACAGTACGTTTGATGGCTCCTTCAGATGCAAAGGGGTTGGGGAAATTGCTGAAAATGTAACTTTTCTATGTGTTTGAATAGAATTGTTTGAAAAATTCATCACATTTTATACCATCACAAACTTTAGCACCCCACCCACCACTTGTAGTCATTATGTTTCAAAGTATTGCTTTATAAGTCTACACACCCATTTTCAGATTTCTTTGCTATTTTTTTTTTTTTAAATATTAATGGTAACTCAAAAGCATTTTCCACTCATTGTAAGTGTGTTTACTCCTTTAAAATCATAATGACACCAAATCTTTTCCTGATAAAAAGTTTACACACCCCGTCTTTTAATATTTACAATTTTGTATAATATTAACAGAACAAAGGGTGAGTATTTTCTGAAAAAAAAATGGCCAAGATATCAAACATTTGAGCATAACTAATGAGCTGTATCTGCTAAGTGAGGGTAGCTGTTTTGCCATTGGGTGTAAAGACCATTGGACAATGACCCCTGCTGCACTACATGAATGGTCAGGTTCAGCAGGAGCTTGGGATCAACAAAAACAGAAATTTTCCTTATTGGAGATGAAAACTTTGCAATGCACTCAATTTACTAGCTGTAATAGACTTTTTGAAAACCAACTTAAATGTTTACTCTATGACTAAACATTTGCCAAATAGATTTATTTAGTTCTGAAAACTTTACAGACTTAGTTTCAACCCCAGTTTGTAGGTTAGCATCTCCACTGCTAAGTGCTAACAGTATCTAGATGGAATTCACATGCATTTCTAGGTACATTTTCTTCATTTTTTTGTAATGTCTTAAATCACATTACCATGGTGGCAACCAGGAAGTAGATATGTTTTTTTTTAACCGTGCATAACTGCTTGAGATCTATCATGTAATTCAAATTGATTTGTCAGAAAAAAAAGGACAAAAATAACAGTGATTTTGGAAAAGAAAAGAAGTGTTACCACCATTTAACCTATGAGATATGTATTTACATCTCTGTAATTTATGGCACCAGATCTCATGAGATTCAGGAGCAGATCAGTGTATACTTCAGGGGTTCCATTCTGTCTTACTCTCAGAAAAACAAAAACCCAAGACAGAGACTGAAAAGAGTGCCTTTCCCTTCGGGGATTAGAAATACACACCCACGCACACGCACACACACACGAGCGCATGCAAACATACAATTGAATCCACCCACAAGACCTGTCCAGACAAAGATACTCACCCTGAGTGGCAATGAAGTGGTTGGATCGATGGTAACCCTAAAACAGAGAGATAGCAGAGAAGTGAAGTCTTTTTTTAGGTTGGCTTGGCCAAAATCTTTAAAAAAATATGTAATTAAATAAAAAAAAAAAACTGAACCATAATGAATTTGGTGAAAAGATTGATTTTTTTGCACAATGAAGCCATTAAGCTAATAATAAGGTTGCAGTCCGCCTTCTTTGTGATGGACCTGAGTTTTCTAAGTGTATAAAGTACAAGCAGAATAAAGTGCAACTCACACTGTTGCAACCAACCGTCACGCTGCATAAGTTATTAAGATTAAGCTTGTTAACACCATGCAAAGATTCCATGCAACTAAAATATATGAAAATAAAACATGTATGGTGTCCTCCAAAAATAAGAATCTCCAAGTGTCAATATATGAAATAAACAACAACAACTAAAAAAAACATTGTTAGTTTATCGTGAAGTCAAAATGGTTCTCCACCATTATCAACCTCCTGCCATACTGCCCCTAGTGGCCAAGATGAGGTTCCTAAATGTAATATTTAGCACACAAATAACATATCAAAAGAATCCTGAAATACAAGAATCATATCACACAGCACTGGAACAAACAATTTAAATTAATTTATTCCCTGAAATAAATCGTACCTACCAACACTACACTATTAATTTAATCCAACAAAATCAGTGTTTTTATTTACAAACAATATAAGGAGTCCCGTTTGGGATGGATACATGTGATGACTTATAGAACATACTGCAGACTTGTAACAAATCAAAGGCGTTTGAGAGTAATTTCAAAAGAAGTACAGGGAATAAAGGCATTGTCTCTATAAACAACTACCATTGGCTCATGTAGAGGATGTTTTCGTAAAAAAAAAAGCAAAAAAGGAAGAAAGTACCAAGAAAATCTGTGAAATGTTTGATTCATCTCATTTTATTGGTTTAATATAGGAACATCTGCTCTATTGCTGTTGGGTCTCTGCTGATCTATTCCTCTGCAGACTCCCATGGCATTTTAGCCCAGAACAACAGACAAACAGATATATTGTATGAGGGGGAATAAATAAAGAGACATGCAAACGGGAAATCTTAATGAATCTGGGGTTTGAGGAAACCAGGGAAATGTTGAGGAAAGCCTTACTCATCTTTGCTTGAGGACAAATGTCTTTTTCTCCCCGAACACTAGGGTTTTGGTTCATAGATACATGCACAAAAATTAAACATTGGTAAAACCAAACTGGTGAAAAAAGATCTGGAATTCAAGAATAATCTTAAAATATGAAAGCTAGGGTACACTATGCATTAGAAAGGTCCCAAAGGTTTCAGAATTGAATGAAACACACCCAATCCCACTAATTAATCTCTCATCGGCTTGTTAAAAGTTACTAGCATGTGTACTGAAGCACAGTTGGAACTAAAACAGCTGACAGAGAATTGACGTGAATGGAAGGGTTGCGCAGGAGGTTTCCAATCTCAGAACCATTTTGGAATTAACAAAGCTCCAGACCGTGGCTCATTCTTTTTTACAGCGTGCACAGATGGCAATGAAAGGGATTTGAATTCAATGAATGAATACTTTTGGCAATGCAGCGTGTCTTTCTCATCGACACTAAATCCATTTAAATATGCCCCAACTTATCATGTTTTCTTGTTCATCTTACTTTCAAATACTCAAAATTGATCAGAAACAGTGGGAAAAAAATGTTTACATTTTCTTTTGCAGGCTACTGGAATAACAAAAAAGCCAATTTTATTATGTTGGCTTGCAAAGCCAACATATTGTTCTTGCTCCTAAAAAAATTTATAGCGTTACTCCTCCTAGCCCGTTCGAGCTACAGCCACGAAACTTTTCAAAGTCGTCCAAGCTGTTCTGACTCGAGTTGCTATATCTCTTCAGACCGATTGGACCAGCGGTTTCCAAAAAATCGCGAAATTCGGCCCAAAAAAATAAAAAATAAAAAAAATCGGCCAAGTCATTCCCTATAGGGGCCCTAGAGTGGTAGGGCCCACTCTAACTTCGAGTAAGCTCAGCCTTGTTGATACTTGCACTGTTTTCTTCACCAACTCCTCCATAACAACCAGACTGTTTACCATAGCAACCAATATGGGGCATCTCTATCTCAGCTTAGGAAAGTCATAGAGACATGGGGGTTGGATTATGTTATTGTTGCAGAGTTGACAACATAAAAATAGGTATTAATGGCACCAACACAAGCCAACATCGAAGTTTGCATGCAAACTTTAAAATCTAGTTTAAAATGTATTTACTTGGGCAATACAAAAGGCGATCTTTAATTTATGGCTAGTTTTAAAAACTAATTAAATGTATACTTTATATAACATTATAAATTGTCTGACAAATTCTTTATGTGATTAAGCAGTGAAATATGTTTACAGGTATGCATTCAGTCCTTGTTTAGGGGCAAATAGTGAGAGAACAGCTATAAAAAAATGTCTTAATTCCAACATTTACAAAGAAAACAAATAAATCCAAGCTGATTGTAATCCTAGTTCCAATACAAGTTCTACCTTGCAACCTTGACAAACTGAATTTGTCAAATCAGAATAAAAACAAAGTTCACAAATTTTAAATATTTCACTATTTGAGAACTTCCCAACCGTCTTATTTCTCACGTATTTGTGTTTTGAGATTAAACCAAAACAGGAAAGACAATATTCTTTTGTTCACAATGTGGAGATTTGTAATGAAAGCAAACAAAACTAACAAATGCTATGTGAAACCTTTGTGCTTCCACATTTAGGGATGAACACAAAGGGGATGTGTGCATCAGAAAGCCACTCTTTCTCATGTTTAAGTAATCCAAACAGAGCATTGCCAGGACACAAAGAGGAGAAGAAAGGGGGCTTGAAGAGGGGAACAGCGAGAAAGAAAGAAAAGAAAGAGCAGTGAAATACTTACTTCCCTGTTTATCCGAATCTACAGGGTCCAAAGTCGTTGAGGTGGGGAAGGAGGTAGAAAAAGACAAGACAGACTCTAGTTAATGAGAAGCTAAAGAGAGCTGGAGGATTAACTGATCACAGACAGAAAGAGAGAGAATCAGAAGAAGAGAGATAGAAAGAGGCTTGTGTTAGCCGTCTAAGCTCTAAGCCAAGGGGACAGATGTTTGAAATGGAGGTGTGTGCTTTGAATGCGATGGCGGGCAAAGACTGCATTCGTTTTAATGCTTTTCTAGCCGCTGGTGTTGTTTGGAAAACGGATAGTCTTGCCCTTAAAACAACTCATATGTCGATTGGGATCTAAACAAAATACACTCTTCTTTTAAATCACTTTGTCACTTCAACTAGCTACTTACTTGATTCGAGAGGCAATCAAACGAAAGTACGACAACAGAAAGCCGCAGACAGATAAAACAGCAGAGCTGCAGACACTTTTAGATCTTTGTTAATAGCCTACATTTACTGTGAGCCGTACAATAAACAGTATAGTAAGCGTTGCTTCATTAAGAGCCTTAAAGCAAGTCTTGCTCGAAGATCCTTACTTTTATAGTGTAGAAGTTACACTATATTGCCAAAAGTATTTCTCTTCTGTCCCATTTTATCTAAATTACATCAGCCTTCTCTTTGCCACTATTTGCCGATTTCACGCGGAACCTATTTTAAGAAAAAAGAGAGCTCCAATGGAAAGAAAGCCAGAGAAAGTATGAAGAAAATAAAGAAAAAGAGTGTCTACCTTCGAAGCTGTAGGAATAGTCATTATCTGACTAAAAATATTTAATATTACTTTCTATACTGGCGATGAGAACAGTCTGTGGGATTCAACATTTCCCAATTTCAACATAAATGATTAAATATCTGGCAGTTCCAGGTTTGTTATCAATGCCATGGTTGTTTGTTCTACTCTTTTTTTCACCGGAGCCGCTCCTTCATTCTCAAAAAGGTGGCTGTGTGAAATACCAGCTTCAACCCTCGTCTTTTTTCCTCCATAAGTTATTCACACTGATTTGGGAAACAAGGCCTGACTCGTAGTCTTCACCTCAAAGATTTTCTACCGGTTCCTACCAAACTCGTAATAGACTTGTGGTGTGCAGGCCGGTTAGAACGGGAAAATGAACACAATCTCTTAAAGGATGTCTATTCCAGCTCCTGAAAAACAATCCCACACCATAATGACCCCTCTAAAAGTGTTCTATCAGAAGTTAGAACACACTCACCTTCTAGTATTTAATCATGAAAACGAAAGCCATAACCTGTTCTTCCTTATCGATCCGAACTCAGCCCCATCCCCCCGTCTTGCTCCCTTGTGCTCCCGGCACAGTTTTGGATGTTTGGGACCCTATATCTGGAGACTCGTTCAGGATTAATGGAGTCCCCATCAGGGAGACAGATGATTGGTCACAAACTTATTCTGCAACCGAACAATGATCCCACAAATACAGCCTAAGAATGAAGAAAGTACATGAAGCACAGGAAGTGGTGGTATGGCTGCCATAGAGCCAGATCCCACAGATGTTTGGAGCGCCATGTTTCTTCAAAAATGTGTTCAAATCATTGAAAGCATTCTTTGCTTACAGCATTTTTTTCACACCTGCCTAAATATATAGAGTACCCCAGAAATATTCAGTATCATATTGAGAATTTAATATCGGGAAACAATAAGAGCAGTGGATGTCTCGATGCGGACTTACATCGATGTAATTAGCGTTGATATAGTCTGAGTTGGGATCACCGAGCAGGGGGTGCAGCTTTACCCGGTGACGATCATCTGAAAAACAATGACATTTTCTGCTGAATTCACTAAACAGCTGCATCCCTTTAATTATAAAGGTCAGATTATTATGGCTACGTTATAACAACGGTGTGATTAATCACTTATTCTACATTCTCTTGGCAAGTTACAGAAGCTTTA
The DNA here is from genome assembly GCA_007224835.1 of Danionella cerebrum. Lineage (NCBI taxonomy): Eukaryota > Metazoa > Chordata > Actinopteri > Cypriniformes > Danionidae > Danionella > Danionella cerebrum. The sequence goes on from SRMA01025691.1 coordinate 421,904, forward strand.
TTTGCAAAGTATGTGAAAATAAAATTGGGCTAATTTAATAAACTTCCCCCTTGCATTTAGGAATCTTTTCCAGAGACGTTCACTCAAACCATGATAATAGTAAGTGGATATTAAGAACAAAACTACTTACAACCCGTCAGTGTATCGTGTCTTCCCTTGGTTTTATCTTTCTTCTTATTGATATCCCAGCCATCAAAGAAGCTCTGAAATAATAGGATTAAAAAAGAACATCAAGAAACAGAGAGGGAGAACGCATGAGAGTTTTGTGAGTTTATCAAATTACTTTCAGAATCAGCTTGAAATGAAGAAAGCTTTTGATATATAGACCTGTCTTTTGTTATTTACTTTGTATTAAAGTTTCACTTTTATGAAGTATGAGTATGAGAATCTGCATATGTTGATGATGCTTACTCACCATTTAGCCCCTTGTGCATTAGACAAGAGTCAATAAGGAGCATTCGCACTCTGATGATCAATCAAGAATTGACGGGAGTGTATGTTCTGATGAGTAAAACCAAACCTTGAATCTGTGCTTCGCGGATATTTTGAGTCAGTGATAAAGATGATGCCAGGGGGGTAAACCCAATTCCTGAAACTCGTTCCAGGCTTCAACACATGCAAACCAAGCAGTAATCTGCCACTTTCTTCCCAAATGTTCAAACAAGTTGTTTAATGTGCTAATTTTAACATCATGGCAGCTGTGAGAGTGTGATTTTTTTATTACTCAACGTTGTGCACCATTTGCCCAATAACAATTAGCTGGTATCTATGCACATCAATGACTGGCTGTGTCCAATTTGAGTCATTTGAGACTTTATCAGACATCTACATCTCAGACGCAACATCTACATTTTTTTAAAGTCTGCTCTGCTGACCCTTTCAAACAAGCCTGGATGACTTTATTAGAAGGAACACATGTGTTTCACATGTTTATGGTGCAGGATGGTTGTCCTGAATATAGTTTGACACCTTGATCCAGTAGAAATGGTTCACAGGGAAAATGTGGGTAGGCAGGTCGGAAGGAAGTGAGGAACAGTGGAAGGAACATAAGTAAGTTAGTATGTAAGGAAAGAAGAAAGTAAAAAAGGTAGTAAGAAAGTAAGGTAGAAAACAAGTAACGAAGGAAGGCAGGAAAGGAAGCATGTAAGAAAGTACAGAAGAAAGAAAGGAAGCAAGTAAGAAGGCAGGACAGAAGGAAGGAAGGAAGGAAGTGAGACAGGGAGGAAGGAAAGTTAATATGTAATGGAAAGAAGAAAGGAAACAAGTAAGTAAGTAAGTGAAGAATGAAGAAGGGAATGACAGAAGGGAAGAAGGAATAAAAAAGGAAGCAAGGGAGGGAGGAAGGAACGTAAGTAAGTTAGGAAGGAAGGAGGAAAGGAAGCAAGTAAAGGAAGGAAGGAAGAAGGCAGGAAAGAAGGAAGTAAATAAGTAAGTAAGAAAGTAAGGAAGGAAACAAGTAAGTAAGTAAGTGAGGAATGAAGAAGGGAATGATAGATGGAAGGGAAGAAGGAATTGAAAAAGGGATAAAAGAAGGTAAGTTAGGAAGGAAGGAAGGAAAGAAGGAAGGAGGAAAGGAAGGAAAGAAGGAAGGAGGAAAGGAAGCAAGTAAGGAAGGAAGAAAGAAAGCAAGTAAGGAAGGAATGAAGAATGGAAAGGAGGAAAGGATGGAGGTAAGGAAGGAGAGAAAAAGGCAGGATAGAAGTAAGGAAGGAAATGGGGGATTGAGGAAAGGAAGTAAGTAAGTTAGTAAGTAATTAAGCATGAAGGAGAGGAAAACAGACAGACAGAGGAAAAAAAGAAAGGAAGCAAGAAAGGAAGGACAAAAGTGAGGGAGGAAGGAAGAATGTAGAAGGAAGGAAGGAAGGCATACCACACAGGAAAAGAAAGCTTTAAATAAATATTTTCAGGGTCGCCCCTACCCCACCTCCTCTCCTCTTCAGCTCCATCCAAACTAAACGTGGGGTGAACACCCCGTGATCAATGGGCTGTGGAGTACTTGCACTCCACAGGGAAATAAGCCTAACCCTGTTGTTCTTCGGTGTGCTCCCTCAAACTCTCAGTTTCTTCTTTTCCGCCTATGAAGCACAAAGATACTGCCTCCAAACACACACGGAGTCACTGGGTCCAGGATAGAGTGCATTGATTTTTTACAATCTGTTTCACACTATGGTTGGGGCTGAGGCGAGAATTTAATGAGTCCACAAGCTGAGCTCAAGAGAGCCAGTGTCAGAGCTCTGATTGCGAGGAGGAATGCCTAGCTCTGTAGAGAGACAACAGTCCACATGAGAGGAGATACTCCAGCCACCGTCTGAAGAGAGAAAATTAGCTTCGAAGGAAGAGAGTCAAGCAACAGAAGGAGAAAAAAGAGAGCTCTTCTTCTGTTATGACGCTGAGGGACAGTCTCAACGACTGGTTAGAGAATTCGCTTTAATCTAGTTCCCACCGTCGTATTTGAGCCACATGACCTTCCCCGGCCACTTTATTAGGTACACCTGTCCAACTGCTCATTAACACAAACCTCAAACTCAATCCATATAGGAATGTAAACATGGTCTGCTGCAGTCATTTTTCATTAAACGCCTTTAAGAAAACGGAAACCTCCACGCAATGCAAATTTAAATGTCCCATTTTACAGTTAATAACTTGAAAATCAGAGCACAGCAGTAAAGTAAAGAATCCAAACCTACCTCGTACTCCTGTTTAAACCCGTAGCCTTCTGCTGTTTTCATCTGGTTGATGTGTTGTAGGAGATCAGCCACACGCACTGCAGGGTGAAGCTGACCAGTGTGATACGGCGATCCCTTACGCCCACACTGACGCCTGGGAGAACCACCCAGCAGACTACTGGACTCATTCATGGAGCTCCGCGGGTCACCTTTAGCGAAAATTAAGGAAGGTTTCACTCAGACACCAATACACAACAAACCCTAGAAAAGTTTCTAAGAGTCATCGCCCCTTTGTGGCATTCTTCTACGGTGTTTATAATTAATATTCATAAATAAGTGCAGGGAGCAATTGAGAATTCATGACTAAAGCTCTGTTTTCAAATAAATGGAAATCTGAACCGATACACACAATTCGACACCAAGGACACTTAAAATCTGATGATGTTCAATCAAGATTCCTTGCTTTCATAAGTCCTCAGCCATTTTTTTACATAAGCAATATGGCCTTGAGAAAACTGCTTGCATGATGACTTTAAAGGATTGTTTGCATCCCATACATCATACGTGTTTGCTCATTGGATTTTAAAGCTTAACATTCATTATCTCTAACCCGATTCATATTTTTATCAAGATTTATACCTTTTGGGTTGAAGTAGGTGCAGAGTGAAGACAAATCTGAGAACGTGCAACATTTCACAATAAAGAGCTGAGAAATGCTGTGCGATCATAGCTTTGATGAAGCTTTCACACTGACTACAAATGAGGACAAATTAACAGGAGGTGACCTAGCAAATCCCTGAGCTTGGCTTTAATTCTGTGCGTGACTGAAACTCTGCAACCGTTCATTTGCAAGTTTTGCTATTCACGCCTCAAGCTCTCCCCTTTTAGCACCCGGGAGTGCTATGGACAACTTTTTGTAGTATTTTTCAGGCATTTAAAAGTTGCAAAAATGGTTATTTTTTTTCACAAATTACATTAGGTATTTTTTCTCAGAGTGAACCCTGAGAAACCTTTGGCCTTTGTGAGTGATTTTTGATATTTTACAATTTGCTCTAATAGATTATCTTTAAAACAATGTGTCATATATTTTTTGTACAACCCCAGCTTCCCGTTGTTACAAATAGCTTTTAATTACATTACACAATTATTCCACAAAAAAAACCTGAAATTGTACAAAAAATTTAAAAGAAGTAAATTTAGTGAAAACATAATAAATTATGTCAAAACAATCTGAAAATTGTATAAAAAAACTCTTCTAAACGTTATACACTATTCCACACTTTTTGTTCCATTGTACTTTTTACTGCCTGTACTTTGAAAAACACAAGCCATATCACAGGTTTTATAATTCCTAGAGTTATCCCTTCCTTTCACCACTAGATGGCACTAATGGGTCCGATTTTCAAATCAAAGTCAATCTAGTGTTTGAAAAGTGTATTACTCAGATCCTAAATGTTGCATGTTGCATGAAAAGCTTACCCATTTTATTTATTATTGATTAAACACTAAAAAAAAATTGTTATTTAGGCAAAAGTTGTTCAAACACAACTGGAAGTATGTTTAGTAAGTTGTTGTTCATTAAAATTATAGATATAATCGGAAATCAGAGATTCAGCATTCAAAATGTTTTTTGTTTATGTAAAAATAAAACCTAACCCTGTGACAAAATGCCATTAAATATAACGTTCAATTTCCATTTTACTTTATAGTAAACCCTAAAATAAAGGTAAAATGTCACAGATGCTCCTGCCTCCTCAACAGTAAAATCTATGCATCCAAGATGGTGTAGCATGCATTTATTGAATTCAATTTTGTTTTGTTAAGTAAATGACAAAAAAAAAATAATAAATGACCAAATATTACTTTATGTTTACTTTATACTTTACTAAACATTACTTTATTACTTTATAGTTACAAATATTACTTTCCTTCAAAGGTCAACAAGATATTTATTGTTCTTAGCCCATTCTAAATCCCAAAGCGCGATAATAATAAATAAAATACAGTGATTTATTCAGCGTACATGGAGCTAAAGTAATGCATTTCCACAAACATGGGTAAACTTGTAAAGAAATCAGAGATGTGTGCGTCTGGTTCTTACTGCGAGTGCTGCAGGTGTGAGTGTCCATAAAAGACAAGGCCATCCTCTCGTCCTCCTGCAGAGTGCTCTGATCAGTGAAACTGCGCTCCATGGAGCCCATCATATTACTCTTCTCCTGTCTGTATGTAATGGGGGTCTTATTCATGTTCCCCGGTTTCCTACTGAGGAGACCGAGACAACAGAAGAGGGAGAGGTCGAGAAATGGAATGTGAAAGGAGAGAGAGATGACGTGAGTTGGTGAGAGGGAAGAGAAGAACATCACTCCAATGCAAGCCCCTTCTTGAAAAAGCACACAAAAAGCCATGAAAAATGATGATGTGCAATGGAGAAAAAGCCACTTACGGATAATAAGAGTATGAGTTGTAATCCCTTCTGGAGAGAGGGAGAGAGAAAATAAAAGAAGAAAGAGAACAAGAAGAAGAAGAAGAACAAGAAGGGACATGAGATGCAAGCACTGGCAAAGCTCTGATTAGAGTGAAATATGGCAAGCTACAGGAAGCTTGCATTTGCCGCCAGAGGAATGGGATGCATGCAGTTATGCACAAAACCTCAAGAGAGTGGGAAATGGAAAGCTAATCAAATCTGTGCTCTTGTTGCTTTTAACGACTTAAACAAAGTGGCCCGCTGAGAGCGACTTTTATATTTGCTCTCCGCAGTTGCGATTTATGCAGTGCAATCTAGACCAATATCACCTAAATTGCCCGATGAAATGCTTCGCGAACATCTCCATCTGCAGTCGTGCTACAATGGAACTTCAGCTCCATTTTCTGGTGCATTTGGATTAAATCGCTTAAATGTTCTGTTCTACAAAAAGGCCTTGCATCTCTTGCTCAGTATGAGCTGAAAAGCTGAAGTAGCACTCCGCTTTATCTCCAGCTTTATCTAAATGGTTGCGCTAAGGTTTGCTGCACTCAAACATTTAGCTTATATCATTTCCCCCATTCGGTAAAAGGCTAAAAATGTAGTTTGTTCAGTGCGCTTGTCATTGAAGGAATCAATTCTGTAAACTTAAGAAATTAGCCGGGCATAGGCAGGTCTGTAACGTTGATTGAAAAACCTTGAATAACAACGCTAATCTAAATATTGAGGAATATTGATTTTGAGGGGGATTTGAGCTTATTTCCAGTAAAAACCCCACATAGAAATCCTAATAGAGCTCCATAATCCTAAATCTCCTGGAAAGCCTTTCTAGAGACGTAGAAGCTATTATAGTTGTCCATTACACTAACCGTACAACTCTATGTTCAGTAACTTTATGTTTTTATGTGATGGGTGTTAGGATAAGGGGTACTTTTTTGTAGAGAAGGGAGGTGGGGGATCTCTGGGGGTGATGGGATTAGCTTCTTCTTTGCTCTTCTCTTAGTTAAGCTGGGTTTCAGTCGCAAACAATCGCATGAAGCTGCCCAGAATTGCAGGGAAATCTGGGCTCGTGCACATGAGTGTGAACTACCAATCTGAGAGAGTAGCAGTGGAGCCGCATGCTGGAGGTGAAATAAACATGCGTTCTTTTTTGGAAATAACGTCTGTGATTACCTGCAGCCAATGAGAGAGCAGCATCCAGGAAAACAGGAAGTTGGGGAGGAGTTACAAAGGCAGAGACGGTAATCTTAACAATGGTTTGGTTCAAAAGGGGCTGTTTTTCGGTCTATTCGGAGTAAAAAAAAACTTATTTCATAGTAATTCCAGTCTTGCACTTCAGTGTGGCTGTTTTCAAATAATTTCTCGGGCAAAGTTCTCTGCGGTTTTTTGTAGTCATGCAGTGTCGCTGATGTTTCGTACACTGTGAATTGAGCAACGACTGGATGCTGCCCTTTAAACATTTGTGCAGTGTGAACGGATCTGTGACACGACTGCTCTGAAAATCGTGCAGTCTGAACACGACTTAAAGGAAACTACAGTTTTTCTGAGACGTGTTCTCTATTATCATTTGTAAGTAGTTTAAGTAGCATCATTGTAAAAAATAGTCTTTAATATTATTTAATATTAAAAGTATTTAATAAATAATGTTTATTAAATGTTACCTCCCCTCCCCCTCCCCCTCCCCCTCAATAATGTCTCTCAATGACCTCAATAAAATCTCTTCAAACAGCTCAAACCCTGAAAAATACCTATTTTTACTTATTTTGGAGTAAATCTAAGTAATCTCTGAGTAATCTGAGAAACTCTCAGCAGGTGGAGGAGGCATCTACTGCATAATATGAAAGATTTGCTAAGTTACCGTAGCATGAGACTTGTTCAATGCAGCTGGAAATACAGAAAAAATAATTCTTAATTTTTTGCTGCTGATTCCAAAATGTTGATGCCATAAACCCCTTCGGTCTTCAGTCAGGACAAAAATTATGAGCTTTTTTAATCTCAGAGAGTAAGATCATTACTCAATCATGAGGGAAACTCATAAGAAAGAAAAAGATGGTAAATGATCTTCATTTGTTGAAGATGAATCTATGAGATGAACAGATTCATCTTCAGATATCGGCGCTGAGATGTTTGTGTCTTTGCCACTGGATCTGATAACCTTTGAGAACCACGGCTATTTATTGCAGAAAGCACACTCTCTGCATTCCAATTAAAGGGGATCATTTCAGTTTCAGGGCAGCCATGGTTAGGGCTTAATTAAGGGAGTAATTGAATTGCATTTTTCTATAATTAAATACTTCACACTCAGATAATCTCAGAAGATGAGAACCCTGGTGCCAAGGCATGTGAGAATGAAAGGGAGATCACCTGGCTGCTCTCAGACAGAGCTGAATAATTGGAGCCATAAACCACAATGGTAAGCTGTAAGCGAGTCATAGCTGACCGCACAATAGCCCGGTCTCTGAGAAACAGATTAAGGTTCATTTAAAAAGAACATTCACAAAAATAAAATGGGGGGAAATGGTTCAAAGGTGGTCAGATTCTAAATTCTAAAGTGCTCTTTGTTTTGCAGGTGACTTGTAACATAAATAGCCATTACATTATATTATCTGCACATTGACGTAAAGAATATTAACCAAAAGCCAATCAACCACAGAACTGACCAAAAAAAACATACCCCTTTTTTATGATTATGATGATGGCCCCTAAGAGCAGAATGAGGACCACCAGCCCCCCAGCACACACTCCCAGGATGAGGCCCATCTCTTCAGAGCGCTGAGTGACCTCCAAAGCTCGCTGGTGGTCTTTACAAGCAGCTGCAAAACAGACACAAGTAGTGTTTTTAAAAAAAAAAAAAAAGAAATATAGAGATTTGAAAACAGATTTGACACTGTAATTTAACCAGAAAACCCATGAAATCTATCCTGATAAAATGGATAGATCAACACATCTCTGTCAAGTCTTAGGAACAAATTCACAACCCTCATGATTTGAATCGGTGTGTGTGTATGTGCTACAGGGGTTTTAAATAAACCACCCAAAAAGCAAGAAAATCAACACATTTTGGCTGCTTTTTGTGATTGTTGGACATGTGCGTCTGCTGACAAAGTGATGAATGCAATAGGAACCTGACATGCTGACAAAGACGCGACAAAAAAGCACAATACAATCAAGGCCTGGGGTCAAAATGTATCCATGAGTCAGAGAGATGGAAATGAAAGATCTCTCGCAACCGTGAAGGCTCTTTCAATCTCTCATTTCTCTCCAGGTTGCACGCCTTCTCTTTGCCGAATGTCAGCTTCACCCGCTCCGCTATTTATCTGAGGCACCTGTCTAGAGTGACTGGGTGTGGGCAGGAGTCACCTCACAATGTGAGACTCCAGGAGATTGCGGAACCTCTGTCACAGCACAAAATAACGCTCTGTGATATGAAAAAGAGAGAGAGAGATGAAATGTGCATGTGTGGTGGAGGCAAATTGCTCTGACCTGGGAATGCTGCAGCTGGGATGTTTTTACTCTTTTCACACTGACGCTGGCACAGGAGACATTTTGTGGCTTTTCTACATTCTAAGGGTCTGAATATTCTTCTGCAGATGCTGCCTCAGAAGTTATGTCAACAGTGTGTTTCTCCATCTGTTGCTGAAGCTCTAATATGCTTTTATGGAACACACCCATAAACTAACCACTGTGCCACCAGTCTCCCCTGTGTCTATAAGCCTTCAGTTAAATCACGGGTCCCCTAACTCCAACCTGTGGACCATATCTGGAGTGACCCTATGTACAAAACCAATAATCATTTTTCAGTTATCATTTTTTGTCTTTGTATTTGATGATAATGGTTTGCTTTGTAGAGCAGAATTCAAAAAATCAATCCTTCCCATGTGAGATGGAAAAAGACAGAACAGTTTCGCTTGATAAAAAAAAAAACATCCTTTGAGACATATTCAAGAGGCAGGACAGTTTTGTGGAAGCAGATCAGACTAATGGAGAGCTCTGATTTTTGGCATAATATGAACATTTCAACCCAGAAAGACTAGGAGAGACCTGGAAAAGGGAACGTTTTAAATCACAGAATTTAAGAACTTTATTAAATATAGGCATGTAAATGTCTTCTCTTCGAGCCAATGTATACAACTACAGTCTCTGATGATTTTATTATATTAATCTGTGTGTTACAGATGACAAATTCAAATATTGCAGGTAGTTGTACAACAATAACATGTGCAATATTAGTTATTTCTGATCTTGAACATTCACTTGTGTGTGTGCCTCCTGGTCAAAATTCGAAGTCCTGGCCACGTGAAGTTTCACAAATTCACATCTGAATAGAAATTTGAATATTGCATAATGCTAATGTAGCCAATAAGCCACATTTTTTCCTTTAATTTAAGCATGAATGGATAATCACGGGCACAATTAAATACACTTATTTAAATGTAACTTGTTCAAGTAACATTTGGTATTGTTTACAAAAAAGAACAAGGAAATTAAACAGAACTCAGTAGCATGCAAGTACAAAGCTCCTCACAGAAGATTCACATTAAAACGTGTGTTCATGCATTACCTTCACAATATCAGCCAAATCAAGATTTCTTAATGAGGTATTAAATGTATTCATCGCATGGCGTATAGATGGGAAAACATCTATTAAAATCAGATGCAAACCTGATCAGATTTTTTGTGTCATGCTGTGTTTCCACAAAGAATATCAATTAAGTGCAACACAGGCATGAAATGTGTTTCTGGATTAATGTGAGCACCTGCTGAGTGCACCAAAAGTGGAAATTAGCACTGGAGATACAATGGACGTCCATTGCTCTGTAAAGACTGCGAGGGACTGTTAATTAAACTGTCATCTTTGCAATGAGAGGGGAGTCTTGGAAGCGTTGTTTAGTGTTTTGAGCACATCAGGGTGCCCCATCTTTTCTGAAACTTATTTGTTCATTGGTAAGACAAATATAACGGCAATAAAACATTTATAATTTACATTTACTTAACTGGTTTATTTAGTGATTACTGACACTTTTAATAAACTGAATCTTTACAATAATATTAGTATAATAACTGCAAAGCAGTGATATGAGGCCAAGCTTTTAGAAGCCAAAAAGTATCTGAGAGAAAAACTAATTCTAATGCGACTATAGTGAAACTGTATTAAGCCTCATTGAATTCAAATGGTTTGAGCACTTTACAAAGGTTTACGTTACTACATGTGTTAGGTAGAGCATTAGCTAGCAACGTTGTGGATTCAACTCTCAGGGATAGCAAGAACAGATGAAATGCCCAATCATTGAAAAGAAAGTTGCGTTGGATAAAAATTTCTGCTAAATTCATAAATGTAACTGTAACGGCTGTTTTAGGGTCACGTACTGATGACTTGCACCAAGTTTGGTGCCAATATGTTAAGCACCTGAAAAGATACAGCTTAAAATTCACCTTGGCATGATTCCACCGAATTTATCATGATATTACACAAAAAACATAACTTTTATAAACATAACATCAATTCCTTTTGCCAGCAAGTATGTAGTTGTGAGAGTTCTATAAAAAGTCTGGTAGGAAAATAGGTTCCGAGTCTACTTTATCAATAGTAAAAGTGATGTCTATGTTCTCAGCCTGAAACTGGGGTAGCAAGACAGGGTTTTTAGCATTTTTAGTTTAGAACAGTTTGAATACTTCCGAAGAGTTTAGTTGGTAGTCACAATATGATGTGGACAAAGTTTCATGAAAATCGGAGAATGGTCTAGGCACAGTTTGCAAAAGCAGCTAAATAGTCGTGTAGTCAAATTGATTTGTATTAAGCCGAGAAATCTGCGGGAAAAGAATTTATGACTTTATGTTTCCATAACTTGTTGTTCAAAAGTTACTAGCATTAAGCCAAGTTCAAATTTGGAACAGGGGTGGCACTAGCGAGGTCGAATTAGAGACTCCAGATTTGGTATGCTGAAATGACTGTGTACCAGTGTGTCAAATTTCCTCCAAGGTGGTTCTATGGGCTCCCAGTGAAGAAGAAGAGTGAGAAGAAAAGCAACAAAAAAAATAACTGGACCCTAAAAATAATAATATATTTGATTCAAGGTGCGTTGTTGGGCACTCGAGGACACTGCACATGAAGTAAAGACTAAAAATCTTAAAATAGTCAGCCATCCAAGGCAGCAGCTAAGTTTGAAGTGAAAATTGGTGTTTAAAGTGAAAGGTCTTCACTTGTTAGTCAGGGAGTTTGTTCCAGAGCACAGTGAAGAAGAAGAATGAGAGAATTTTGAGAGAAATGGTAGAGCAAGGCCTAAAACGAGGAAAGAGCTGCATCCTGAAACATGTGAAATGTAAGTCCTTGCTTTTGGACAAATAGCTAATAAGCAGAAGGGATGGAGGAACTGGTCTAAAATGTCCCCTGCCACAGCCGAGCTTCACCATAACAACTCAGTCTCAAAAGGAAAGCCAGATCAATTTAGAGGAAAGGCTTTGTTCACTCCTGGCAAACGCCAGAGACTACAAAACTCTCATGCCTACGCTGAGCCCTGCTGGCATTCGATAGCGGGGAGTGTGCCTCTTTTTCTCTTCACAGGAATCTATGCCTCCTCAACCTTTTCATCTTTCTCTGAGGGGCCTGACAGGCAGTAGCATGTATCGACAGGCACAGGTGACTCCATCAGTGGTGTTTGATCTGAAGGTCTTCCTCTTGACCAGACAGAAACCTGAAAACTGATCTCTCTCAGGGATTCCTGCAGCGGCGTGTCTGGGACAAATCTACTTTGATACAGTCCACTCCCCTAGCGCAAAAAAGCAAAACAAACATGATGAAAGAGCGACCTGTTCTGTGCCAGTGCCCTTGTCTACAGAAGAAAGAGGGGGGGTTGAAGGAGAGGTGGGGTGTGAAGTAGTTCGGAACACAAAAATCTGTTAAAACCAAGCCGCTCTGGATATCTGAGCAGCATGGAAGATTACCAACAGAGCCAGCATTTCTGGCCAGAAGAGAAGAGATCACTTTGATTTCACGTTTGACCAATCATTGTAAAAATCTACATTAATTCTAGATTTATGAGCAAATTTGAGTTCCTTGCATATGTGTCAAGCACAAGCCTCTTTTACAATAATATCTGGCCCACAAAACCATAATAACGATAATGCCTTCAATTCATACAGCGCTTTTCCAGATGCGCAAAGACAGTCACAAATTTCAGAGCATTATTCATTTACACGCTGCAGTGATAAGCTACCTGAGTTAGCCCTGAGCTTCCCTGTTTCACGCCTATGACCTCCTGCCCCCCACCAAACAAACATCCATACAGGGCAATAATGGTGAAGTGGCCTGTCCAAAGCTACAAAGTTAGAATGGACCGAGGGAGGAATTGAGCCACCGACCTAGTGTTTATAGACAACCAACTCCAACACTACACCAATTATCCCCACATTCACATATACAACTATAAAAATATTGTTGATACTGGTCTGGAGATATGAAGTGCTGACAAAAATACACATAAAATACATAACCCAGCACTTTAGTATGGAAAGAGATGTTGCTGCATTAGAAGATGTAACTGATTTCACCGGCCAATTGACGTGACCTTGATTTGGTGGGAATGAACGTACAAGGCTTTCCAGGAATGGATTTTATCCGTGATTTAGACCCCCATCCCCCATTGTTAGAAATGGGGGTGCCTAAATAAACTTGATTGGTGGCAACAGTGGCTGGTCCTAATGACCCCTTCCTAAATTTGTTAGAAATTGGTATTTAATGAAACTATATTGAAAAGTTCCTTTGATGGACTGGCAACCTGTCCACGGTGTACCCCCGCCTTTTGCCACATGTGCACCGACAGACCCCCGTGACCCCAAAAGGGAATAAGCAGGTTGGAAAATGAATGAATGAATGAATGAATATTGAAAAGTTGTGGAAATAAACACAAAATATAATGTTGAGACATAATTGTAACAGACGCAAAAAACGGTAAAGATACCAATTCTAGAATCGGAAATGTAGATCATAAGATCATAGTCTTATAATTCTTTTATGGAAATAAAAAAAAAACTAGCATTCGTCACACTCCCTTCTACTTTCCATGTGTGGAAAAACTTTCTTCATTTCTCAGTTGGAGTATTGTTCAATATTGTATGCTGACCACCTTTTTGTCTCTTATCAGATCATGTCTTTAGCTTAAAGTTATCTATTCATGAAGTTTCAGCCAACATTCTACTGAAACCCAACACTTTGAAGATGGCTTTAAAAATAATATCAAAAATGTTTTAATTCCTTTAAAATTCAGATTTCTTTTACATCAATTAAAGAACATCTTTCCATTCTACTCCATTGAATCCCCATACACAGCCGGCAGATACTCCACCAACTGCATTGCATCAGCAGTGAATAACTCACCTTTTCGGGCGATACGGATGCAGTTTATCCTCGTTTCCTGTGATGAAAAAGAGAAAAGAGAAGCAGTGTCACATTGTGAAAACAGTCAAACAGAAAAATAGCTAGCGATACCTGATGAGATGACAAATTGGCTCACGCTGGCTTTTGCTGATTCAACAACGGCATACCAGTTAAACAGTAAAAATAGGACTGTCTCACTCATTCTACTGTGTGTTTCTAGTGTGTGGCAATTACATATAAGCCTTCGATGTACAGGAAATGGCAGCAGAGGACAAAAGAGGCAGGGGGAGAAGACTTCCAGCCAGGAGAGAATTATAAAAAGGAATTAATTTGTTGGAAATCGCAGTCGATGACATACTGCTGTTATGAAAACGACCTTTGTCAAATAGTGCTAATGAGATCCAAACCCATAATCCAATTCAGGCCTGCCACCTCGACAAGAAGATGCATTATCAAATTAAGATTTACAGATGCTAATTCGGGCATTATGGAACAATTATGCAAATCATCTCATCCGGAAAAAAGATTGTGGGCCCTCTGCTCGAAATGCTGCCGAATTGCTTTTTTAATTGAAAATCCATTTCAAACCATGCCTTGGCTCCAAAAGTCAGCTATGACCCTAAATCATCTTGGAAAGCATACAAATGGAAAGGAAGGGGATTATAAAGAGGGGGTTAAATAGGTAGATATGAGCTTGCGTTTATGTTTAAAAAGATGCAAGATGGATGGGCCATGGATATTTTAGCTTCTATAAAGCATCCAAGCTCTTAAAAATGTCATGTAGGCCAATCCAGGCTTTATGAGAAACACATCTTTATCTGCTCCAACAGCCATCATTGAAATGCAAGTGTGCCACGCATCCCAATACACCAGTTCCCATGAGAATATTACAAGGATAACGCAAACACTGTCTTCTTCTCCAAACACAGAGCGGTCCGTGATGTCCCACCACAAGAACTCAGAGAAACTGGCCCTGAATGACAGGCAGAAGACAGTCGACTGCTTTGATCAGACAAACCCAGACACAAAGCTTAAAGCTTCCCTGCTCTAGTTAATCAAATTTGTGGGAACGGTCATGCCAGGCACTGCAAAAGGGGATCTGTCAGCAAACTCAGCCTAAGTAAATGAATTATGAGGACTATAAATAACACGTCCAGGGAGGCATGGGACGAAAGGAACTTATTAGAAAGTTCCTACTTGGTTCAGGGCAGACTACATCATTTCAGCAGCGAGAAAGAGTAACAAATAAAGCCTCCAACTTTCCACAAGATGCATTAGAGGAAGTGAGTGGAAACTGCAGTTCATCAACTGGCCACTTGAGGCTGGTGTCAGTAGTGAGCAGATTTCACTGAATCCCACGTCAAAATGAGATGCACGAATTGAGAAACAAAACAAGCTGAAAGCAAAGAAGAATTTGAAAACTGCCACCGAAGGAGATCGCTGGAGGTAAGTGCTCCAGACACGGGAATGACTAGAGGTAAGGAATTGATGCAAGGGAAGCATTGGTGGTAAGTGTTCCACACAAGGAGATCGCTGGAGGTCAGTGCTTCAAATGGTGGTAATATTTGCGAAAAATCACAAATCCCTTTTGAGGAGCATGCAGATGAATATAACGAAGATAAAATCAATAAATCACAGACAATTGAAATGGAATGCCTGAGAACTCTGATGACTGCTATAAGTGTAAATAAGAAAGGAGCCAAAGATCCTTTAAGTGTCTTTTGATGAGAATTTATCAAAGTGAGTAATTGGTTGATTCCCTGGCAGTATTCACAGCTATTTAGAGGATAACCATCAAATAAATGTCCAAAACTGCAGCAGAACTTTCTTTTCTGAGTTCCTGCCAGAGGCTTTGAAAGCCACTTAGACCGATGGTGCTGGCTAAGAGACAAAGCTAAGTATTTAAGCATTGTTTATGTGTAGTCAGAGAAGAACAAACCCTGAACTGTTTAAATCAGTGACAAGGGAGTACTAAAAGCTAACAAAGTGTCATGTGCTATGCTCTCCTTTGCTTCAACTGTCAGATTTTAGAGGAGTTATTTCAGCATAAAATACAGCTGAATAAAACGAATATTTAGCTAAAGGTCGCTCAAGTAAATCAGCCAAGCCCAGAGGAGGCGAAACCGTGTGATTACTTTCCAAGACGCACAGTTTCATGTAAAGAAAACCCAAGAGGGAAACAAAGTCACAACGGTGTTTCTCGAAGGTGGATTTTGGTTTGTGAGGCTGGAGAAATCCTGAGGGTTTCGACACGGAGGGAGTTTGTGTCTCTTCTGTAGGTCAACAGAGGTATTTCTCTTGAATTCTGGCAGAAAACTCAACTGTGTAAAAGTGCAGGTAAGAGGCATTTTGTGCCTCTGGTTTCCTGTTGGAAATAGTGGAATGAGCCAAGCTGGTGCATCCATTGCTCAACGAGCTGAGCCAATGAGATAACCTTCTTCTAAATGTCACAGGCATCTTTTTGAGCGGGAGGTTTGTGAGCTGGTGTCAGATCTAAATGGACCATTAAAAAACACTTTCACTCTTACAAGCCTGAAATGGAGGCTTAATAGTGTGTGATTGAGTGTGGCAGGTAACCATGAATGCAGAAGCCAAAAGTCAAGAAGCCAGTCGTGCTCAGGATGAAGGCGGAGTTGCTTGAGATTATAGTGTAAATGATTTACAAAAGATTCAGGCTTCAGTATTGGGGGAAAGTGTTCTGAAATTCTTCAAAAGTGGTTCACAGCTTTCAGAACCATGGCTAATGGTTTCTAATGAGGTTAGGGCATACGAGTTTACAAGAAGCTTCCCAAATAATCAAAATATAATTTATTTATTTGGTTTATTGTCTGAAAAAATGTTTCTTTAAAATAACAGTCATGTTTTTGTTGGCTTGAAAACCAAATTTTGTCAAGACATCCAAACTGGTCTGACACAGGTTGTTATATCTTTTTAGACTGGTACCACTAAAGGAATTGTGGAAGAATACTGGGAAAATTTTCCGTGCCTGAACATGAGGACAAAGTTTGACAAACCTCATAAAACTTTCGAATGGAGGTTACCAGTCTGTGCAGGTAAATACCAATCAATCTGCAAATGTATTTGAACCACAGGCTCTAGAAGGGGTTTGAAACAAGAAATTTGGATTTGATTTTGATATTTATTTTCATGACATCTACTTACAGATCCCTAGCAACTGAACTGTCTACCCTAGCAACCAAATTTATCTCAGCTTTGGTATATGATTGGGGTTGGTTAAAATAACATAATGACAAAGGCAAAATTGTGTCACTGACCCCTCCTTAGTAACCAAGTTGTGTACCTTAGCTTTGGAAAATAATAGAAACCAGATTTACAAATTCACCATAAAATCAACAAACATAGAACCCATGAAAATCAACCCTCATCTCCAATCTCCGACCTGCCCCTTTCCTGTCAGACCTACAATTTACATCCTGCTGACTCTCCTGCATTGTTCACAACATGGATTACCTTACCTGTTCTCCTCCTCACCTGAATAGACTCCATTCGCTGTGTCTCTTCCTGCTCTAGCTCCATGAACTTCCAGTTCCTTCACTCTTCACTCCATCTTTGAGGGATTTACATACTACCAGGGTTCGACAGCTTCGTGGTTGACATGGACTAATCCTGCTTCCCTGACATTCACAGACATTACATCTCTTGTTTTCTACAGTCTACGAGGTGTACACATGTGAGCACAATTATTTAAGCAAAGATGTGGGTGGGATAAAAGGATAAAAGGTATGTACTGCTATTTTATCGCATAGAGAAG
This sequence comes from Danionella cerebrum, assembly GCA_007224835.1. Classification (NCBI taxonomy): domain Eukaryota; kingdom Metazoa; phylum Chordata; class Actinopteri; order Cypriniformes; family Danionidae; genus Danionella; species Danionella cerebrum. The sequence goes on from SRMA01025691.1 coordinate 439,177, forward strand.
CTTTAAAAAGGAAGTTATAACAAATATATCACCAACAAAAAAAGCTGCTGTGCATTAATGTCATTCTTTATTTTACAAATGGAATCAATGAGATCTCCTGCCTGTCACTGCTTAAACAGACCATTGACATCCGCAAGAAAATGCATGACTACTACTCAAGGAAGATCTATATATTGCCTCTTTGCTTATATAAATGTATTTGGCACCTTTCTGAGTCCGTCTTTGCAAGCAGCTGCAGATTGGCATTCCCTTGGCTGTTTTACAGGCTCTTTGTGTCTCAAAAACCCAGCCATTTCTAGCAACACAAGCTGCCAGCTGATCTATTTTTGATCAGTTGCACCTGTGCCCAATTATCCCAGTGAAACGGTTTATGGCAGCAACACATATTCCTTGTTATTTACAATCGGGCACCGATGAGGAGCACTGGGGCTGTTCTTGTCTTGTCTGTTATTAATTTCACACTAGGAATTATAGGAAGAAAAATTGGTTCCCATAACACCAGACAATGATCAAATGTTTTGTACATACGACAGAATTGCAGACGTACAACCTGCAGGTGCTTCTTAATATTTGTTCTACTGCGATGGAAGCTGCAAACGATCTGCGGAGTGGCCGAAATGAACACTTCACCTCAGGGTTCTAAAATGAGTCCAGTTCGCATCAAATATTTGTGGGAAATCTACCTTTAGTGACAAGACAAGTTGGGGGTGATATAAAATAAAACACTTATTTTAAATTATCCATACACAAAGCAGTGTCAGATTCTGGAGGTTAAAACAGTGCAAAAAAAGTTTAATACTACAGTGTTTTAACAACTTTAAAGTACCATAATGCACACATTATTCTTTTTAAACGTAATGTTTCCTAAGAGGACAGAAAATTGTTTTAGGTCTCATCCAATCATCATCTATCTGCTCAGTCTGTCCCAGCCCACTCTTTACTGCACCTCAGAGACACCGAGCTGCATCCCGATTCAAGAGCTTATACAATGTCCTTATAGTAAGACTCTTTCTTTCTGTGGAGGGAAAGCCGTGTGAGCTTTCTGGAAAATACTACTTCCTCCTCAACCATTGTTCAGTTGCCTAGTTACAAGCTCGTCAATCATCTGGTTAGATTCTCAAGTTATTTGTTATGTTTTATTTCCTGTCGCCTTGCTCTTAATATCACACTTATTTCCACGCTGAAAACTCTTCTAATTATCTTCCAATAATTCAAAAAACATACTCATGAAAACTAACCCGCAAAGTTATTACTATTGACATGCTTCCAATAAAACCACTTCCATCTTGCAGAGGATTCTGAGATGAATACTTCCATCAATGGCTATGTTTTACCCAATAAGCCTCAACAGTGGACATGTCCCTTTAGCTACGTCACAATTCCACCAGCAGTCCTTGAGGGGTTTCATCAAACACAGGGTTTGGTTTTTTTGGATACAAAAATTGTGTCCAAAAACTCCCCATGAAATGCTGCAGAAACTATACCAAACCAACAGGTGGCAGTCGATTACAGTGCTGAAGTCATATCGGGCAATCAGAAGATGTGTCTTTGTAAACAAAGAAGACTCTAAACAGTGACGCCAAGAAACAGGGCGTGAAGACAATGACAAATGCCACGTCCACACGAAAATGCACTACTCTCAACTTTCACAACGACGCACAACCGTTTACGTGAAAACGTTGATGTGTTTACATGTGTACGATTAGCTAACCATGCAAAAATCCCCACTTTCAAAATAACCGCGTGGACCTTCAAAAGAGTACAGAGCGCTGAAAATATACAGAATTAGATTTGTGCAAAAATGACAAAACTTTTAATAAAAAAATATTTTAAAAATGTTAAAAATATCAAAAGCATTTTTTTCAAATTAACTAAACTAAATGAAGACTTAACTTTCGACGATCATGTTTTCATTCACAATTCGGAAATTCTAAAAATACCGGTTCACTCTTATTGTCTAGTGAGACTAGCACAATCTAACAACAAGCCCGCCTTCAGGAGAGATTTGTGACAAACGCAAATTATCGAAACCGAAAGTTAAGTCTGCAAAAATTATTTTTTTAAAATTTTGTTGATTTGGCTTTGTTCATTTTGTTGGTTTTTTTAATTTCTTATATATATTTATTTTTGGCACAAATCTAATTCCATACTTTTAGGCAATGTATTAGGAATCACATGACTATAAATAGCTGATTCTTTAAAGTGAACATTAAGAAATAATTTTTAATTCATTAAAAAAAATGCCTGAAAGCAATCATCACAGTTACGAGTTGCAGGATGCTTGCAAGTATAAAAACGATCTTGACTGGATCATTTCTAAAATACATGTAAGCCAGGGACAGGCAACTTTCCTCCTGATCACACTACACAAGGGATTGGTTTGTCTTCTTAGAAAGTTCCCTGCCCCTGTAAAGAAAATTTCCAGTTTTCCAAAATAATTTCCAACACTCACGCCTCTGAAGTTGCTCATGGCCTGGAAGTAGATGAGGTAGTTCTTGCGTGGGTCGAGTGGAGTGTTCCAGTAGCCATTGTAGGTGTGATTGTCTCCAACGGTGAATGGTGTGGAGTCAGGCAGACTACTTGGAGGAAGTTCTGCAGTGTAGTAGTGTGGAGCTCCACGGGCTTGAGCCTCACCGTGAGAAGTTGGAATGGGGAAACAATCCTGAGCCCCAAGCTCTCTCTTCACCTTCCTTCCGGCTTCCTCTTCGACCACGACCTGATACGTGCTGCACATACAAACAGAGCATTGTTAAAAGAATTTCATTGTGATTATGCTTTTGTAGAATTAATATCTGACCTGACGGGAGCTCCTCTCCCTTGTGCTGGACGGAGCAGGACAGTGATGGTGTTTTCCGTCTCGCTCAGAGGTGAAGGCATGTCTCCATAATCAAATGTAGGAGCTGCAAAAATAGACAAAAAAAAGAGAAAAGAGAATTTTTTTTATTAAATTATATATTTAATTTAAGATTATTTTTTTCACGTTTTTATTTTGACTAAAATAGAAACGAAAGATTCATTGACTACACAAGATGCTGCCTATATTTTCACGGGGAAATCCAACTCCTCAATTCATAAGAGTTAAAGCAATACATGTCCCTCAGCAAGTCTTGAACTCTGGGTGTAATTAAAAGCTGTGCATGTGGGACAAGCAATGAGGAAACTCATTTAGAAGGATCTGAATCTGGCCCATTTCCCTCCCCTGAGAAGCAGGAGCTGAGCATTAGCTTTTCCCTTACTATCAGCAGTCAATTACAGCTGATGAGCAAAGGAAAACAACCAGAGAGAAATCAATGATTATGGTGTTCAAACTAGGTTAGAGAAAACTGCAGGTCCAGGAGTAAAAGCGAGGCCTCTGATGGTTTCGAGTGCCCACGTGCTTGTAATATAACTCTGGTCTGAATCCATAAAACAGCCTGAGAAAAAACTCAATACAGACAATCAACTCCACGGCAGATCGTAGGGCGTATTTTAACCTTATTCCCTCAGAAAAAAATTGCAAATGTGCTGTGAAAATGTTCCAGAACGACAATGACCCAAAACACATAGCTTTGGCAATAAAAGAGTGGCCCAAAAAGAATCAGGCAAAGATCCTGGAGCGTTGTGAAAAAATTTAACCCCACATATTAACCCCCCAGAGGCATCCCACATCAGCCCCAAAACTTCTTTTAGATGCTACCAACTGGTTAAAATATCGTCATCCAAGCAGCCAAATTCTACAATCCAAAACTGTGCTGAAACGTATGGAAAGTCGGCGGCAAATTCTTGCACTGTGCACTTTGACCTGTCCTTATTTAGAACATATATTCAAGCAGGAATTGTTTAAATAACTGAATAATGCTTGGCAAATTAAATGATGAAAAAAGTGCCATTGCCCCCAAAATATTTTATGGTATTGTTTTGGCAAAGATTCTTATCACATACATCAAAAATAAAAAAGTAGTAGCTTAACAATGTTAAATGTTGCAGTTCCTGTTGCCACCTGGTAGCGCTACAAGTGACACCATAGGCTATAAATATAGGTTAAGATTCTTAACACACCTGCCATATTACATCTTGATCTGACATTGTACGGCCGAGATATTCAGCTGTCCGCCAAAAACAAACCATTCAGCGAAGGCCTTAACATAAACATAAACCAAATGACTTTTTTTTATATGTATTGGTCACTTACCTCAAACACACTATGAAATAGCAGAATAAAACTGGCTGGATATTCCATGTAGCTACTAGATGGCGCTATAACTGATAATGTAGGTTGCAATATAGAGTTGTTCAGAAATGGACTTTTAACAAAAATGGCAAATTAAAGCTGACTGGACATTGCAAGATGTAGTTTCTAACAGCTTCCTATTTAAGGAAGAATTCTGCGTTTTGACAGCCACTTTCACACATTGTTTAACAGTCAAAAAAACCTTCACAATTTAACATTCCAATGCCTTTAGGTAAGACTATTGGAGTTTGGAATAGATAAAATCTCTAGGAGCAAAAGTGGCCATTTTTAGAGGATTTTGCGAAAAAGCGAAAATTTTTCTTTTATTAAAAGTCTTCGTACCCTACAGAAACTGATTAGCCCCTGAAAATGCGATCGAAGATGGAAAAGAAGAAGAACAAAAACCATGAATCCGAGCAATTTCAATAGGGTTCCTGTGCCTTCTAATAATGGCTCTAAAAATGAAAATATGTCAAATACCATGTTTAAAAAAAATATAACAAAATAACGAAACAATCCCCTGTTTGAAGTTCAATAAGCGGATTGGATGTTTACGGATGTCAGCAGGAATTTCGAAGACACTGTAACACAGCAGGCTTTTGTGCTCATCTGTTGCTGTCTCTTTTCGTTTTGTGCATATTTTAAGACATGTTTGGATCGAGTAAACAGTGTTTTCAGTGGAACCGCAAAAAATTTCTGAAAGGAAGTGTGTCACACTGCACACAGGTGCAGACTACAAAAGACATCTGGCCTATTAAAGCACGCGCTGTGAAGATACCTGCGCATAAGACCAAATAGCTTTTTTTCTGTTACATATATGCATTTATCAGTACTTTGTCTGCGAAAATTCTTCTTTGCCCCACTATAGCATATTTCCATCAGATCAGACCAGTACAGACTCCTATTCGCATAAACACATTCAACACATAAGCTTTGCCCAAGTCCAGATCTGAGAACTCCTGATCGAGCATTGTCTGCATCAGGCTGACAGCAGCATATGGCACAGTTTTGTTAGTCAAGCAGCTTGTCGAATGTTGAGGATGACGGTGATGTCAGTTCTCTTCGAGGTGAGGGGAATCGTAATGGTCTTGGAGGGCCTGTTGGGTTTTGAGCATCTGCTGTGATTCAGTTTCAACATCGCCGCCTCAGATCCACTCGGGAATACATAATAGCTCATAAGCAGTGAAATGGGCTTCACATGCACTCAAATGCTCTCCCACACAAACACGGATTTCAGAGATCAATAGCACACCTGAATCTCAGGACGACAAACCGGAAACTGTTGAGCTTCGCATTTACCTTTCATTTCCTGCGAGCATTCTATTCCGTTTCAATCAACACTTTATAGATCACCGCCGGTGCTCTGAAACACACGTCACGTTGAGGTTTTGTACAGGCTAAATAAAAGAAACGTCTGCAATTTCAAATAAAAAAACTACTGAAGAAATGTTCAGCCTTGAAACTCATGAAACCACCATCACAGCAGATAAACAGATGAAAAGGTCAGAAGATCGTCGGAGGAGCGGTAAATGAATGCTGTTGAATGAAGGCATTTACAAATTCTGCATACAACTTTTCTTTGGGATATTATACTAGCTTATTACTCAGGGTGATGTCTTGTTGGCTCCAAAAGCCATGTGTGAGGAGGTGGAGATGAGGATCAGAACCTCTGAGACTGACTGGTAACGTGCTTCTTCCTCAAGTTGAGAGATTCACGAATCTCAAGATTGCACATTAGATTGACAGGGATGTCATTTTTGTCTTGCATTAGGAGAGACACAGGGCCAACCACATCGGCTTATTCTCTCACGAAGAGGTCTGAGGATCTCTTCTTGGTACCTAATGGCTGACCTAGAGAACCCCACCCCATTGCAGACCCACAACCAAACCGTTCTCCACCGCATCTCCGGACTTTTTGCATCTTTCACTCGTGCTCTTCATCTGTGAGACGTCAGGCCCTAATACCACCCTCACAGAGTCTGTTACTGACTGAGGAGACACGTGCACATTTATGGCTGGCAGGAGGTCATTTTGCAGGGCTCTGGCAGCACTCCTACTGCTCCTAATAAATTAACCGAACCAAACCGAACCGATCCGAACCAACCCAAACCAAACCAAACCAAACCAAACCAAACCAAAAAAATCTATGAATAAATAATAATCAAAAATAAATCCATAAATTAATTAACAAAAAAAAGGTAGAGGTAGCATCGTGCTCCGCGACTCCAGACGACGTCTAGTAACGCTTCTATGCTCTGGACACCACGCTGCCAGACACAACAAACCTTCTTGCCACAGCCCGCAATGATCTGGATGAGCTGCACTGCCTGAGCCTCTTGTGTGCGTCTCAATCCCATGCTACCACTAGAGAGAAAGCACCACGAGCATTCAGAGGTGAACAAAACATCTGCTAGAAAGCTACAGAAGAGAGAAGGATGTTCATTTGAAGGGGATGGTATTTCACACAGTACTAATACTATAGACAATTTTTGACTGCACGTGGCGGCACATTAAACAAACGACCCAATCTTGGTGTTTATTTTGTGCTTGTAATCAAAAAACACTAATGTTTTTCCTTTAATATGGCATTCCACTTGGTTTTGGGTTCTTTGTCATAACTGTTTGCAAATAATGTTGTTGGGGAATTAAAGAAATAATTATATACGGTTGAACGAATCGTTCAAAGAGTCACCAAAACTTTCCCTCACTATTGTTCCCTGTGTTTGCATGAAAGAGGTGAAAACAATCATTTTTAATGTTGAGATTAAATAAATCAGGTAAACTGACCTTGAAGCTTTGCTTAAATTATTTTACTACAAAGTACGTGAAGACGCTCAGAAGACATTAACAACTGAAATATCCCCTCCATTCTAAATTCACACGTACATATAACCCCCCAACCAACACCTCGACCAATCCACAGAGCTTCCTCACCAGAGATGTTAGTAGTAATCTCAGTGAGCGCAGTCTGGCCAAAGCCTTTGGTGGTGCGAGCTCGAACAGAGATCAGGTAGGTGGTACCAGGATGCAGATTGGAAAACATATGGTAGGTCTCGTTCCTCAGCTTGGAAACAGTGCGGCGCGGCCCTGGAACATTGATCCCAGGGTCGGATGATTCAATGCTCTGATAGCTGATCTGTAATGGCACAAAATAAAACCACATGAATCACATTTGTATTGCTGTTTTGGAATGAAGCATCTGATGACTCAGCGTGTGGTAGCTGGATGCAAACAATGCTCCGCCAACCCTGACAAAGCTAGCAAAGGTGGGTGCAAAATGATTCATGTACGAAACCATTGTATTAAGCAGTAAATATGTGATTGCCCACTCAAATATGGAATTATTTGCAAAACTAAAGTGAACATGGATGATAATATCTGTTTGATAGATGATTCGAGCCATTTCAGAGTCAGAAACCCAGAGCAGTCTAAAGAAAGTGGGAGATAACTTAATAGTGGGGTACAGCCTTCGTCTGGGTTGCATGGATTCTTCTGGTCTTGGCATACTGTATGTGGGACAATCATAGCCCAACTCTGGCAATGTTTTTCGACTAGCGCACATATCATAGGCCAGACATTACACACAAAATAAATACAAAATAAAATACAAGACTTGGTAGTTACATAGATTTTATGTATAAATATATATGTAAACTAGTTATTCATCCCGTGAATATGAACTGTTTCATCTTTGTTACTGGAATGATTCATTAACGTAGATTAATGAAAAAAAAGAAACAAATTACAAACAACATGATACACAATTTCTCACACTATCTATTAATAGCAGAAAGCACTCGTTCAATCCAGACCATCAGCCAATCACAATAGTGTAATGCTCTCGTCTCACTGGAAGATGCTCAAAACCCAGCCAATCAGAAGAAATTTCAATTGATTTTGATTGTGTATGCTTTCTATAGTTTTCATATTATTATTCACGACAAGGGCAAGAAGAAAATAAATAGCACTCAAAGCAACACATTATTTAACCGTTTGAAATGTAACTCTGCTATTTGTCCTAAGCTAAGTTTCTTTCTACTAACCAATTATTAAAACCAGTAAAATGTAAAATACATGTGGATGATTCCAATGATGGAATGAACAACCAATCCAGAAATGTTTAGGACTGCACATAGATTATAAATGTTCAGTTTAAAAGCTATTTGTAAGAAATGAAGAACAAAAAAATAGGGAAAGATAAACCAGGAATGGTTGGAGGTGTGTTCCCGAGAAAACTAGACAAAGTGCAAATCTAAGAGAAACAAGTGTGAAATCTCCAGGCTGTGCTTCTCCTTTCAACTCTCGCTCTGCCAGAGAAGATCAGGATGAATCCTGAGCCTGAAAATCTGTCCTTGCCTTCACTTTATAGGTCAAGCCTTTAAATCCCCTTTAGAAAACATCCTTGGGCAACTTTGGTAGGTAAAGCCCGGGGAGAAACAGAAACAAAAGGTAACTTTCTAAGAGCAAATGTTCAGAGACGGTGGATAGATATGGCAGATGATCTCGTGGAGCTGAACGATGGATCCCCAAACAAAACCGTCTTCTCCTCTTGAGATGAGATGGGGGTTTTGGAGCATGACAGAAACCGGCGCTCTCACAACTTTTTTAGCGACTGACTGAAAGGTTGAGGAGAAAGGTGACACTGAGGCAGACGGTGTGACCGGAGAGAAAAAGACTGAGAGAATGTTCTGGAACGGAGCAGCGGAGAGATGGATACAGACAGCGAGAGGCCTGCCGCTTTTCCATTCAACAGGATGAATCCATGTGCAGTGACTGGAAGAGTGGAGGAACAGTTTAAAGGTTTTATTGGACTGTTAGATATCTTTCATTTTGGGGAAAAGGTGTAAGCTTTCGATTTTCTGCAGGTCTGATCTGGACGTGATACGAACACATCTACAAAGATCTACTTTTGCGCAAAAAAATCTGACATAATTACAGAAATAAGGGGGTTCCTATAGGGCTCAAAAATTGTCGAAAGTGCAAAAGTAGAGACATATTTGAGTCACTTACTTTCTCTAGCTTTATCCAAACATCTTTCTCTGTTTGGCTCGAAGAAGAGGAACAACAGCTCAGCGTTTTTCACTGAGTTTCTGAATGGTCTGAGTAATTCAAGGTCTTCCTAATATAGCGCACTGTCAATCAGCTCTGTGTGCACATGCATAAGGGAAATCAAATAAGTTTATAAATAATTTAAACTGCCAGTCCAAATTTAACACACAGCACCATCTTTGTTGTTCAAGGGCTGTGGTTCATCGATATTCCACCTAATAAAAATGCTGTGTCAGACTGAAAAGCCAAGAAAGGAGCGTACCTCATACTGTGTGATGAGACCGTTGGGTTCCACTGGCTCCTCCCACTTCAGAAAGATCATATCCTCCAGTGGTGTGAAGGTAAGAGACTCTGGAGCAATGCCACCAGGAACTATGGGAAACCAAAGAAGTCACCGGTCATGAATAAATATTGAGAACCGGCAGATTCGGCACAGCTGGAGCAGACGTTTTTTTCTCAACATGTGAGGATTAATCACCCAAAGGTCAGCTTTAATACCCGCATTACAGTCGTTGTCATTCTAAAAGTCTTAAGCAGGTCTCTTATGTGCTAAATACAATCCATCACAGCGATTATAAGCAATTCTGGGGTGAAGTCATTTGGATGAGTGACACCAAAAAATGAACTCAATAAGCTCCAGACGAGAGATTTCCCTGCTCATATCGCAGAGTTTTTATCGACTCATTTCCCATGTATTTATACCATTTCATACTGTTCTTTGGGACAGTAGTTTGCAAAGGACTGAAACTGAAATTCCCTGATTGACCACTTGAGGCTGTTTTCATAAGCATCCTAAGCTATTAAGCATTGCTGTAGCGAAAAAAGCTGGTTACAGCTTGTTTTTTTTTTTTTTGCTGGACGTGCACTTGAGAAACTCTGCTCAGTAGCCATGTTTTCATCCCAAAACGCAATTACAATTTATGTGCAAAACTGGAATATTGCATAAAATATTTGCAAATAAATCACCAAGTCCAAGATATTTTTATCATTTTATTAAAACATGTAGACGAAACGGGATGTGTGCAGTAGTGTCATCTTTCTTTTGGATGTGGAGGCTGCTCTTTGGGAACATGTTGTTGGCGATGTTTTCAGCCACTTCAAGATGATTTTGAATCTAAATTTGGCCACAACCATTTCTCTGTTTCATCAAATTGGATGATTTTTGGTGGCAAATCTTATTTTTACATATATTTTGGAAAAATTCTCAGATCAGTATTTTTGTATTTCAGTGCTATTATCTCTATCTCCAACAAACATGCAGCTGTACTGAATTTAACATCATATACCCAAAATTTTTTTGCACATTAACCATTATTTCAATGGTTAACGGTTCTAAATGGTGAACAAAATAAAAAATCTCTCATTTTACCTCTTTCAAACAGGAATGACCACTAACAATCAAGCATGCAGGACAATTTGCTGGATTTGCAATCAAAAAAGGTTGAGATAATGGAAGTAAATGGGGTAGAAAAAGAAAAAAATCTGGTGTTACACAAAAACTAAAAATCCATCAATGCCATTTTATAACTAATGTTTGACGTGTGCAAGACTGTGATAAAAGGTGAAAAAATCCGGGCCACAAACATTTGTCATATTGAAAATAAGTTATTTTGTTAAGAAATCCTGGATTTAAAAACAAACAAAAAAAACTTTGATTGATAGATCTTACAGCAGATAGGTATTGAATTTGACGATGCACACACACACACACACACACACACAAAAAACATTTTGAAACATGTTATGAGGTAGATTTTTTTTGTGATCCTTAAAATCTTTTCAATTCAAAGTTTCCTGCACTGCTTTGACCATGCAGCCTGAAACAAGGGAAAGGAATGCTGTTCTAAACAGGAGACACAAAGCCTTCGTGACAGAAAGAAAGGGCAACTTCCAGTGCATTTCATGCTTTTTTGGATGACTACCATCAGCACGAGTTACAGAATAAAGAGAAGGTGTGAATGGAAACGAGTTGAAACTTGGTTCAAACATAAACAGCTAAATGTTTGGCGAGAGGATAAATTTGTGCAGGTTTTAACTGCTTTAAAATGTGCCTTTGGGGAGCCTGGAATGATGCTGGAGAGACTCTCTGCACTCACTGACACTCTGCATCAGCAACATATCGGAAGATCTTTTCACCGCCGTTCAGCGAGTTGTCCTTGTTAGCCCTTGGGAGTGTGCTCAGTTTTTACATTTCTGTATTCTTTCGGTCGGTGACATTTGGTGAGGGAGAGAGAGCTGCTGGCCAAAATAACGCGCTCACACAGATCAACCGAAATTCGCTGACGCGGTCACTTTTTTTTCCTGTGGCAGGCCATGAATGCAAGGGATTGCTGATTGAGGCTTCAGAGGAGGCTGGATAATTGAGCACCCTATTTCCTCGCTCACCTTCTATCTCTCCTCATCATACAGTACTTCCTGTCTGTGTGAAATGCTTGTGTTTCATTTATTTCTTCCTAAAAAAAGAGCTTGTTCTCCAGCGTGGGCTTGAGCAGATTTCTGGAGCACACGCTGGCTGGATCAAGAAGAGAAAGAAGCATTAAAGTCTCCCTCGACCGTCCTCTGCTTGGCTCCCCAGAGTGATTAATTAAAAATGCGTTTCAAATCCATTCGGGAACGTCTGTGGCTTCATGACTAGATAACGTTTGTGCAGTTCAGTAACTTTGTCTGGTGTTAGCAAGTTCGCAACAGAGCTTTTCCCCCTTCTGTTTCCCTACAGAGAAAAGTAAAATCAGTCCATCTTCTTTATTTTAAACAATTAACTGGTTCATTTTTAATCTAACATGTGGAACAAGGAAAAAAATCTAATCTTGTTAAACTTTTCCCAGATCAAGCAGAAAAATCTACCAATGGGGCGAGCAAATTTTACCAGGCAAGATTTCTTAAAATTGGCCAAAATGTCTAGCTGAAGAAAAATGGTGATGCATCTTAAAAAAGGAAACTGTAGTTTTCAAGATGCTTAAGAGGTAAAACTGCATTGACACGAGAATATTTGAACATGTCTAGTCACAAGTGTCTTAAAACTAGGCAAATCGCAAGGAAATTTGCATGAAAACAAGTAAATATGTCCTTAAATCACGTTAGTAACAATACGACAAAACCAGAAATATTTGCAGTTATTTTAGGTAAAAATGGCTTCATTCAAGAGTGTTCATATCAGTACCCAAAATTCTTTTGTAGGTTTGGCCATATTAGCATCTTTCAGATAGGACGATAAAGACAGACAGGAAGCAAGTAACAATTATTAATATATTAATCCACTCACTCAGGATCCGAGCGCACTGTCCACCACGCCTCACTGAGAATTTATCATTTATAAAAAGTGTTAAAAACAGCAATAACTTAAGAAATTTGGGGTTAAACTACACATTATAGCTTAGAATTATTCAGATTTTTTGTTATATAATTAATAAATATTATTTGTAAATAAAAAAGGTAAAATTTTAGGAAAAAAAAACTGAAAAATCCTACAAAAAAGTCAAATTTTAAGAAAAACAGCACTAACTTGAGAATGCTGTGCTTAGTATCTAGCAACAAGAAATATGGTATAGTCTCAGAAGTTCATTTTATAGCTTCAAATTAAACTGATATTCTTTTTTTTCTTTTATCGTTTATAACAAAGACATTTCTGCTTAAAATCAGTTTTTTAAATTAGTAATTAGTTTCTTAAATTAAGAAAACCCGGCCTGAAACTTGACAGATTTCTCTATATTTAAATATAGTTTAAAATAGTTTGAAACAACCATAATTAACCATTGACACACAGAAGAACTTTCTTGTTTTAAGAATATTTTTCACAAGCATTTTATTCTAGTTATTCAAGTCAAATTTACTTTCCCGAATTGTCAGATTTTTTGCTGTATTTCTGCTTTGATTCTTGAAATTATGCGTTCGTAATATTCTAGAAGTAAGAATATGTCGAGTCCAAATTTCTTGTTTTAAGCAGAAAAATCTTGTTTTACAAAGTTTCTTTAGTCAGAAAAAGATTTTTTTCCCGCTCAAGAAAATCACGTTTTTCTCTAAATAATCTATACCCTAAAAGTTTAAACTAGGTTGTTCTGAAAATAACAAAAATCTGATTGTTTTTAATTTAAATTTGAGCTTTTTCAGTGTTGTTTTGTTTTTGCAGTGCAGGGAAATCAAGAACTGACAAATTGTGTAAATGTTTTGCATTAAAGCACTTCAATTTCAAATCCACGAATTCTTTCGTTATCGACCAGCTCTTAATTTCTTTATTATTTACTTTAATTACCACCAGCTGTTATAGTTCATTATTTATTCCTTCATCCCACGTCTCGAAACTGTACAAAGCAAAGAGAGATACGCATTGAAAGTTACTCACTGTCCTCCTCCGTCTGAAACATGACCTCCTTCCCTTCCTTCTTGCCCTCGGTATTGGCGAGCGCCAGCCGTATTTGTATGGTGTGAAATGGGGGCAGATCTCGGAGGGTGAAGCGAGAGGTGTTGTGCTCCACAGCCAAGCATTCTCTCACCGTGGTGTTGTGCCCACCGCCGCCCCCTGCAGTGGTGTAGCGGTAGCACAGAGAAACAGAGTACATGTGGCAGCGGGTCAGGTTGAATCCTGGTGCTTCCCACTGCAAGGTCAGCTGCCGGGACTGGATCTCGGAAGCTCTGAGTCCACGGAGCGCCCGCATGGGTTCTGTCGGAACGAAAACCACGAAACATTTTGTTAACACAAGCTAAAATCTGCACTGGGACATCACCAGGTCGCATGACTCCTCGCCTACCCCACCCATCAAAGCAGGGAGGTCCCACCATGGTCAAAAAGGTTGTAGGACCACCTGCTAATGAGGACACAACTCTTGCCAAATTACGATAATTAATTCCATAGGCCGCCGGTTGTACTCCCCCTCCTGCCTTTTGCCACCTCCATGTCACACATTAAATAGAGTATCTGCTTGCACCTCATCCTGGGACCACGAGCCCTGTTCAAGGACACTCAGCCCTGCCAGTTACCATTAGTGCAAGGTCTCTGCTTTAGGCCAACTATTTTTGGGCGAAACTGCGTTCGCTCTTTCTTATGTAGCAGGGCAGAAAATACAGCGGTGGCCTTTGGCGGCTGTGATACAAAGAGACAGAGGAAACCACTGTCTGTGCGCCGCATCGGAAGCTTAGTGTTCCTAACAGAGAGGCAGGAGGGAGGGTAAACCAAGGACATCCAGCCCCAATATCAATGAGCACATTCATCACAGTCTGTTATTAAGACAATCAATGCATTTTGACCAAACTCATCTTCAGATAATGCATTGTATTCCCCTGTTCTTTAATGGGAACTGATGAGTAATGGGCACAAGTGGGAAAATGGGATTTGGAAGTACGCACTCAATTGTGAAATGGAAAAGGTCATAGTTCCCAAAGTCAAAGAGCGATTGGAACACACTAAAATTAACAACAAACAGGAATATTATTATAGTACTAAACCAAATCAGGAGTGCTGGCTCTGTTAATGTTACATACTGCATAAATCTTTCAAAATGGTGTGATGTAAATGTATTTAGATGTTTGAGTACACTGGCCATCAAACAATCCATTGAATAATAATTTGAAAATATTTGCAAACCATCTAAACAAATATGGCCTCAGAAACTCTTGAACAGCTTCATCAGATTTTCACGACAATACAAACATACCACCAACAGCATAACTCATAGACATTAGCCTAATTCCTGCTGCGCATGACGTTCTGTGAAACACAATGCCTTGAAATTTGTGGCATATTAACATTCTGCCCATTTCAAAAAATGTACAGCACAAGCAACGCATAAGAGCTAAAGAGCACTGGTTCATAACACAAAACAACCAAATAAACCCACAGAATAGTGCACATAATACCATAAAGTGCAGTGATGGTGTCACTTAGAACCAGGCGTGCTGTCAGCGGTGTGGTTTTAAGCCAAGTAAGAAGACTGGAAGCAAGAGTTCAACACGAAACGTGGCATTATGTAATTTAAACATAGAAACAGTCCATTTAAACACGGCTGTGAATGTTTAGTGGGGTGAAAACTGATGGAAAAGGTGCTGATTTGAACTTTGAAATTAGGAAATGCATGTATTAAAACACCCACATCCCCCACCTTTACAATGTGGAAGCCTAATATGGGGAAATTGTGATTTTGATGCACAATTTGCTCTCCATATTTATATATTTATGTATTTATTTTAATATTATTTTTCCTGTCAAATTTGTACAAGTTAACAAACATTGTGCCTTTAGATACTGTAAACATTATTACTATTTTTTGCTATTTTATTAAGAATTAGCTTGCAATGTATTAATAACGTCACTCTACAGAAACATGAAAGCTCCGCGAAGAAAAATCACTGCAATATATAGTTTTTAATAAATTTTTTTAATAAGTTTCATTTTATAAATATAACACCTATACCTGCATGTCTTGGTTTTCCATATTTGCATGCAGTAAAAGGTTTGTTTTTGTGGCGTGGTGTCCCACCTATTTGCTCATGTCTCCAAATGCACTCCCAATGATTTCCATTGGCCACACTGAAGCATTATGGGATCTGTAGTCATCAATGCTTCATCGCTGATGTACGGCGGGCCGGATGTAGCCTGCGGAGCTTGTCTTAAACCAACGGAACGATGATATGTACCTGAGAATTAGTCACGCTATTAAATGTGAGGAGAGGGAGTTCGAGAACGTACGGAAAGCTTGACTGAATTAGAGCAAATCTATTTCCTCTTAAAATCTTCTGAATACTAATTCAGCCGCTGCCCTGTAGAATAACCTCTGTACGGTTAAGCTCTACTAATCCTGGAATTCTCACACTCCGGCGAGAGCCTTGGACACACCTCTCTGCACAATTTCTTAAGGTCTGTGTTTAGATTAATATTCCGTTAAATTTGTAGATTTACATTTAGATTAACTTCCGAAGGGATTGAGTTTCTTATCTGGGGAAGCACTTAGTCGACCCACAAATGACAGGTATGACAGATACTGCTTTCCAAAAATACACGCTGAATGCTCCATTAACTTGAACAGGAAATACGACCAAATAGTGTGTTTATGTCTTAATGGAAATATCGATTTTTTTAGGTAACTGAATTGGATGCTGCCGGTCTGTGTCATCCTTAAAAACAACCCAAGAGTATACAGTGTTCTCTTTGAGGAGCCGACTAAGGGTTTTTGTTTCTCTCTACTTCCCTTAACCCAATTCGAAGACTTGTCTGGATGCCAAGAGCAGAGCTTTGTTCACCCACATCTTGGCACCCATCTGAGATGGGAATGAACCCAGAGAGAGCAGCCAGGGGCCTGGGGCAGCATGTCAATTCCTCCCGGGCAGCTGGAAATTCAAACAAGTTTCTGTCCCATTACTCTACATAATGTTGATACATGAGGTGGTCTAGAGAACTCTCCTTCCACACGGAACGAATGGCTCTGAAGTTCTGGTCCATTGGTCTGTTGAAGAAGAAAGGACGGGAACACGATCTCGACTCTTGGATGATCTGGGCGTGTTTAATTACATTAAAACACTTTTATCTGGTGTTAAATTATTGACAAATTGTATGTTTGGTTCATTACTAAAAAGAAATAAAGTCATACATTTAGAACAGGGGTGTAAAACTGGGGTGTTTGAGCACAAATATCAACTAAAACAAATAAAAACTATAAGTAGATTTTATATATAACTAGAATTTAACTAAAATGTTTTGCTCTTTGTCAAAATTATACAAATATGGAGAAACAAAACCATGAAGATTAATAAAATTCTCTTAAATAATCATTCTCATTATTCAAAAATAATGAAAATACATCATAATTAATAAATATAAATGTGTATACATTTACATTTATATTTGTTTAATTTTACAATATTAAATATAAAATATTTTACATAATAAAAATGTAAATAATGGTTTAAATAATAATAAACTATTATTATTTCTTTACTCACGTGGAATCAAAAAAACACTTTAATATAAATATAATATAAATATACATTTAAAAACTTCCTACAAAAAAAGTACCGTAAATAAATATTTTACAGAATTATTTTAAATCATAAGGTTGATAAAAACCTTGCAGGAAGCTCATACAGAAACACCTTTGATATTCACCTTATCAAAGTTTTCATTAAATCCATTCTTTTTTACCTTTATTCTATGTTTCTCCCAGTTTCTCCATCTTTGAATGCGCTCACAGTGTGGTCAGTACTTTGGGCGTTATCAGTGATTCATAAATATCAACAATAAAAAAACACTCCTCTTTCCACACATATTTGATTAAAAAGATCATGTGCGATATTCAAGGTTCTTTTCTCACATAGAATGTAGCTGCATCCAAGCTACACATCAACAAGTGAAAGGCCTCTTCACACCCATCCGCATTGAGATTCGCACAAATCTTTAAATGGATCCTTCTCTCAAGGTTATATTGATGCAATGACGCTCCCTGCCTGAAGAGGGTGTTTACGGTACAACAGATGGACCACACGGGGAAACAGGAAATGACGACGACGACAGAGAAATCAAAGAACACACAGAAAACACCGCGGATGTCTAGCGGTTTATTCTGTTGGTGGCTGATCACGGGGAGATGTTTGACAAAAATATGGAGAAAGGGAAGATTTATGACGCACAATTTCTCTCCCGTTTCCTGTGGAAAGTCACTATAAAAATGTGGGATGAGCGCCACCGAGTGGCTCTTTTTAACATCCTATTTACGTCATCAAGAGCCAGCTTTCATTGATCGTTCTCCTCGCTAAAAACACATCCAATATTGCAATCCGGAACTCGCACGAAACATCGTTGTGTAGACCTTTAAGCATCGAATACAGGGGTGGTGTAGAGCATCCGCCAATGGAGACCCATTCTCTGTCGTAATACAATTCAGAATATTTGGTTGCTATGGTAAACAGTTTGGTTGCTAGGGAGCTGTCAGTTACGACAGAAATATTTGTAATGTGTTACGTAACGTCAACAACACCCCCAGTAGCGCTTGGTGGTCCATCTGAGCGGCTAGAGCTAGAGGTTTCCTCCTCTAGAATCATTCTCAATCAAAACCCCTTCTTCAGAGCATCTGGCCATATTCTCCAAAATGTCCACCGGTTCCCCGGCTGTGCCTTTGCATCCTTTCATCATTTCAATCTAGGTCAGTACCTACAGCCACACTCCAGGATGCAATCTATAGCTGGAGCCATCAAAGTACCTGAAGTTCTTCCAAAGAAAACTATATAATGCAAAGAAAGAAGAAGTGAGAGAACAAACAAGTGGAACCTTGGTGCAAGGAAAATGCTCTTGTGTGCTGGTAGGAGGTGCATCAGTGGGATTGTCGACATTGGAGCTATGTAGAGGAGTTAATGGCATCCCCGGGTGGAGACCATTTTGAGCTGCTCACATGAGCACAGAGGATGATTGCAGTCACCTTTGTAACAAAGCAGGTGGATTCTCCTGCTGAATAAAGACAGATGAGCTGACAGCGCAGAAGAAATGGATTGCACAGAAAATGTGACTGAAGAGGGCTGTGGATTATACTCATGACCTGCCTGGGCATATACGGTGCCATTTTAGGCCCGTTTAGACTATTTTGGGGATCATACCTACACATCTTGTAAGATACACGGGGAAGAAATGTATGAAATAACACTTTGGTGATAAAATAGTTTCTATCAAAACCGTCGTAGCAAAGCTGCCGGAATGTCAGGCTGACCTAAAGTTGGCAAGAGAAAGCAATTGAAAATTCTGAGCGGAAAGATCGGAATGGCTTTCTGTGACTCTAATTCATATTCCTTCCAAAGTTACCAAATAAAATAAAAGTCTATACAACCCGAAGATTCTGCTATACAAGGGCTACACATACTTAGAATATCAGGAAAAAGTTGATATTTTTTCCAGTAAGTCCAATCAAGAAGTGAAACTTGCACAACATAGACACCCAAGTGTTTATTTCCTTTCACTTTGATGTTTATTGCTGACAACTATTTTAAAAAGATGACTATTGACACCCTGCACAAGAAGGTCAAGACACAAAAGGTAATTGCAGAAGCCGCTCACGGAGCTCTGTGCACAAGCACATTAACAGAGAGGAAAGAATGCAGTAGAAAAAGTGTGCAGGCAATAACCACACGATGGAGAGGATTGTGAAACAAAACCCATTCAAAAGTACGGAGGACATCCACAAATGGTTGACTGCAGCTGGAGTCTGTGATCTAAGAAACCCCACACGCAGAGGAATGCAAGGGTTTGAGTTTTTTCTGTAGCATTTCCTTCAAGAGAAGAGAAGCAGATGTTGCTTGAGGTCCAGCATAACGTTTCAACAGTAAGTGTTGGTTTGGGGTGCTGTGTCATCTACTGGTGTTGAGTCCAAAGTCAAGGCAGCAATCTACCAGGTTTTAGAGCACTTCATGGTTCCATTTCCCGATCCTCCCCCTCTCATAATACTTTCCCCGCCATCATTAAAGGCAATCCGTGTACAAGCAATAAGGAAAAGCACAGCCTGGAGAGGATTGTGGAACAAAACCTGTTAAAAAATGTAGGGGAGATTGTCAAAGAGTGGACTGCTTGAAAAGGTTTCATTTGTCATGGTCCTTGTATCAAGTCATTGTACCATTTAGTACACTCTGGGCTGGTCTAAAACAACAACAAAAGTCCAAAGTCATGTCTTCTGATCACAGGAAACTTTGCATTTCCCTTAGAAAGCCCATAATCTTCGTCGCTTGAGGTCAGTGATGTCATCTGCTTGTATTGGTCCACTGTGTTTTCTGAAATGCCTCTAAATGTTGCCTAATCGCCCGAATCGAGGCTCTAGCTGCGTTTCAGCTGTGATTAATAAGTCATTGCACCAGTGAGTGACATTTTACCAGCAAGAACTGTCAAACTAATCAAAACATTCCCAGCATCCCTCATTTATATCTTCTATTCAGTTGCCAGCGGAACACACAGGAGGTTTGAGTTTGGAAAACTTCATTTCACTTCCGTTTCCACTGATCCGCTGGTACTGAGTCAAACTCGCATCAATCAAATATGACAGCGGCTTAAACCGCCACAATGCTCTTTCTCCACAGGGAATTTGATGCAAATGCTCCATTTAAAGAATTTCAATCTTAATGTGGAGCAGGGAATGGATGTGGGGGAGATATTAAGCGTGCCATTTCCTTTTTTACCAAAAGCAAAAAGTTCTTTAATGCATCTCAAAGTGACTCATACATGAATCATCCGTGCTCTGGCACTCTTGTCTTATCTGCTGATGTCTTCTTTTTTTTCTCTCTCTCTCTCTCAGCGACATCATTTTAAAGCTGCCCGTGTTTCATGCTTTTCCGCTCACTCTTTCTCACCTGGCTGCCTCTCCTTGTCTTTCTTGCTGATGAACGGAGGGTGCCGGGCTTCAAATAGAATCATTGTGAGGTGTCATTTTCAGAAGCTGCACAGTGATCTGTGTGATGGTGTGTTTGGATGCTGTGTGCAGTGGTGACCAGGTCACTACGCTGTTCTCAACTCGGGTTTTCGCTTGTGTTTAATTGGGCAAAAGCTAAATCAATCTTTTTAATCAGAGGCTTTCTGTTGCTGCAGACGTAGAACCTTGCATTTCCGCAAGCCTCTCTGTTTCTTCTGACAGGCACAAGAAGGCACCGCAGGAGGGATGTCTGCAGCTCGAGTTATTAAAAGGAAAAGTACGATCAATCATCCACATTTTCCATCAACTTTATTGAAAGATATATTAATTAAACTGTTATCGGAAATTCTATTGCACCCTGTTGATTTTTGGAAGAACAATGTTTTATAATTAGACCAATAATTCTCTATGGAGTGCTGCGAGAGATTTAAATATATAAATATTAAATAAATCATAATGCTATCCGGTCATCAATACTGGCAATAAGTGTACAAGCGTTACAGAAAACCACATCCTGGAGAGGATTGTGAAACAAAACCCTTTCAAAAATGTAGGGGAGATTCACAAAGAGTTGACTGCAGCTGCATTGCTGTCAGCGCTTCAAGATTTGCCACATGAAGAGGCATATAAAGCTTTCGTTTGTCGCGTTCAGTGAATAAAGCCATTGTTGAACAAGAGACAGCATCAGAAATGTCTGGGCTGGTCTACAGACAAAAAGGACTGGATTGTTGCTGAGAGGTACACTGTTAGGTCCTTTGATTACAGTAACTTTGGAAATCAAGAATTTACGTGGCCTCAAACTGCATAAATGATGGTTTGGGGTGCCAAGTCATCTGCTGGTGTTGGTCCACTGTGTTTTCTGAAGTCCAAGGTTGTGGTTGTTTTAGAGCACTTCATGCTTCAATACTTTCCTGTCATCGATAAAGGCAAGGAGACGGGAACACAAAGTGACGGAAGACTGTGGCCATTGCCTTTGTGAACTTCCATTTGGGAATTTTCAAAAACCCTTCAGATGTTTTTCAGTAAAAAACGTACACACTTGCACTTTCATTATACATTCTGATTCTGAGCCTTCCATATAAACTCCCCAACTGAACTGATTGTTTACAACAAAACATAAAGAACAAATGAAAAGGATCTAAAAAATAAACGCTGGCTGTGACATGAGGTCACTCACCTGCACACTTGGTTCTGCTGATGAGCGGTGGTCCTGGAGGCCCCGTGCCACCCTCGCCTGGGCGGGTCAGCAGTACGCTTATATGATACTCAGTATCCGGATCCAGATGCCAAAGCTTATAGGTCACCATGTTTACTCCAAGGATCTCCGACCAGGGCGCCTGGCTGGCCCGATATTCGATTTCCCGCCGAATAATAGGCCCATCACCGAGGATGGAGTTGGTGTTCAATTGAATGATCAAATACGTTGATCCGGCTCGCAGCAGCTGTGGTGGAGCAATGGGTGATGGGGGAACTGGGATAGAAACAGACAGACATTAAAACTCTACTTAAAGTGTAACGTTATTTAAAACAATTCAAAGAGGAAAAAGGTTTAATAGGTTGCAGCCTAAACCTCTCAAATCTCCTTTAGACAGTTCTTTAAGCTAAGACCAGAGAACATTTGCAGTTCAAAGCAGTGGAAAAAGGCAAGGTTCAAGGGTTAAAACACCAATCTGGCCATGAATATTAAACCTTCACTTGATGATTTTTTCAATGGAAGTGTTGAGTAAACCAACAGATGTGCAGGAGTGTATAATGTAGAAGAACACGGACACGGACAAGATCACGCAAGGACCTTGTCATTTATGCTGTTAAGTTTTGTTTGTGATTAAAAGTTCCCGATGTTGCTCTGGGAAACTTAAACCAACCCCCATGTCTTTATGATTTTCATAAGCTGAGATATGTATATGCCAAACTGGTTGCTAGGGTAAACAGTCTGGTTGCTATAGAGAGGTCAGTGACATAATATAATGTTTCCTTTGTAATTTTAACTATGTAAAACAACCCTCATATATCTATCATTTATCAAAGTTAATATATATATATATATAGAGTGAGTTGCTGGGGTAAACAGTTTGGTTGCTAGGGAGCGGCCAGTGATAAGTAAGTTGATTAACATAAACAAACCCCCGTTTCTCCAAGATGTTTCGCGCCTCTGTTGCATTCTCCCATTTCTTTTCAATGGCCGTTATAAGTCAATGGTAAATATTTAACCCCTTCTAGAGCCGGGGTTCAAATACTTTTGCACAGTCCTGGGTATGTTCTTGCACAGGCCGGTAAACTCTACAAGTGTGGGCTGTTTAAACTCTCGTTGAGTGTTAGAATAATTATAAAATGTGATTTTATAACTCCTTCGTTTGTGGTACAGTTTTACCATGTTTGACCCCATGTTAACTTAATGGAAAGTTTCCCAGAATTCTCAGCAATTTCCCAGAATTCCTTTAGTGATACCGGTCTGAAAAGATGAAGTCCAAGTAAGGTCAGTTTGGGTGTCTTGGCAAAGTGGTGGCTGCATCTTCAAAGATCGAATTAATCCGACAGAAAAATTATCAGTGCTGCGGCTAAATTTCAACAATCAATGGTAAAAATCAAGCAAGAAACAAAAAGCCCGGCAAACTAAAGAGAAATGTTTGGTGAATAACATAGTCCCGCGTTAATAATACACCACACATAAAAACAAACTGGTCTTTCACGATTCTCAATCAGCCTTTGGCAAGGTCCGATTATCAACTTCCAAATACGAAAGTTCACACTTGCTGCAGAAACAAATCTGAGATCTACCGACCGAACGATCCTCTTTAATCCTCTGGCTCCTCTTGCTTTGTAATCTAAGTGTCCATTGAGGAACGGTGAGTTGTGAAAGGAGTTGATCAAGCTAATTAAAGGACTGATTAGCCTCTCGTTAGCGGGGGCAAGCGTGGGAGGCCAGTTTGGAAAAGACAAGGAGACGATCAGAGCGAAGAGGAAGGGAAATCTAAGGTGAACCTAATGAGTTTGCCTCAACGCTCCCCTGCTAGCATGTGGGCCTATAGCTTTATGGACTCCTCTGGAGGGGCCAGTCTGCCCTGCTTAACCGAGGTGCAGTAATGCATTTTAAACAGGACCTCCTGTCAAATAAAAGCCAGCAGGAGGAGATGCCAATAACATCGTGCAGAGGGAATGCAGCTACAGTGTGAAATGGCTTTAAAGTTCTCAAACATGCCGGCACAGATGCGACTGGCTCTCATTATGAGTTGTGCTTCATATTGCGATGTTCCCGAGTGGATTGTGCCTACAGCGCTGGTAAAAATATAATGATGAAGTTGTAATGAGTCGGTCTGACAAGTTCTCCATGAGTAAGTGCTTTGTATCGAAGCGGTTTGTTAAATGTTTTATTAGTCTGCTCCCTGGAAACTAGAGAACATTAGCAGCGAGGCTTGGCTTCAGCTAATCGCTTCATCGATATTAAACAATGAAATTGCTTTAATGCGTTGGAAATTCATCACAGTATCTTAAATTCCAAACAGTAGGTGCTTCTGGAATTCTGCGAGCACTTATTTTCAGCTAGTGCCATCGTTCAGTCTTGTCAATAAATATTTATTTACAACTGCTCTCAAATTAACCTTGTTAATCAGAACAGATAGTCAGCTCTATTAGCAACTTTATTTAAAAGACATTTCAGGGCTAATGTATCCCTTAACATTACACAGAGGGGATGCTCCGCCCCCTCAAAAGCACTTCCTGAGATGTTGAGTAAATATTGTAGGTATATGTTGAATAACTAGTACTTTTTAGGTATTTGTGATAACTATTACTTTTGGATAACTAGTACTATTGGGGCATATTTGTAATCATTATTATGTTTAAGTTATATTTTGGATAACTAGTACTTTTAGGTATATTTAGGATAACTAATACTTTTTATGTATATTGTGGTTTTTATATATAAAATGTACTAGTAATTTTGGGGTATATTTTACATAGCTAGTACTTTTAGCTATAATTTGGTTGGCTAGTACTTTTTATGTATATTTTGGATAACTAGTATTTTTGAGGTGTATTTTACATAACTAGTGCTTTTAGTTATATGTTGGATAGTTAGCACTTTTTGGATGTATTTTGAGTAACTAGTACTTTTTTATTTATATTTAGGATAACTAGTACTTTTTATGTATATTTTGGATAGCTAGTACTTTTTGGGTGTATTTTGGATAACTAGTACTTTTTATGTATATTTTGGATAGCTAGTATTTCTGGGGTATATTTTACATAACTAGTACCTTTAGTTATAATTTGGATAATTAGTACTTTTTGGGTAACTAGTAAATTTTGGGTACATTGTATGTAATAATGGTATTCAAACTAGAAACAAACATAAACAAGTATTTATTTTAACAATTAATTGTTTCAGCCTAAAGGAGAGGGAAAAAAGTGAACAAATCCGAAAGTGAAATGAGTGGCAACTATGTAAAAATGCTTTGGACTGAGGAAAATCAAGATATCACTACCCAGAATTCCACAACCCTAACATCGAGTCATAGATGGATATAAAGATGAATAAAGGCATGCTACACTGTAAACTGTAGCATATATTCTGCAAAAGTACAGCAAACCTTTCCTTTTAGGAACTCTGACAGAAAATACCTGCCATTTCATAGCGCTGTTTTTTTTTTTATGACATCGTTAAAAAAACAGACTGAAGGTTTATACAGTTGCACTTTGCTTCTAGATCACATCCTAGCATAAGCCATATTGCAAAACTCACAGTAATCGGATTAGTCTGGTGCTGTCTCATAACCTCTCGCAGGATGCCTTGAGGGTGAATACTGAATATTATATGCAGCTCCATTTGCAGCCTATCCTTATTTCACCCCTGACTTCTCTTTTTGCTTAAGGCGAATCAATCTGACCGGAGTTAAGAGGTGGACTGAAAGAAAGGGCACCGTTGGCTGGGCTGACGGTCAGGTGTCAGGTTATGTGGTTGAAATGACAAGCGAGAGGTTTGTTTCGGGCAGAGACAAACGTCAAGGCTAATTTTAGCAGGTGTTTACTCTTGTACTGGCTAGGCAGTCTCTTCTCTATATATAGCATAACACAGTTGTGCTTTTAAGTTCAAAATGCCTGGCAAATATTCTGATTTCTAGGATCAAAAGTTGGTGATTTTGGCCTGATAACGTGCTCAAGGACCGATACCAAAGGCTTTGAGTGGCTGGAGTTTCTGGCTCCTGGTAGACCCTTGCCTCTTTCATCCAGTGATGCGGTGGCATTTCTGAGCGATGGGGAAAGCAAAAAAGCTTGGCTGCATGTTCGAGTTTCGACAAAGAAAGCCATTACTAAACAAATACCACAAAGTCGCTGACTTACAATACGCCAAACATTTGGAGCGATGACACCGAAATTAATCGCTACGTTTGAAGAGGAGTTAACATGAATGGAACACCATCCCCACTGTGAAGCACAGAGGCGGGTCACTGATGAACATGGGACGTTACTGGACATTCCAACACGACAACAATCCAAAACACAAGTCCAAGTCTACTCGTCATTGGTTCCACCACGATAAAGTTAAGATTCTGGAGTGGATCTCAGTCTCCTGACCTCAATATCATTGAACCACTCTGAGGAGAACTCAAACGTGCCATTCATACAACAGTTGGAGGCTTTTTACCAAGAAGAAAGCGCTGCTTTACCAACAGAAAAGATAGAGAACCTCTTCGACAACTACCTCAAGAGACTTCAGAGTGTCACTGATTCTTAATTTATTGATGGTGAATACAAAACATTTTGATCAGGGTCATTAAGAAAAGTTTCTATTCTTGGAGTCTTGTATATATATTGTGATGAGGAGGTGGGGCTGGAAATGATGTCACCATTGGGGATTTCCATGTTAGGAAAGAAAAAACCGGCAACAGCTGATTACGCATTACTACTGTATCTCATTTCAAGGACATAAAAAGAAACAAATCAAGGAAAAGAAGCAGACCTTTCACAATGAGTTCTGCAAAGTTGGAAACTCCGGAGCCTCTTGAGGACTGGGTAACACATCGGTACTGGTCCTGCTCAGGTCTCTGTACATCCTCCAGCTGAAAGGACACTGAGAATCGGTTGCGGCCCAAGTGCTTGACCGATCCACCCGACGACACTTCACTATTGTGCCGCTGGAGAAAAAGAAAAGCATGAAAACAATCTTCAAGTTGTTCATTCTGGTAAGCATCTATGTCTTAAATGAGAAATAGACGTTTTGATAAGAAACCGGTCCAAATATTGACAAGGAAACCAAAACCTGATTCCCTTGAACAAAAAGAGCAAGAACAAATGAAATCTTGAAAGTCTGGCACTCAAGAAATGGCTAGTTAGAGCTCTGTGTAGAACCAGACACAGCTCTCACACAAAGGCTCACTTGATAAGGTTTCACTGCAGTTCAGGTAATTGAAGAGAGACAGTGGTGTGAATAGCACTCATCCAAGCTGTCAATGCCTCGCCTTTTCCCCTTCCTGAATAGCAAGGACACAAAATGAGCAAAGGAAAGAGCACTTATACCCGAAGAAGCTCTTCTTGAAGGAGCTCGTGGCGGATGGAAATGCATGTGTGTTTGTTTTTTTACGCGGCTGCAAAAGTGATCAGGTTCAGTGTAGTTGAAGAGCACACAAACGACAACTGTATGCCCGGGCAATGTCTGCAAATTTGCCGTTTGCATAAAACATACAATCATAGGGCTTCGAGAGCCATTATGTGTTTATCCGAGCTAGCAATCACAATCTTTCAGCAGTTAGACAGGCAAAGGATGACAGCAAGAGAGCAGTGCTGCTTGGACTGAATGTGGCACACATGATTATATTATAATAGCTAATGTCGGATGAATAAATCTTCAAACAATGCTCTTTTTAAAGCATTTATTATAAATATTTGAGCCTTCTATACTTCACTGGTAATGACTCACAAAAACGTCTAGGTACTTTTCTAGCCCCCCATTCCCTAAAAAGGGGGTTTACGTTGGGAAACCGACTGATATGGGAACGATTCCTCTGGGAGTTACCTGGATCCGCCATCTTACAAAGGGCAAATTCATTTGTGGGTAATTAGCAATTAGCTAAATCTTTAAACCGAGGGACCTTCGCTTCATTCAGCTTATTTCAAAGGAGCCGAACCTACTTACCTCAGATCAGCGAAATCTAGGGCATGGAAAAGGGAATACGTCTCCATTCCCTTCAGGGAACGAGGGGCTACGAATGTAACCTAGACGTTCTCTTTCAGTCGTTTCCAGAGACGTTTTACGATATGGGAATGATTCTCCTGGGAGCTACTGCGATTTTACAAAGGTGGGTATTTCAACTGAGCCAACCTACGCTTCATTCTGCTTTTTCAGAGGAACCCTTCAGGGATCGGGGGGCTACAAACGCAACCAAGACATTCCCTTTCAGTTGTTTCCAGAGATGTTTTACGTAGGGAAACTGACTGATATGGGAACCCTCTATAAAAGCCCTGCTTGAGGTTCTTCCATACAGGCCAGCACCGAACTCTAGAAAAGGTCAGCTGCTAAGGCCGTGCTCTTTATGCCTCATGGCCCGAAACAATTCCCATTATGCTGAGATATCGTGCAACACTGGAGAGCATTCTGCTGTCCTTAGTGGATGAAGCAAGTGACCAGAAGGAGTACGGAGACCGAGTCAAGACCTAAAAGTGGAATGAAGCATAGGTTCACTCAGATTAAATACCGAGCTGATTGCTTACCACCAACAAATTAATTTGCCCTTTGTAAGATGGCGGATCCTGGTGGAATTGTTCTTATATCAGTCGGTTTGCCCCAGTTCCTCCCACTTGCTTTCACACGCCCCCTGCTGACCATCTGCTGATAAGTTCATTTACCTAAATTTAATAGATTATTTCTTTGGTAGGGCAGCACAGTGGCGCAGTGGGTAGCACTGTGGCCTTCCAGGTAGAAGGTTGTCGGTTCAAGGCTCGCCGGTGACCTTCCTGGAAGGAGTTTGCATGTTCTCCCTGTGCTTGCGTGGTTTCCTCCGGGTACTCCGGTTTCCCCCACAATCCCAAAAACATGCAGTTAGGTTAATTGACTAATCTAAAATACCCCTTAGGTGTGCATGTGTGTGTGTGAATGTTGCCCTGCGATGGACTGGCGAACTGTCCAGGATGTACCCCCGCCTCTCGCCCAATGTGTGCCGGAGATAGGCACCGGCAGACCCCCGTGACCCCGAAAGGGAATAAGCGGGAATGGAAAATGAATGAATGAATGAATTTCTTTGGTAATCCTTTTGCCTCCGTACATCCAAAAACACACTTTCTGCAGTGCTCTTCAGCGCGGATCTGCTGCTCTCACACTTCAAAGATGAGCTGTACTAGCAATGAATCTGATTGGTCAGTGGGCGGAGTTTGTGTGAGCTGAAGACAGACTCTGAATAAAACTAGGCTTGTTTTGGACGAGTGAACAACACTAAAAGATTCTGGGAATGTCCGAAAAGTCGAATTGTTGAAGTCGCAAAAAGGGCATCTTTTTTTTTTTTATTCACAAGTCACACTTTCTGAAATTAAAAGACAAAAATCACTTTTCTTGAGTAACATGTTCCCATACATGATGAGTTTGAGTTTAAATCAACCTTTGACTAAATATTTGTAATATTTCCTCACCTCCAACAGGAACTTCTCAGCCTCAGATGGGCGCCCAGCTGCTACACACTGGAAAGTGGCATTTTGTCCAGCATTGACCTCCACATCCCCGAGACGAGAGAAATGAGGAGCTTTATCTAAACACGGAAGAACACAAACACACACACATTTTTGCGTGCAAATGCAGTTTTTAATGTACTCTTATCCATTTTGTTCTGCACATCAAGCTGACCATTCTCTTTTCTGTGATATAGTGTCCAACCCAACCCGCCCTCACCTTCACTATGTGCGTTCACACTCTGAAAGGAACAATGGCTGCAGTGGTCCTCGAATGCAAATGTCTCATTGGAAAGAAATTCAAATTTGTTCCATTTTGACTGGCGACATAAATACTGTGAAATAGTTCCCATCCAGCATGGAGTCACAGGATAACCCTATGAAAGCAGTCTGGATAATCTTCCTCCAGCATATGTGCTGCTTTCTACTTTTAGCATCCTTTCAACTCAATCGATTTTCATAAGGTTCCAGTTCATCTGTAATGTGACCTTTAAAATTTAAAAGTCATATCTTTCCATTTGAAGGCGTTTTTTTTTTTTTGCAACTGAACATAAAGAATTGTGGATAAGACAAGATAAATAGATAGATTGGAGAGAAACATTTTATTGATCTCGGGGGAAAATGCAGAACTAGGTCTGCTTCTAGAAATAAAATGTGCATGAAAACCTTTTCTAAGAAAAGAACGTTAATACAAAAGCAATTTGAAAATGCTGCCTCGGGCAGCCACTTCACTTCTCATTCAAAACATACAAAAACATCAAGTTAATCACAGGCAAACAAAAATAAGAAACATGCTGCAGCCACAAATACAGATTTCACATTCTGTGTTCCATTACACTCGCCGGCCACTTTATTAGGTACACCTGTCCAATGCATTTAGGTATGTAGACAGGGTCAAGATGATCTGCTGCAGTTCAAACCGAGCATCAGAATGGAGAAGAAAGGTCATTTCAGTGACTTTGATCGTGGAATGGTTGTTGGTACCAGACAAACTGGTCTGAGTATTACAGAAACCGCTGATCTGCTGGGATTGTCACGCACAACTGTCTCTGGGAATTACAGAGAATAGTCTGAAAATAAAAGAATGGATGTGCAGCTGACAAATCTGCAACGGTTCGGAAAGCAAAAGGAAATCCAACCGGGTACTACTGAGGTGTACCTAATAAAGTGGCCAGATAGTGTGAACCTACCATTTAAATTATTTTCCCAGGGCCTTGCATACTTATTTGGTTCACTGTGTTCTTCCAATCACTACAATCCACATTTCAGAGTGTACTCGTTTATATGCTCAGCACTGTATTTCTTCCGTTTTCTTTTAGTTATGAAGGTTTTCTGTTGAAATGCGTTCCGTACTGATCCAACTCCAAATCGTTTTGCCGGCTCTTCCACTGGTAAATGAACTTTGATATGCTAATGAACCCGTGCCTACTTGTGGAGGATGTATAGCAGGCCAGCGTAGCTAGCACTCTCCATCTAGAAATCTCTCCATCGTTCAATAATCATCCGGTCAGGCAGAGGTACAACAACATCAGCAGCCCACAGGGGGTCGGTCAGTTGTTTTTCTACTGTGTTATGCCCCGTTCATATTGATATAGAACAAAAGAGGAAACCAGTAAACTTGTTTCTATCTGAATGCTATCAACACAGTAAAAGTCAAGTGCATTTTGGATGAAAGTGACGGTACGATGTGAAGGACAAATACATTAGCTTTGCAGCTCCACTAACTCTTGCTAGCTCTTTCTTTCTTTGCGTATCTTCCTGCAGTCTGGGGCAACCACACTCTCTACAATATGTGTCCAGGTCCAGTGAGAGTTCTAATGGTTTAATGTGCACAGCGGGGCTCAGATGCTGCCATCTGCCACCTGCAGGAAGAGTAGAAGGGGCTCAAGGAAGATGGTGCTATGAAACCTTCATGCATCTGCTCGTTTGGAATTCAACTGTACAACCATGTTTTCTCTAATTAAAAATGCACAAATATCATTATGGTTTTATTAAGCTATAAAGAGTTCCTGCATCACTGCCAATGTGCCTTTCTTTGACCGTGCAACTTTAATCAACATTTTTCTTCACTACTTTGTTTTTACTTGCAGTCTACAGTCAGCATAGCAAATCAAAAGACTGGCTCGGCTGGATTGGGGATGTTTAAAGGATTTCTAGTCTCCCCATGGCAATGAAAAAGATTGCAGCTTCATGCACACTGCTCTGTAGGGCTGAGCACAACACAGACTCCTTCACAACAACTCCCGTCTTCTCTGATCTGTTTGTTTTTTACCATGTCCAGCGGCGGTACGACTCTCTCAGCTTGCTGCCAACCAGCGGGGTTCACCTCCCTACTCACTAAAGCAATATAAATATATAAATATATAGATAGATAGTATAGATACTCTCAGAGAGAGAGAGAGAGAGAGAGAGAGAGAAAATACTAATGCACACGGCATAGCCAATGCAGACCAGCAGCTTCATATCAGACGTATTCAACCAACTCTGAACCTGTTTAAAATCTCGAGGCGCAAATGTAGCAGGAAATAAAAAAGGACGTATTAATCAATGTATCACAAGGAAGCTGAGTTTTACATTAAATTTATCAACACTTTGAGATCACAAACTACAGCTAGAAAACCATTTTGGAATAAAAGAAACCCACTGTCGTGACAAATACATATTTAAAATCCTATTTCCTGGTTGATTTCTGAGACAGAAATCCAGGAAATCCATCACAAAAAAGAAAATACTTCTCTCTCTTCACAGTGCCCCGTTTGTTTAGCCGACTCCAATGTTTAAGTTAAATAAAGCCAGGTTTTCTGTTAAATCTTCTTAAACATTGGTTACAAAGTTTTATTAATTGGCTTAGATGTATTCATTTATAAAAGTAGCAGTGTTTTGAAAACTATAAAAGCCTTTGTATTGTTTTAATAGCTGTTAACTATCTTTAACAAGAAGAATGGGAAATTAATAACTGAAAATTAAATGTGAAGGTTGAACCTACACAACGTATCACTTTGTAAACGTTTGCTTAACAACCTAAAGATGGTAAAAGAACAAATTTCAAATATAACAGTCTGTTAATCTTCCCGAAAAAAAAACAAGAACTCTACCATCCCTGTCTTTTGAAAACATCAACAGCATAAGACGTCATCGCTGCACTTTCGAAGATAATGTTCTGTGTGTTATATACGGTTTCTGTACCAGTGTTCCTTATCTTTATGCAAGAACCTTTCGACAATATAAATGCTGTTCCATGAAATGCCTTGTTGTTGGTTGTACTCTTGGTGGTACATTTGTATTGCTGTGATTTTATTTTTTAATACAAAAGCAAAAAACTGTTCAACTTCTCTTCACATCTTTGCTGAAACTATTTGCAATTACAACTTACACTTTGCTATTATTTTATATTAATCAACAGTTTATTTAAACAATTTCCATACAGTTAAATCCTCTTTTTTATTGATCGCTTTAATTTCAGGATCTATTTTAAATCTTTTTGTTTAAGGGAACCGCTTTGTTTCGGTGGTTCTAAACAAAACTTGTATCTACAGCACAAGCTGACTACATTCTTCAACATGTTGTCCTTTTTGTCTGTTTTGTGGTAAAGAATAAAACCCTTTACTTTTGCACCTGCTATTCCGAACGGATTTTGGAAGGGCATAACATGACAATTATGCAACGTATACAAGAAGTGGCAGCAATTTGCCGCCATAGACAATAAAACCCGAAAAAGGCTGTTGGCTAAAATTATCCAAAGTACAGCCTTCCTTATACTTCCACTGATGAATAATTCATTTTACAAAATCATGCAACAGATGTAAGGGTTCTTGAAGCTGACCTCAAACTGAAACGAAGTGTGATCTGGTCTCCATTAAATAAGAAATTCCCACAGACGTTTAAAGCAGATATAAATGAAATCTTTTCATCATCAAAGAAGCAGTGCACGGTGGCATGTCCTGCTGAGCTAAGAGCCAAAAGCCAGAGGAGGCACTAAAATAAGGATGAAAGCTGAATTTGGTTACAAGACTGACTTTGATATCCCAATCATGAGCACTTAAGAATCTGTCAACTATATCTGTATCTAACGAGACCCTAGAAACAGGGATAATACATAGAGAATGTTTGATGAATAATAAACATTGTCAAACGCATGTAAATGTAAATTCCCCTGTTGGTTTTTCAATCGTGTTTTTTCTCTATGTTGTGAGGGACAGGGTTGTAGACCTTTTAAAGAACCATGCCTCTGTAGAGCTGGCTTCTGTTTGCATTGTTTTCCCCCGGCATTCATTTTCGTAGGAGGATTCTGGCTTAAAGTAGTTCCGATGGACCTAATTATTCCATCCATGAGAAGGCTAATGTGAGCTGAAACATTTCCCGACAACTTGAACTTCCTCCCCCACAGAGTTTAATGACAGCCGTGTGTTACTCACAACAGGGGTAGTTCAACAGGAGGATGTCATCGAGAGCAATGTAGCCTCGGCGGTCCACCGTCGCCTCCAGCAGAATCTGAAAACAGCCAGAGATGAAATTAAGTTGTTTCAAACATATAATTATTATATTCATATAAAAACAACATACTGCTGCACTTAAAAATGGAATAGAGATCATTCATCTTAATTACTAGATACCAAGTCCTAATTATGAGACATTTAAGTCATAACTATGAGATGTTTAAGTCCTAATTATGAGATATTTAAGTACTAATGATGAGATACACATGTTATTATGAGATATGTAAGTGGTAATCAAGAGATACTTATGTAATAATTATGAGATAATTAAGTCATAACTATGAGATACACTTCATTATTACGGAATAATTAAGTCATAACTATGAGATACAAGCATCATTATTAAGACATGTTTAGATCATAAATGAGAGATAGTTAAGTCATAATTATGAGACATTTAAGTCCTAACTATGAGATACACACATCATTATTACAAGATATTTAAGTACTAATGATGAGATACACATGTTATTATG
The DNA here is from genome assembly GCA_007224835.1 of Danionella cerebrum. Classification (NCBI taxonomy): domain Eukaryota; kingdom Metazoa; phylum Chordata; class Actinopteri; order Cypriniformes; family Danionidae; genus Danionella; species Danionella cerebrum. The sequence goes on from SRMA01025691.1 coordinate 473,429, forward strand.
AGATATGTAAGTGGTAATCACGAGAAACTTATGTGATAATTATGAGATAATTAAGTCCTAACTATGAGATACACTTCTTTATTACGTAAATAATTAAGTCATAACTAGGAGATATTTAAGTCCTAATTATGAGATACACATGTTATTATGAGATTTGTAAGTGGTAATCACGAGAAACTTATGTGATAATTATGAGATAATTAAGTCCTAACTATGATACACTTCTTTATTACGTAAATAATTAAGTCATAACTAGGAGATATTTAAGTACTAATGATGAGATACACATGTTATTATGAGATATGTAAGTGGTAATCACGAGAAACTTATGTGATAATTATGAGATAATTAAGTCCTAACTATGACGTAAATAATTAAGTCATAACTATGAGATACAAGTAATTATGAGATATGTAAGTGGTAATCACGAGAAACTTACGTGATAATTATGAGATAATTAAGTCATAACTATGAGATACACTTCATTGTTACGTAAATAATTACCGGGTAAGTGATAACTATGAGATATTTAAGTCCAAATTATGAGATACACATGTTGTTATTATGAGATATGTAAGTGGTAATCACGAGATACTTATGTCAAAATTATGAGATATTTAAGTCCTAATTATGAGATACACTTCATTATTATGAAAATATTTAAGTCATAACTATGAAATACAAGCATCATTATTAAGACATGTTTAGATCATAATTAAGAGATAGTTAAGTCATAATTATGAGACATTCAAGTTCTAATTATGAGATACACACGTCCCCATTAGAAGTAATGTAAGTGATAATCATGAGATACTTATGTCATAATTATGAGATACACAAATCAAACTGTTGTCCTAAGTGTTTGATACAGCCTCCATGTTTGATGGAAGCAATTCCTCAGTCACAACTGGATTACTGGTTTGAAAAAATTAAACTCTGAGATAAAAAAAAGACAGCACCACCAGCTACAGCACAGACAACACAAAAGAAACACATTGGTGCTTTGAGAAAGTTTAAAAACAGACAGAAGAATAAAAACCAGAAGAACTCGGAACAAATGGAGAGACGAGAAAGGAGAGAAAATACATGGCAGCTCCACTAAGGGCCCCTGAGGCCTGCAGGAAATAATGGCTTCATAAGAGGCCCCGCGTGAACTGTGACACATGGCTCTCATTCAGCATGCTGCGCAGTAACTTGCAACTCAGCTCATAATGCGAGTGTAAGGGGCACGGAGCCCTGGGGAGATGGAGGAATGCTCCACACTCGGCGAAGGCTGTGACGAAGGACAGACGCTCCAGTGCAATGAAATCAAATCAATACTGTGCGGACGACAGTGATGAGATGTTATTACACACTGTGAACACGGCGGCCATGTTTGATCTTCCAACAGCTGTCTGCTTGGCTGCCCACACTTGAGGTCAGACAGCAAAAGCACAGAGAGTTTTGAAGGAATAGCGAGTTAACATCTCGAAACGAATGATTGTTTATCTTTCAATATCTGTACTTTCTTTAAAATGTGTATAAAGAACATATCTTCAATGCTTCAGAGTGTGCATAAAGCATGAAAAATATAACCCTGATTAACTTTATAACAAAGAAAACACGTTTAAACTAAAATGACATTATGCATGCATTCAATGAGTATAAAGCATATTTATGAAGAATGCGTGCAATTATTTTTGCATTAAACAAGCAAGCTTTAAAGAAAGAGCTAATAAATAATTTCCATTAGCCACATTCAATGACGGACGGCACGGTGGCGCAGTGGGTAGCACTGTGGCCTTCCAGTTAGAAAGATGTCGGTTTGAGGCTTGATGAATAAAAGAAATTTAATAATATGTAAAATGTACATCCATCTTTTTAAATTGTGCATGCCTTTCTCTCTTATTTTTTTACAAATGTACATTAGCAATGTATTGGCATAGAAATGACTATTTAAGGCAATTTGGGAAGCATCAGACCAGCTGTTTGTCCTGGTGAAGCTTCCATCACAGTAAATCCACGTTCATGTGGGACTATATTTGAATGAAAGTTGGGTTTCACTGCAGTTCATGGGGATATTTCTCCTGGAAAAATCTGTCAAGTCTGTTTTCCCTCTCACAAGCTCTGCTATCATTTCAGAGAAAATGGGGCACTGGTGTTTCTCAGCTTGGTTAGAACTCATGGACCCTCAAGAGAAAACTAAACCAGTCCGGCCAGTGTTTTTACCATTACCCTGGGAGTTTTGCTTGGTGTGATGCTCTTAGTACTTTTTATGTTTTCTGCTGGGTGTTTACACTTCATTGTGGCCCTTTATTATTGCATCACGAAACTACAAATAAATAAAAACCCAGCTAAATCAGAATTAAAGGAGAGTTCACTGACCTTAGAATGCTTGAGCACTTGTGCACATCAGACATTTTACGATCAACATGCAATAGTTATGGACATAAACATACACGTGCATTCAGTTGTGAAAGTCAGCTTTTTTCAGTGTTGTCTGAAGAAAAACATAGGCAGAATAACCTTGAAAAAGCCACGCATGCTTTCATCAGCTCTCGTCCGGCCCTCTTTGTGATGCACAGGATGTATCGAAACTTAAGGAAAAAAACTTCTCAACATTTCCAGCAAAGATAGTTTTCTTCTAAAGCTGAAAGTTCAAACTAAATCTACTTTAGAGAAACTTCAGATCCATCAAAAACGTTTTGATGGATGGATGGATGGATGGATGGATGGATGGATGGATGGATGGATGGAGCGACAGCGAATGGATGATTGGTAGGATAATTGGATGATGGATGGATGGAAGGAAGGATTGACAGACGGAATGGCAGAAGGATGGATGGATGGAATGACAGAAGAATGGATGGATGATGGAACGACAGAAAGATGGATGGATGGATGGATGAATGGAACGAAAGAAGGATCGATGGACGGAACGACAAAAGGATGGATGGATGATTGGATGGATGGAACGACAGAACAATGGATGGATGGATGGATGGATAGATGGAACAACAGATGGATGGATGGACAAACAGAACGACAGAAGGATGGATGGATGGATGGACCTTCGTTAAATTTCTATGGAGTTTATGCAATAAACAGATAATGTTCCTAACACTAGAGTCAGTAGTTTTTAAAAAAAAGGATTACGATAAATACATCAAACAATTCTTCCTTTTCATTTTCAGTGAATATGCTCCTGAAGTAGAAGCAACCCTGTGTAGAATTAACCAGGAGCACCGCTCCGACTGAGAGAGGATGTCTTTATGCTGCGGTCAAACAGCTCTCCATTAATAACAGCTTCTAATGAAACATTTCTCCGCGCGATCATGTCAGCTGCGTTCCGTTCCACTCTCAATTCCACTGTTACCAGGTCAGCAGAACATTCCAGTCTGTCAAAAGCCTCTTATTCCATCACAGAACAGCATGATTTCATCCTCCTAACCCTGCCTTGACCTACACCGGCGCCAACACATGTTAAGATCGATGTGGAGTCTGCGATTAGGATCTAAAAAAACGATGTGGTTTTCGGGGAAAGATGAGGAAAGTGGATCCAGACTATAAAATACACAACCAGCAATGGCTCGGGATATCTAACCCACCTTTAATCTCCTCTTGGAAAAGGGCTGCTATAAAACCACATTAAACTGACAAAAGATCAGCCAATTGATGCAACGGGAGATTACTCCAAATGTGTTTTCAACATTCTCCCACAATTCCATTGAAACCTTAGACAAAACTCTAAACTCACTGATGTGCTCAAAAACTACTGAACCCACATTACATTTATTCCAATCACAGGTTACGTCCCTCCAGGAGAAAATGCAGTGTTCGGAACCATGTGTGATTTATGATGGAGGGAAATCATGCAAGAGGCGGAGTTTCTGAGTGTGGAGATGAAGCGAGAATTGTTTGTTTGGGTGCTTTTGTGTGAAAGTGTACTTTAAGTTATTTTAAATCCTTATTACGTTAGAAAGTCATGTAGAATTAGAATCAATAAAAAATTATTTACTTTTTCCTAATCGTCTTTTAAAAAGGAAGCTCTTTAAAGCAAAAATGTCAACAAAACAAAAAGAATAAATAAAGCAATTTAATATTAACGAACATTTTTATCAGCTTCCTGATGAAAGCACTTGCAATATCACTTTTGACCATTGTGGCGCTAGAGAGTAATTTGAGCACGAAGAAGAAGAAGTGTGTTAAATGTGAATAAACAGTTTTGTGAGGGATAAACGTTTGTTTGTTAGCAAATTTATCCTTCTTCTGTAGAGGACATTTTTGTGAATTAAAAAAAAGCAACAGAAATATAATAATTTATTTAGTTTGTTAAGAAAAGGTGGCAGTCAGGTGGTATATTTTCAGGTACAGTGGTTAGTATAAATTGAAGATTAAGTTGACGGATTATTTTCATTACTATACAATAATTTGTGAGAATTTGCAAATTTATATATATTAAAAAAAAAAAAAAAGCTACACAGTAATAAAAACTTTATTGTGCACAGGTGCACCCTGTTTCAACCGATCGTGTGTAGTACCATGGTACTTTTCAGAGCACAAATCAAGCCATTTCTACAGACCTCCAGATAGATTTAGATGACTCTGTTTACCAAATACCATCTTTATAAATGATAACGGCAAACTTTCAGAGAGGCTAAATCAGATTTTTAACAAGGACAACTTCTTTAAACTTTTAAACCTTAACACATATTTCAAAGATGGAAGCACAAATGAAAAATTAAAAATGCAGAAAGTCGAACTAATAATTTAGGGAGAAGAAAGATGTGGCGGACTGCAATCAAGGAGGACAGACCATAACAAAACAGACTCCCTAACAAGAAAGACTCCTCACAATTATCCCACCCTGACCAGCAGCTCAAGGTTAGGCTGATTAGCTCAGTCCAATTAGCCGAGACGAATAGATGTTGTGACGATAACTTCTAGACTTAAAAAGAATGTTGATTTATTATGTTACAGTAAATATGTTTCTGTTAAGCATTCATTGCAAGTTTATGTAATCAAAGGGAAAAAAACTGGTGTTTTAAACCAATCACACGTGGATTAGCGAAACATCAACATTCCTAAAAATAAACCATCAATTCAAGTTTTTAAATCTTGAATTGATGCAGAATGCTGAACTTGTGCAGAATGCTGCTGCTCGCTTTTTAACCAACACACCCAGACGTCAGCACATCACCCCAGTCCTTTTTACACTTCATTGGCTTCCAGTTTCTTTTAGAATTGATTTTAAAATTTTACTTTTTGTTTTTAAAGCTCTTAATGGATTAGCACCTTGTTATTTGACCGAGTTTTTATTTGTTCGAACATCAAGTCGCACTTTATGGTCAAACAACCAACTTCTTTTAAAAGTACCCCGAGCCAGGCTCAAACACTGGGGCGATCGAGCTTTCTCTGTGGCTGGTCCCAGACTGTGGAACAATTTACCATTTGACATACGTAAAATCACTGATTTGAACCTTTTTAAATCTAGGCTCAAAACACATTTGTTCAAAATGGCTTTTAATACTTAGTAGTTTGTGACACGTTTGCACTATGTTTTTCTGTTTATACTTTACATTGTTTTATTCTGTACAATATTCTGTTTTTTGTATTCTTGTTTTTCTGTTTTTAATTGGAAAGCACTTTGGGCACCACTGGTGTTGTAAAGGGCTATATAAATAAAGATTGATTGATTGATTGATTGATTAAATCTGATAATCAAGTGCATTTGAATTTCACATTGATATTTATTCATCCATTCCTTTTCTTTACCCAATAACAAAATAAAATATTTATAATCCCCTTTTTCATTGATCTTTGAGTCGGAATACATCACAAATATTAGCAAATGTTCTACCGTGAAATCAGCAACCGTGCCGCCCCACATTTATTTATTTTATGGCAAAAAAATCTACACACCAATCTGAATTTTTGGTCGGAATTATCGTGGGACAGTGCGCCTCGATCGAAAACCACGGGTGCCAATAGGACATCACACAAGTGGTGCCAGCGAAATATTTCGGAGTGACATATCGGAGAACGACCACTGAAAGCTGGCTCTTTTGATGAAGTAAGTAAGAAGTAAAAGAGCCACTAGGTGGTGCTCTTTTTGCATTTTCATAGCACCTTCGTACAGAAATAAACAGCACACCTCAAATCCTCTATCCTCTCCACATATTTGTCAAACACCTCCCCGTGATCAGCCACCGCTCGTCAACCATATTTTTCTACATGTTCTTTGATTTCTTCTCTGTTGTCGTCTCATTCTCTCCTATTTGCCCGTGTGGAGCGGAATTGGAAGCGCCATTGCATCACTAGTTCCTCAATCCAGACAAAGAACAACCTGCTGAGAAGCCATCCGAAGATTTGTTTCAATCTCAATTTGTTTCGACGTGTGAAGCATTTGCCTAAAGTTCCGTAAATGTAACCGAATGTGACTTGCTCGCTAATGACTTACAACAAAAACTAGCATAGGATACAAGGACAAAGAAACATGAAAAGTAAATGAGATGTTTTCTATTCTGTCAACTGTGAAATGAATTAATATTGGAATGCATTTTAATAATCAGTTTTACAATGATTAACAGATCTGACCTTCCCGACGTCTTCCTACATCTTCCATTTGCTTCTTCAACCCATTTTCAATTCTTATTATTCACCCTTGCGTGCCTTTTCTTAAGAACGTGTCAGCTTCAATTACTCTTTCTTAGCTCCAGCTTTGTTGTGCAATGTGGCGGAGAGCGAAACAGAAAGATGCAGATTTGTTGATGTGATGGGAATTTAATTGGAAGCCCGTGAGAGACAGAACAGAGAGAACCCGAAAGTATGGATGAGCAGAAGCTAGATTCATTTTGGCAGCCCTGGCAGGCCCGATAACATCTTTAATATTTGATAACAAGTTCCTACTATCTATTACACCTTCACCAATAACCGCAGAAATATATGAGCAAGTGTGGCAGATGGGCGGATTTCAACTCGAATATTTCAACCTCAAGGTGATTCCTTCCCATTTCCATTCTATTCTTCCTCCCAATCTCAACCATCTCTTTCCATTCAATTTCCTTTTGTTCCATTTTTTCTCCCCTGACGTCAAGACTAGGCAGACAGGTAATATGGTATTTTGGGGGCCATCATTTTGGCAGAGACTAAGATGAAAACATGTGAATTCAAAACCTCCATGTTCCTTGTCAAGTAAGTAAAATGTATTTACAAAACACATTAAGGTTGCAAGCTGCGATCAAAGTGCTTTTCGGTTTTGGAAGACCTTGGTCTGTTACAAAAGTGTACCAAATTTCAAACATGTCCTCCAAACAAAGATTGAACTAGCAGTATAAAACAGCAGAAAATGTTGCTATACATGATGCTGTTGGTTGCTTTATAGATAAGTTCAGACTTTGACTCTTGACACGCATGCAAAATTTGAACCCAATCGAACATTGCATGGCTAAGTTATTAACAACTTCCTGTTTATGGGAAAATTTCGACTTCGATTTAAGGTGCATAGAACCCTGTTGTAATTGCTCAGGGAATTACTTTAATTGCGGCTTTTGACACATTTTTGAGGATCCAAACTCCCTCAAAAACTCTCAGAATTTCACACACACGTCAACTGGTGAATATTTCCATCATTTAATTGGGGTTCGAAAAGTGGGTGTAGATCTATATTGCCGTCTAACCAATGGTGCGCTAGCAATTTGTCGTAGGTTTCTGACGTTCAGCAGATGTGTGTAGGGTACAAAGGCTTAAGTATAAGTAATTTAAATAGTTTCCAAACTCAACAGGAAGTTAGATATTTAGAATTTTCTTGCAAAATGTTGTACAATTGAAGTACTTTAACAAACTCCTCCTAGAGATTTCAATCATATATTAATGAATACTAACGATAAAACATTTGCATTTGGAAGGCATTTTTATCCAAAACGGAAAACAACTAATAGTTAAAAGTGGAAACGTAAGCCTACTGTGTTTAAACAGAACGTATTGTTGTGCATTATGATTTGTGATCAAGTAGAAAAGACCCATTCGAAGCAATCGTGGTGTTTACATAAATAAATAAATATGAAACATTTAGGCATTTGAGATAGAAAAAAATGACATGGCATTGTCTAAATAATTAACTTGTTGGCTTTTTCTTAGTAAATCTGTTAGCAGCTAAATCCGTTCATTATGTGTGAGCAAAAACGTATTGTGTGAAACCCATAATTATGAGGCAAAACAAGAGCCGGACAAACAATCTATTAGCTCTTGCCAAATAGAATTTCAGCCCATGTGGCCTTGTTATATGATTATAATAATCCATGTATTGAATTCCGCTTTGGAATAAAACACACTGTTTATTCTTTTGATCATCACTTGTTTCATATGTGCACAAGAGACATGGAGCTCTTCCCTGAATTCAACTCATTTGTGGATTCAAGAATGTTTTGCAGTGAGAAAAATGTATATTACCAAATAATGTAATATATACTCAACTGTCTTGTCATAGAAGAGGTGTCATCAAGACCCGTGTAAATGAACCTTTTCCTATTGTTCTTTCTGTTTCTTCCTATGCACTAGTGTACGTTATAACTGAAGGCATTACTGATATGAATAACATCTAGTGTTAAGGTCGTGGATTTTAATCCAAATTGGTGTCATGAGTGCCATCTAGTGGTAAAAAAGAAGGGAGACACCTTGAAAGTACAAGACCTGTGATATGGCCTGTGTTCTGGCACGAAAAAAGAGAGGTTCACCAATTTTCCCATTGTTTTGACCTTATTGCATTTTTTGTCAGATTTATAGATTTTTTCATTTTTCCTCAATACTTTTTATTTTTTTATATGAATTTTTTTAGATTTATGCTGTTAAAAAGGCAACGTTTTGAACTTGGAATTGTATGTTTTGTACAATTTGTGTATTGAAAAAAATATAATTTATTAGAGCAAGTTGTAAACTAGTGTGTTATAATTATAAAATAATAAAAAATTTTCCTCACTACACTATTCCATGTGTATTCATCCCTCGTTTTAATAAGTTCTATCATAAAATGAGGAAAAAATGGAACCATTTCTTTTACAACTTAAACTCTTGATCACATTGTCAGCCTTTTAAAGAATATTCATGGGATTCAACAATTTTTTTCAGTGATTTTTGATTTGTTCTGAGTGTTCTCCTCCACATTGAGCTGAAAAAAGTATGAAACTTAAAAAAGACAGAAATCTTAGCTTCATTCTCGCTATTGAACATACTGTACCTGCAGAATCCACAGAGGACAACAGTGGAGAAACAAATTGAGGCCAGGCACGTTGCATGAATCTGTGAGGGTCTGAGCATTTCCTCCAGGCAAATTCGCAGAGTTCATGAGTTTGACTCCTTGTTCCAGGAAAGGGATCAGGATGACACAGAGAGCGGCACCCTTTTTTCTTATTATGTAAAAACGTTTTGAGAGAAAGCGGAAAAACACGCTCAACTGCACGTGATTAGCAGTTTATATGAAATGCAAAAAATATCATTTTTCCTAATATTTAAGTATTTTCATTCAATTCTAACACAATAGCAGAATATTTTTCCTGTTTTGCTTCATAACAAACAGGTTATTCTGACCTTGGATTAGTAAATAGAACCAAACATAGGCTGTATTTGTTTGACTAGCTCCTCACTGAGCGGTGAAGACACTGATGACAAAAATAGCGAACTTGTTTCTTATTGGAAAGCACTCCACTGATTAATATTTCATATGAACGGACGATCACTGAATCCATTTATACTCTCAGAAACATTGACGCTCTGTCAACATTTGGAGAAGATTAGAATTTAAATGTAATCTTTTAAATTAGACTAAAACATGCTTTGACTAAGAACCGAATACAAAGAATGTTGTGCTTATGAACTTTAATTAATTAAATGATGTTCAATAAACAGTTGAAGGATTTATAATTGATAAGGAATTTTTATGTGATAATAGTAAATAGATTTTTTTGTTTTTGAAAGGGTTTTTGTACAGAAAACGTGTTCTGGATCAGGATCTGTGCGGAGATGTATGGCAAGGTTTTGGATCATTGCTTGAACTGTTAATTTTTTAACACTAATTTTAATTTAATTTACTGTTTTATTATTCTGTAAAGCACATTAAATTACCAATGTCTGCATGTGATGCCTGAAATCAATCTGGCAAAATTACAAAATAAAGATTTCACATATTGCCTAGACATTCTATAGAATGCTGAATTGCCGGCCAGCAAATTGTGAAATAGACAGTTTTTTTCAACTGCTGTCTGCGTCTGGGATTCAATAAAGTTCTTCTTTGTGTTAAATTAATTTCATTTAATTGGTTTCTGGTTTGTTTTTAATGAATATCAATTAATAAGTTGTTCTTTGTGTTAAATTTATTTTAATGAATTGATTTCTGACTAGTTTTAACGAATATCAATGAATAAAGTTGTTCTGTATGTTAAATATTTTGCATTTAACGCGTATCAATTAATAAAGTTATTCTTTGTGTTTAATTCATTTTAATGAATTGACTTCTGATTTATATTTAATAAATATAAATTGATAAAATTGAGTTATATGTTAAATGCATTTAAACTATTAAAGTTTTGCTCTGTGGGTTATGTGTAGTGTAGTCGGGGCGTATTAGCTAATTAGAATTAATTTTGGTCACTGTTTATGTTTGTTTCAAGATGAAAACTGGCCGTGTGAGATTTCTGGATGCAGATTTTGAGTTCTGAGTAGATATCTTGTTTATTATATTAGCGTATTCATTTCATATTCTTTTTGTTGGTGCACCTTGCCAACATGGAATGCATTTCTGGTGTATACCTCAAACCTGACAGCCTCTATATAACTGCATACAGATTTCAAATATATGGGGATTTGTATTTTTGGATGCTCTATTCCAGTTTTTGCTTACCCAAACTATCTCTGATAAATGACACCAGCTGGAGTTCAGAGACAGCGATATGAATGAAACGGGTATGTGAGGAGAAGAGAAACTGCAGGAAAAGCTAAACAGAGTCAGCGGGATGTGTGGAGAACAGATAGTGATAAACAAAAAGAAAAGCACAAAACAAACCAGAGAATTTGATTCACCCTCGTTTAAGGAGAGGAAGTACTTTACGATGGAAGGCAGTCTAAATGATCTCGAATTATTTGAAGTAAGCAATAAATTATTGCTCGTGTTGGGTCAGTTTTAGCAAGCTGGCCTTGACGTGGTACTCGCTGAGACTTTGCCACTAGCTCTAGTTTCACCATTGATCAGAACCGCCTGCCATCTTCCAGCCCCAAAGTGTGATTTAGTGTGCTGACTCCTGCAGTGAGAAAACCACACTGCGAAAGAGCAAGCTCATCAGCTCATCACATGCGCAAACCATTAAGAAAGTGGTTGACATTGTAGTCGTAAAGAAGAAAGATATCTGGCTTGGATCAACATTATTTTTGTTAGATGACATCTTACATCTAATGCTATTATTAGAGTAACAAAGAACGCATCTTTAGAGATAACTAGCAATTCATATCTGGCCTAACTCTGGCTAGACGATCTGGTTTTGCACGGAGAATTAGGTTTACATGACTAAACAAAATGTGGATTCCAGACACCGGTCACAGATGGGCCATTGCTGGGTCAACTTCACACATTGGCTTACACAAACTGTGCATATATGGCAAGTTGTCTGATTGAGAAGTCCAGAGAACCTGGCGATGGGGTGGAGGAGGTGCGGTTTGTGACTGGATTAGTTGCGCATATACAGTTGTTGAGCCACCTGAGACTATTTAAGATAAGCTCTTCCCAAACCATGTAGGATAACGGCATGTTGTGAACAGTGTTTTGTATTCCACATTGAAAAGACTCAGACTATCTTTGGTCGGCATATTGTGTGCGGTTCCTGTTAAATGTCTAAAGTAGTCCAAAGTCTTTTGGGTAATACCCAGAGAAAATTCCTCAGGCGACATCACACACTGGGAAATTGGTTGCACCACGCACCAATCCCATTTTGCGATGTGTTTAAGCAAAAACTGGTAACATATTAGAAAAAAAAAACATAAAATGAAGTTACCACCAGGTGGTGCTGTGAATAAGATTTATTACTGAATAATATTCTAGTCAAAATTTGAAGTACTTTAAAATGTCAAATGCTATATTTCCCATGGCCACCAGGTGGCGCTATAACTGGGAGTTTACATTGCTTTGTAGATGTGTTCATACATGGACTAGTAATCTACTGGGATATGTAGCGCTGAGTTACAACTACTTCCTGGTTCATCGCTAAACATCGAAATTCAGCAGACCGCCAACCATTCAACGAAGTCAAAAAAGCTTCGCAACTCAACGTTACAGACTGTTGAGACTGTCGTGATTACATTAAAACTCTATGAGGAGTTTGTTTAAAAATGTAACAAGAAAATTCAAAACAACTGACATCCTGTCAATTTTGGAAACTCGCTAAAATTTACTTTTTTGTAGGCTTTGCTCCTTTACATTAGAGTTCCAATTTTTAAACACAGTCTGAAATAGTATTATAACAAAGCAGAATATGGGATAATCCATGTTACCACTAGGTGGCGCTATAATTCACACTGTAGATTGCTAAATGCATTTGTTCAGACATGGACTCCTAACACACATGCCAATTTTAAACCCGATCCGACATTGCATGGCTGAATAATTAACAACTTCCTGTTTATTGGCAAAATTTCAACAGCCGACATGTAAAAAGTCTAAAAAGTATTGCAATTTAACATCCCATATCCTTAAGATAAGACTTACGGAGTTTGGAGATGCAAACACGATCTTAGGGAGAAGTTTGTTAAAAAAGTGGCCATTTTTAAAGTTTTTGCAAAATAGGTTTCTGTCGAGTTTTGGAAACGCAATAAATTTTCCTTATATTTAAGTCTTGAGACAGAATTTAGTTCACCTATGACAAACAGTTTGAAACCCTAACGAAAAAAGCTGAAACGTGTTAGGTGGCGCTATAGAGCCATTTTTCAACACCTTACTTTTCGAACCCCAATCAGATGTAAATTGTCACGAGTTCTAAGGTGTATTTGAAATTCCTAGACTTTATGAGCATGTTTGGACCCTCAAAGATGCGACAAAAGCTGCAAAATAATCGCAAGTCCTAAAAATAGCAAAAAGACTGAAGTTGCCAACCCAAGACTGTTTACAACAAGGATCATAGAGAGCAAGAACTCACCTTTTTTCAATCCTTGAATAAAACCGTCTACCAAAGGCATGAATGTAAACTATGGACTTAGCATCTCTAGAACTTCAAGTTGGAGTACAAAGCAGATGCGCCATCCTGACAAATTAAAAGTGGCACAGAGGGACATGGGTATAGCTGATAAGAAATCTAAGACCACACCCTAAATCAAGCTTAGACAAATACACAGTTTGTAACAGGCTCTAAACATCTTTATGTCTATGATGACGACCAGCAACCGTTTATTAATCATCATTCCTGTCACTTCAGAAGTGGAATCTAAACCAACAGCCATGATTCTAAACAAAATCAACTGATACAGATGAAAGACCAGCCACCTACAAAGTAACCATCAACCGTGCATGAACACACTAACAAAAGTAAACTGCTTGCGGTGCCCTCCACAGTCACATCTTGTTAATTGGCAGGTTTTCCATTATTTACATATGAAGGCCACATCTTTTCAGCAGCACGTTGAAGTTAATTAGGTTAGAGAGATTGGCAGCTCTCGATAAAGTGAACACTACTCAACTTAATTGCTTAGTGACAGCTGTGCAGAGTCCGCAAAAAAACTAGAAATTGAATTTATGGATGAAGCCCCCTGTGTTTGCCCACTTTCACCTCCACAGCTGCGTATAACCCAACCAATGGCACCAATCGATTTACTCATAGGGCGTGAATAGCTGTTATTTTGTAAGCAGTGGCAAAGGTTGCAATAGTACAGTAGGGAGATTAGGTTACTGATTGAGTAAGACCTATTGACTTCTTCTATAGTGTGGGGATGTATAAACCCCACAGCACTAACCCACATTCATGCAGAGATCAATGCTAATTAAAAAACGCAAGAGGCATGACTAATAAAGCCCGTCATTGGTTGTGTAATGCTTTGGAGTAAGGACAGCTGTACTGGATTGGGACAATGGAGTTTTATTATTTCATTTAATGCTAGCTGGTTTTCCTGGGCATCAAATGAGTTTGAATGTTGGTTCAAGACGATATTTCGACAGTTGGAAAAGACAGTTGAAAGTTCTTTGACCAAACCTAAGGTGAACGCTAACAATACCCAACAGTTAACAACATTGTGATATGATTCTATTAGCAGACGTTGTTACTTTGAATATTTGAAACCAGCATTTTAAACGCTGGTTTAGCTTAAAACCAGTGTTGGGTCATACTTATTTTATTCGCTGCCGTGGAAATCCAGATGCCAATCGATGACAACATGAAATAGGATAGCAGCGGCTTGGCGAAAAAAAAACAACAAAAACGGTTGAAAGCAGCAACCGAACACTAGACCGGACCAAAAGCGGACAAAAAAAAATCAGTCTTGGACCAGTTCGACGAGGTGGAAGCCTAGGAGCCCAGTAAAGAGCAGCCATCCAATAGGTGCAATACAATTCTGACTCATTATTAGTTGGTCACATGGCTCAAAAAGCGTTCCCAATTTATGAAAAACACCATTTAATTTGGTAGACAGTTTTTCCCAAATTACATTGCATTTAGATCTCATTCACACCACATTGATAACTCTGGTCCGCACTGGTTGACAATATAGCTGTGGGACATCATACGGGCCACTCATTTGTCATATACGTCATTGTACGCGTTTCCTCGACGAGTTTCCTGCTTTTGGTTAAAATTAACGTACACCCTAGGCATCTTTAACGATATAATTTGTGTTAATCGTTATGAAGCATGTTACAAATGATGCTCAGATTACAAAAGTTTGACCAAGAGTTGCCATGATAAACGCTGCTTTGTTAACAGACACACGCCAACCCATAATGTCACGAGAGAATGGTGGTTATGTTTTTGGTGTAATCATGTTTTTGTCATCTTCCTTTGTTTCGAGAGTTCGATCATGTTCTCACCGCAAACAAACCACTCTAGAGTTCGTTTTGAACCGTACCAAGACCACGGTTTCTCTGATCACTTTTTAGTCCGTTTCTGGTCCAATTTGTAGTTCGTTTGTTGCTTTCAAACCTGCCCAGAGAATAATGGCCTGTTTATGACTGGCTTATGACTTAAAAAAGATAATCTAGCTAGTTGTCAAGCTTATGACATATATAGCCAGCTATCCTCGGGTAGTTGCAGATCCTTCAACATATACAGTCCATCGATGTAGTTGAAGATTAATATTGAATCTCTAAGCATCAATCCTCCACATGATTTTCAGTACTCCGCAGGATTGGTTTGTTGCTCACCTGATACTCGTTTGGCCAGAAAGTGCTGACGGCCAGCTCCACTTGATGCCACTGCCTCCCACGAGAGCCCGAGACGTTCCACACAGGAATGCCAAGCGGCCCACCATTGACCCGCACATAAACCTGCAGCGCCCCTGGGCTGTGGCCGTCTCTGCTGTACAGGAAGTAGCTGAACTGCACGCAGTGTGTGTCATTTTCACTCAGTGTCTGTAGCAGAAGCTGAGCCCTCTGCCCCGCCGCATGCTGGGAGGAGTTGACCATCATATAGGAGCCTTAAGGAGGAAGACAATAGAGCGTGTCAGCCAAAGGTCAGTGCCGTCTCACACATACATATGTACATAAATATTGCCTTATTAAAGTTCTAAATTTAAAAAGAAGACATTGAAACCAACTTGATGTCAATTTTATATTGGCTTTTGACTAATATTAACACGCAAAGTTAAGAGTGGACCATGTGATGGCTTAGACATTCATTAAATATACAGAATAACACAATAAAAATGGACGGAAGAAAGAATATTTTCTCAAGAAGACAACAGTTCATTTCTTTTGTTTGTGAGAACCATTTCAGGGGAGTCTCGGAACATATTTTAGCATTTCCGTCTAAAGAAACAAGCGCCCATTGGAGACAATAAAAAGAGACAGGAGAAATAAATATTCAGCCTCTCTATGGAGTATATATGCCAGTGTTTCCTCTGTGTAGTTTCCCCCATTCCTACATTTCAAAAGCTCTTGTTTGTCTATTTGTCTCTTTCTGCAGAGTATCTATCCTTTCACTGAGTTCACAAAAGATGACAATTTTGGCACCACTTTCTCAATACCGAGCACACGGAGAGCAAGAGATAGAGGGAATGTTCAGCAGGGAATACTGAATTTGTGCTCATGCTCTTTTTAGCCTCGAGGTTTCAAGAGAGGTGAGAAAATGGCATGATTTCTTGTCCAAAATGGAAATACCGCAATATAGCAATCAATTCATTTCTTTAACCCCACAATTATACAATTCATGAACAAGCATGGGGTACACAAGAGCAATGTAGATGTTAATAGATACATTTCAAAATTCCATCGGAATGACTGCAAAGAGAGAACTAATTCCTCATGACACATTGTACAGAATAGCCTTCTCAACAGATTTACTCCTTGAGATCGGCTGCAGTAAAGAAATAAACATGCCTAGAGATTCATTTCTATTACTTGATGTTATTTAAACAAATCTTTTCTTTATTTTCTATCTCGTTAGTGTATGGAAACAATAAAACAGGCTTTTGTTTAATTTAACCTGGTCATTTTACCTTAATAAAAAAGAGAAATCGGACCTTCGAGCCGGAGCATGATATCAAAACCTTTATGAGCATGTGCAGACTCTCGTCATCAGTCAAATACATTTTTTTGGCCTCATATGGCCCATTGGCAGGACATGTTGACATCTATATTTTAAACAATCTATGATGGATACCAAGTTGTGTGGTCAGTGCGACTAAACCATCTCACAAGCATTGTGTCTGATGTTGTTGGCCAAATTTATAGCATCAATTTAGAATTTAAGACAATCTTCAAGGCAACATATTTTTGAGTTTTGATGGAAGTGCCCCCAATAAACATTTTTTTTAACTGTATTTTGTATAGTTTGCAGTTAAATGTGCCTATATTATGGATATAATGCTTATGTTTTATTGGAATTTATTGTTTTATCTCATAGTGGTGATTTGTTGCGAGAGAAAACATTAAACATTCCATGTAGAGCATAATTTAGCACAAAAGTTACGTATATGCCACAGAGTGAGTTTCGCTGTCTCTTGTTTCCACACTGCTTTGAGATGGATGTATCCCACTTTCGCCCCCTCCCCATTTCATCTCACTCTCTTTGTTTTCTGTGTTTTTAGGTCAAAATAAAGCCACATTTCTTTTTACGCTTTTTTTTATTTAAAGCCACGCTTCTGTTGAATCTTCTCAAAGTGTTGCTTTTCATCATGCACCTACAACATCTACTCGACAAGAAGCAACCACAATCGACTTGGGTTTGAGGCTTGAGGTGGATGTTTTCCAAGTGTTCACTACGAGTTTAAAAAAAAAATATTTTGTTTTCAAAGACACAAGCACTTTCATATTTAAAACTGAGCAACATGTTTATAACATAAGATTAGCTCAGTTTGCTACTTGGCACAATTTTGTGGATAAAAATTAAACAGATCTTTAATTCAAGTTGGTCCTCAACCTTTTGGTGTATCCTTAATATTTACGCATGGTACAGTATCATGCGGAAAATTTCACTAGATTTATATCTTTTTTTTAACAATCACACAGGAACACTAGAGAACATTTGGCTCCCATGTAATTAATCAGCTGTTTTCACACAAAGGACGATGGGACATCAGGGTTAGAATCTTTATCTGCAAGGTGAATCCGAGTGAATAATTACAGATGAGCCCCTGTTGTACATGCACAAGAGAAAGATGCTTTAACCAAGGTTCCTCCTTAATCAGGACAATCCAACCCAAACACCCTTCAAGCATCCGTCTGCATAGCAAACGAAATTGATGACCTTTCCCCTGGTTTCTAGAAGAAACCATCACAATTTCTCAAGGGCTTTTGTTATCAAAGACAAGACCTTCCCATCTTTTCTTGTTGCCGTGGTATCAAAAGAGTCTTGATTCGGTCTGACAGAGCTCAGAAACGTATTTAATACATGACAAACCTACAAAAGAAATAAACGTAGCTGTAAAGTTAAAATGTGATTAAGGTATAACAGAGCTTTGTTGGGCTTATATATAAAATAACACGCACTTTTCACAAAAAATACTGTATTTCGTGTTTAAGAGTGCGCCAAAATGAAACTTAAATGCATTCTGAATGGTGTGGGAGTATTTTGTGCTGCAGAAGAATTCAACCCAGAAGTTTCTCAGTAAAACGAATGGCTCTATGTGGAACATCTCCCAAGCACCTTCTCTCGGGACAGTTGTTGATTTATTTATGCCTGATTGTACATAAGTGTGAAAAGCCCTGCTCTCTCAAGGCATTCTGGTTAATTAGATTTCTAAAGGCTTCTTCATATTGCACTCCGGAGACACAATGAGCACATCACAGAGAGGAAAACAAAGGATTGAAGAGGAGATAAAGAGAGCAGTACATTTAAGATGCAACTCAACCCACAGAGGAGCTATCGGGGGTCACTGTAAACGAGGCGTTAGAAAGTTCACGACGCATTGTTGATTTTCCGGAGCCCATGAAGATAAAGCTGATGACTTTGATGAAAGAGCTAATAAAGACCAGCAGTAATGATGTCACTACACTGCTGGTGGATAAATATCATGTTCAAGGAAACACTAAAAACACTTGAACAGGGAGGGGCTGCAATACGATCTGACTGTGGAAGGAGTTTTGCTAAATTGGACAAAAAATTGCATAACACTATTCTAAAAGAAAAGTAAACTAAATATTGTGTGTATAAAATAGCTGTCTACATCTAATCTGACGTCCTCCTGATATTCCTGGACCATTAACCCAAAGAAGTCCGGGGTCTTTTTGAGCGTTGTTTACTACTTTTATTTATTTATTTTTTTTCAATCGATTCAAAAAATCTTTAAAACTGCTTGATACAACCCCAGATTCTATTTTTTTCCATTGCACAATAATTCCACAACCAACCTGAATTGTAAACACACAAAAAACAATTCCCCCCAAAAATATGAAAATTATATAAAAATGTACTTTTTTTGTTCCATTGTGCTTCTTTTGTGCCAGAACTTACAAAAACACAAGCCATATCACAGGTCTCGAACCTCCAAGGGTTATACCTTTCTTTCACCACTCGATGGCACTGATGGCACCAACTGGGGGTCCGTAAAATGAAACTGAAAGACGTTCACGCATTTTAATCACGAATTGTATTATTATTTTTCATTTTAATTTGATTTACCTCACAAATTACTCATAACTCTTGGTTTGATGCTTATTTCAAACCAAAAATATCAAAGCTAGTAACCTTTTAGAAACCTGTGGGAGAATTTTTATTCATTACATTTATTCGTCTTATTAATTTTCTTTCCCGCTTAATCCCTTTCAGGATCACAGCGGTCTTCCTCGCTCATCAGGCATGAGGTCAGGTTGCCAGTCCATCGCAGGGCAGTCATTACATTTAATCCTAATATTAATGCTAATATTAAATAACGTTAACCTGTTTTGCTAAAAAGACTCACGGGAAGATGTGCTTCCTGTGTACGAACGTATATAGGTGAGTGGGAGCGCATGAAGGGGCTCTTTTCTGAATTGGACAGACTGAACAGAGCAGAGGAAGGGGACCTCCATGCGCCCCCTAGGGGGTTTGGTACATCTTTTACAATGCAGTAAAATAATCTAAGTTCTCTCTGTTGATTAAAATCCTGCCTCTCAAGTCTGCAATATTCAAAGGATAATGTTTAATTCTGTAACAAATTGATTCAAAACTTCTCTCCTTCTCTCTCTCTCTCTCTCTCTCTCTCTCTCTCTCTCTCTCTCAAGCAGTGATTGCTGTATTCTCATCAAACGCCTGCAGTTTGTCCGAGCATGTGTCGCCTGCAGCTTTCACTGCTTATGTGTGCTGGCCTCATTTACCTCCCCATTAGCTCTTTTGTATTTGTTAAAACTCTACATTTGAACCGGTCCTGAGCACTACAGCACTACCACACACTCATTTAATCCAAAACATCCCCTTGGCTTGGAGAAATACACGTTTCAAAATCAACTTTTACATCCTCTGGGAATTACTCCGGCTCTCTGTGGTTACAACTGACTTTGGGAGATTGGATTTTGATATGAAGATGGAACAGCAGATAGTGAGTAGCGAAATGTCAGTGCCAAAATATAGTGTGCTTTGTCCATCTCCCTCCTGTGTGACAAGAGAGGGACAAGATGCCAGTGGTCTCTGATAGGTTCCGGAGCCTGCAACTGAGTTATACGGTCAGCTTTGTTTGTTGGATCTAGATTCGATAGGAAATGATGAAGCACAGACTCCACGACAAATTCAATCAGCGTTGCTTTGAGAAAATGGAGGTGTGCTCTTTATGTTTTCACACTTTTTTTATTTGCAGGGGGCAGGACAATATTAACTTTTGAACAGATCAATTTTCTGGTTGTACATGTTTTATCCTGATTTTATAGATTACTGCTGGGTTTTTAAGCTAAACTTAATTAGCAGTGTTCAGCCGGTCGATTCACATTCCTTTACGGTGTCAGCGTTTATCATTTGCACAACAAATTAGGCTTTAATTTAAAGTGTTACAATTAACGTTTTTGTCTGAAACGTTTGAACAATCAAAAGTTTGTCAAAGAAAGTATTCAGAGCAGATCCCTCGGATGCAGTACATAAATAAAAACACCAGTTATTTCACATACAATATATAATAGATGTAGGTTTAAGCGCTTTGCTAAAAACCTTTGACTTTTTCTGTCGAAATTCAGAATAAAAGTGGTGCAGAGTGAACTGTTTTGGAGACATTGTAAACTCAAATTGAACAGGAGTCATCCTCTAAATAAAGGAGTTCAAGTTTGAAGCTTGCTTTTTAAAATTCTCCAAGAGATACAGGAGCTGCTGATAGATTTCAGCATTTAATGTGTTCGAATGTTTATCTCTGTGCATAATTTACTTTCACAGGTGCATTTTTCATCTGTTATCAAGTCGTGCAAATATTCTGCTCTGGGGTCTACATTAGCTTCCTGTCCGTGAGTGAAAGAGAACAATAATGATAGCACGGTACATTTGGAAATAGTATTAGCTGTAAACTTAGATGTACTTGGAAATTCAAACCAGGAAGTAATTGCAATTTTCTGATTTCTTTTCATGCACAAAATTGAAATGCTCGCCCAACTGCAATCAAGTTCACCGTAAGCGTACATTTTTATCAGACGGCATGAACACCTATTCAGAATTCAAACGCTGCATGAGAGCATCCGCTTGTGTGATTGTAGACATTAAAAGGCTCCTGCAACACTAAGCTAAAGTTTTAGACTATTTCATACAGTATACACGTGTCTATCTGCTGTTTGGTAAACATGAGCTCTATCTGACTATGACCAAAGAGAAGATTACAGATTGAACAAAAGATGCCGTGAGAGCTTATCGATGCTTGAAACGTTTGAGCACAGGATCAGTTTATCACCTCCAGGAGCAAGGCAAGGTAAGGCCACTGCAGGTTGCATTGTTCACTAAATCTGTGATAAACTATGTACACTGGAAAAAACCCACTCAAAACGGTCTCAAAAATCTTTAAAATAGATGAAGAAACTCTCAAAACAACTGTTTTCAAGCTGTTTAGAAAGTAGAAACGAGAATATTTGAGCTTGTACCTTAAAACTAGGCAAATTGTCTTAAAATTAGGATTTGTTTGTGCATTAAAACAAGATTATATGTCCCTTTGATTTAAATAAAATTTGGTCTTGAAATGAGAAATGAAGTTTGCATCTATTTCATGCTAATTTTGCTTGGGAATGTGTTTATTCTTTCTAATGTTGTTCAGTTTACATTATTAACAGATTTCAGGTGTTTTGTGCAATGCTATGTTAGTTTGCATAGCCGCTAACATTGCCGCGTCGCCATTTATTTGGCAGCAATGCTCTCCGTAACGTTGGGTCTGTTAGCAAATCTAAGCGGGTGATTGGGACGATGTCATCGTACATCTCAATGTTTTACTATCGCCCAACCCTAATGGCTATTAGATTATAATCGACAGAAAACACACTTTCGCTGCATTGTTCTCAGTGCAGGGTAAGAGGGCGGAGGTAAGAACTATGGGCGTTGCAAGGAACATCGAGCCGGTCTCAGCTCACAAATAATTTTCATCTCACCGTTAATTTGATTTGGCATATTTTGGCAACTCTGATTATCTGTGAGCCAAATCCGTCTTGGTTGATTGAGTGCTCAAAGGTCTATTGTGCTCCAAAACAAACCCTAGAGCAGTCAATAAAATCCTCGAACGAAGACCTTCCATCATTAGCAGTAATCTGTGGCGTTTCCAAAAGATTTCCACAGAGTTTAAACTAAGTATAGAGATGCTAGCGGTAATGGATCAAGCTCGCTTTAAAAGAGACAGACGTAATACATCATTCACCACATCATACATATTCAACGATATGCAAGAAAATTACCCGACAATGTGTGCAATCTGTCAGTCAGTTCCTTGCTTCTCTATTAAAAGTCAAATTAATATGTCAGCTTTTTTTCTTTTTTTGAAAATTTCATTAGTAACTCAAAATTCAACACAAAAAGCAAACTCCCGAAACAAGGCTTTGTGAACTTTGACTAAGAGCCAACTGCTGAACTCTTCAAAAAGGGTAGATGTCCCTTTTGGCTTTTTGATATTTACACTGAGAGTCGTCACCAGTTAACCTTTGACTATTCACCTCCTCTTAAAGCCACCGTTCCAGACCGCGCCATACATACTGTTCACATACAGCAGAAATATCAAACATAAGGTGACCTTTGGTGAATTATGCCTCCAAGGATGCTGAAATCTGATAAAGCCCCATCCATTCGTTGCTAACCCTCCCAAGGGCGAGGGAACGTACATAACGAGATTTGGAGTGACTGAACCCATCGTCATTCAAACGGTGCAGTGCAGGAAACAGACACTCGCCAGCTAACCGAGATGCTATCTTCGGAGAAGACAGCCAGAGAGAGCCACTCAAGAAAAAGACCAAGGACAGTGCTGAGGTGGATCAAAGAATGGATGAAAGATGCTATCACTAAAAGTTCTGAAGTTGAGGCCTGAAATGCTCACGCTGTTAGAGGTATTACAAAGATAATATGAATATCTGAAGGTTCATAAAAAGAGTTTAAAAAGAAAGAAAATTATAGAATTAATGGAGAAAAAGTGCATTTTGGGAAGATTAGATGCACTGCTGCTGTTGCTTTCGCACTGCATACATGTTTTCAGAATTGCGTGATTTGCATAACCCTAATATAAGCAAAACCTCAATACATGAAGTTTAAAAATACGAATATAGAAAAATTCTTACATTTCAGATGTTTCCTGAAAGTTACAAAATATATTTTTTTCCATAGCATATAATATTCCAGTTTAATAAATTACAATGGTCAAAAATTCAAATCAACAAAATCAAGATCTCTAGCTCCATAAAATCTGGATGTAAAAATTTAAAATGGAGATGCTTTAAGAAAGTTTACAACAGAAAATGTCTTTTGTGCTAAAGTAATCACATTTTTACTCAAATTCATAAAAATGGTGTTTTGGAAACAAACTCCACAAATTCAGGTCCAAATCCAGTGCGAAACTGGAAAAAAAGTTTCATCTAGGTCCTAATTATATCCGCACATTAGTTTTTCATAAAAGCCACCACCAGCCACACTTGATTTTTATGTGTTTTTTATATATATTTATAAGAGATTAAATATTAATCAGTGTGTATTAATTCTCACACACATTCCGGCACATTAATTGTGTCTTTAGGGAAAAAGACACCAGTGAATGTCAGCTGCATGGAAATGACGGAAGAAGTTATCGTCATGGTTTGCTTTAGTTTGCATATATTTAATCAATTTTCAAAGCAAATGTTTAGGCGTGTATGATGGTTCAGAATGCATTTACACTGGGAAACAAAGATAAGTAAAGATGTCTTAAATCTGAGCTTATTTCTTGGGGTGAAAGGGGAACGAAATGGAAATTACGGCTCTATAGAAAGGACACACTTTTAGGAAGAAAGATGTGAGTTCACTTCTTTTAGAACTGAAATAGCAAGAGGCTCTATTGATTTGACCATCTTCAGCTCTGAACCCATCCACCACTTCTGTCCTCAAACACATCTTTGAAGCTTCCTGATGTTAGAGTCGAATAAAGTGGTGAAGGGTGGGGGGGGGGTTGTCTCTTTAAAGAAAACAAAAATAAAGAGCTCAGCTTTCTGGGATTATGGGGACCCACATTTTTAAAACGCATTGATTGCACACATACAATTGTGAGGGCAAAAAAATCACCATTAAATCATACTAATAATGCCACTTTTATGTTATTCCATAATAAATTCTAATTTGTGTACATTGGTGGTCATGTCAATACTGCACCTTTCAAGCTATTTTGAGTATATACAGAGCATAGTGGATACACTGTTGGTGGTACATTTGCGTTGCAGTGAGACTCTTAACCTGAAGAGAAATCAGAATCGTACATGTAGTGGTGGTGTCAGCTTGTCAAGCTAGAAGGAGGGCAGAGACCAGATCTCTGCAAGCAGCACTTTTTTTCAATTATTAACAGGTCCATGAGTCAAATGTTGACAGTCGAAGCCAGGAAAGTTAATGCTTGAAGTTGAGCTGTGTAGAGAAGTGGAGATTAAGATGGAAAACCGGCTAGTGAGAGTCCAAAAGAGGTAGGTAGCATGGACAGTTCTAAAGTGCCATTTTTCTGAAAATATTAATGATGATTATGCTCCTGATAGGCCCTTGCCTTTTTCATCTAGTGATGCACTGATCTGAGCCGCCAAAGTAACTATGGTACAAAAAGAATATCAAAACCATCAGCAGGGATCAAACGCTGATGAAGGGATTCTGGTGAAACTAACAAACATTTCTGCTACAACTGCCAGAAAAATTGTGAGGGATGCAAAGAAGCAGACAGAATTGCAAGAAGAAAGCCATTACTAAGTTGCTGCTTACAATACGCCAAAAAGCTCAGAGACAAGCTCCAAACATCAGCAAAAAAGTAATGAGACCAAAATTGAACGTTTTGGCAACAGCCAAAAACCTTACATTTGGAGAGGAAACATGAGTAGGGAAACTTGGGTGGGGGAAGAAAAGGGAATTTTTTAACATACTTTTCATTTGTTTTATATGATACAATTAATGCAATTAACATTGTGTATATTTTTATTTTAATGCTTTTGTTTGTGATTTACGGTAAAATAAATTCTGCATAACAATGTAGCAATTGTACATGAACATTTAGAGATCATTATACCAATATACCGACTATCTGAGTGCCTCTTGTTTGCTCCAACATAGTGAACCAATCAGACATGCCCTCCCAGACATGCATGGTATAGAGCTTTTCTATCATCAAATTCAACGTCTCATTAGTTTAACAGGACAATATTTCATTTGCATGAATTAAACAATTAATATGTTTTGATATCAAATGCAATTACCACAGGCCATTTTGATGCAGTGCTACACCGAGCATGACAAGACGAGGTCATTTAATGGAGTGACCCCGAGAAACCAAGTGTGAGCTTCATCAATCACTTCTAAAATAAATCCAGAAACCTTGTTTACATAAAATGAGTTTTATATCATTATGAATTAACTTTTTTTATAATTGTCTGTTTTTACCAAGCGTTTTAAGAGTGTTGAAGCAGCAGATAACATGGGTCATAATAAAGAAATACCAAACAGCTTCTGCTAAGAGTGAGAAACCTTCTCCGTTGCAAAAATCAATTTTCTCTCTGTACCGTGAAAGTCAGTGTTGAGCTCCATGACAGGGTGTGATATCACCCAAAGTGTGACCTAATCTCTAGACATTGCTTTACCCCTCTATCCCTCTCTAGCCCTCTCTCCGTCTCCTAAGGAATATAAACTAAAAAGGTTTTCAGAATCTTTTATTTATCTTTTATATATAAAAATGTATTACAAACAGCAAAGGATTTCGGTAAACTTTTTCTTCGCGTAAACTCCACACACAGCCTTTGGACGATGTCGAAGGAAGAATCTTCTACCTCAAAGGCACTACATTTGCATTTATGTAATTAGCAAATGCTTTTATCCAAAAGAGACTTCCCGTTTGACAAAACAAGCAGTGTGTAGCAAGGTTGGTTAATCATAAGAAAAGAACTGTTGTTGCTTTTTAAAAGTTGTGGAAGGCTCTGCTTTGCAGATTGGGACTGGAAGAGAGACCCACCAGCTGGGAACTGTGAAAGAGAAAGTTCTGGTGAGGGATTATCTGCCTCTCTGAGAGGGAACCACCAAATGCTGTTCATTTTCTGGCCGCAGGCATTTGGAGGAGATGTAGGACTAGAAGATTTTTGTGAGGATGGTGGACACTGTGGACTGTACTGTACGCAAGCATCCGGGATTTTAATTTGACATGGACTGCAATGGGGAGCCAGTGGAGATAGATAAAGAGATTAGTGATATGGGCTCTTCAAAGTTTCATGATGATCAGTTGGGACTCTAGGTTCCCTTTCAGTCGGTCCCGGAGACGTTAGTCGGGATTAGACCGACTGAATGGGAGCGAATCACCGTGAGAGCGACTGACGAACATATTAACGGGCAAATTAATTTGCAGGCGAAGGTGATTGATTAGCAATCAGCCGGGTATAAAGCCGGGCGTGCCTAAGCCTCAGTATGCAATTTTCCTTCGGAGCTGACTGAGTGAGACTCTCTCTCCTGAACTTTGACGCTTCTAGCTTGAAAGATCAGCAGGTTGCTTACCTCTTGGCTCTTTTGGTGTGACCTCTGCTAGCTCAGAATAGCATGCAACCAACAGCCAGCACCTCGAAGATCTTCTCAGGCAAGCCTGTCCAGTGATTCAGCCGTTTTCTCAGTATCCTGTCCCGTCCAAAACGTGCACTATTCCTGGCTGTTGTGGGCTTCTCGTTGAAAAGACGGTCACGGGAGTTGCGCGATGTGTTTGGTTTCCAGCACACCGGCGCGGCTCTCGTGAAGCGCGAGTGTTTGCATTGCAGCACTCTGCTGAGTCGCACGCGGAAGTTTTGGGTAGAGCGGCGTCAGGTGATTCCTCGCGTCATCCCCAAACACCGAGCGTGCTTCCCGTCTGGTCTGCGGGTGAATCGGACGGCGCTTCGGTGTCGCCCGGTACCTCGTATGATCCTGTAAACGATCTGCTCTCCCACGCAGCATCGGAAGGGGCGCGGCTTTCGGTTCTCCAGTTCGGCCTGCCTCCTTCGGGATTGCAGCCGAGCTGGAGCCGGAGGCGTTCGCGGTGCTCTCACAGCCGCAGCCTCGATCGGCGGGAGGTGACTCCTCCCCCCCGAGTCGATGCTGTCACGGCTGGAGAATTGGTGGCTAGGCAGGCGCCGGGACAGGTTCCCCGCATACCGCTAGTGCCTTTTTCTCCCCGAGAAGCACGAGGAGCTCACTAATTCTGGCAGGCTCCCCTGCCCGTCAGGGGATTGAGCTCCTCCCTCTTCACCACTCTGGCCAATGCAGCAGATACGGGTTACTCTTCGATTCCCCGAGTGGGTAGGTTGTCGCGGTGCTTACCCCGACAGCGCTGCTGCTTGACGGTCTCGTTCGGGTGTTCCCGCCAAAGCTGGGAGGTCTCATCAGTCCTGATGATGAGAGCTTATTCAGCTGCGGGTAAATCTGCTGCATTATTGCATGCTATGGCGACCTTACAGGTCCTCCGTGTCATGCACCAGGGTGGTGGTGACCAGCAGTCTCTCTGAGACTCGCTTTCAGCCGCTGATTGTCGCCTCGTGCTACAAGATCAGCCGTGCTGAACATCGGTCACGCGATGTCCACGCTTGTGGTCCAGGAACGCCATCTGTGGTTCGAGCAGGCTTCAATGCGTCCCGAGGACCGATTTTCGGCTTCCGTACGCGCCTGTCTCCCCGGATGGCCTCTTTGGCGTCGCCGTGGAGATTTTCGTCAAAGGTCTCCACGATCAGGAGGCAGGCGGAGGGTCTGGGTATAGTTCCACGCCAGAAGCAGCAGGCGTTGCTTCTGGGCCGGAACCCTCTCCGCCTGTTCGCTGCCAAAGAGTACGTCTCCTGCCTTGGTTTACTCCTTCGACCTCTGGTCCGGGGAAAACCCCTGCATGCGGAAGACGGAGCCAACCTCTGAGGTTTTCGAAAGCAGACGAGGGTTTCTAGTGAAGCTCCCCTGAGGTTGGCGACTCGGGAGGAAACGAGCTCTTCTTTGGGTCTGGTCATCGACCCAGCTCCCCCAGGGGGGGGGGGGAGTCCACCACACACTCCTCGCTGCCGTCCTCCGGGACGGCGGCACCCATTGTGTCAAAGATAGAGCTTACTTCCTCCCGAGAATAGCGGTCTCGCATGCCCGACGGTCTGGGGTTCCTCTTCCTCGGTCTCCGACGAAGATCCCGACATGGGCCCGAGCCCCGCTGGCCATGGCAGAGAGCGCGGGGGCACACCACCCCTGCCCTCATCTGACCATCTCCCAGGGTCCTTCCCTGGTGATTCCGCCCACAAGTCCGCCTCCGGGCGGCCCCGCCATGGGGACCATCGGCACGTCCCGACCACGACCCCTGTCAGCTTACCTGGGAGCCTGGCGGAAGCTTCCCGGGGTCTCACAGTGGGAGGTCCGGACAATCCGGCAGGGCTACACGATTCTCAATTCGTGTCCGCCCCCAGGTTTCGAGGTGTGCTTCACCTGTTCCCCGAACAGGCGCCTCATTCCTGCGAGAGGAGATCGACGCCCTTTTAACAAAAGGTGCGGTCGAGCCGGTACCCCCAGCCGATATGGAACGAGGGTTTTACAGCCCATACTTCCTGGTCCCCAAGAAAGCAGGCGGGCTGCGACCAATCTTGGATTTGAGGCGTCTAAACCGGCACCTGGCCAAGTACCGGTTCAAGATGCTGACGGTCCGCTGCATTCTACCATGCATCCGTCCTGGAGATTGGTTCGCAACAATCGACCTGAAGGACGCGTACTTCCAGGTAGAAGTGGTTCCAAGGCACAGACCCTTTCTAAGGTTCTGTTTCCAGGGCCATGCTTACCAGTACAAGGTCCTACCCTTCGGTCTTGCCCTATCCCCTCGCACCTTTACGAAGGTTGTCAGGGCCGCGCTAGCCCCGCTCCGCCGGGCAGGCATTCGGATCCTGGATTACCTCGACGACTGGCTTCTCATAGCCTCGTCCAGAGACCAGTTGATCCGACACCAGGGCAAGGTGCTTTCGCACTTAAACCGTTTGGGTCTGAAGGTCAACTGGGAAAAGAGCCACCTCACCCCCGTGAGAGTCATCTCTTTTCTCGGGATGGAGCTGAACTCCGAGAGCATGCTGGCGCGATTATCGGTAGAACGCACCAGGGCCTTGCTGACCGCACTCTTCGCGGTGTCCTCTCGACCAGTGGTCAGACTGAAGTTAATTCAGAGGCTCCTGGGGCATATGTCAGCCGCAGCCCCAGTCATTCGACTCTGGCTCCTGCGTATGCGACCACTGCAGCAATGGCTTCTCTCGCGAGTTCCGAGTTGGGCATGGCGTCAGGGAGCGCTACGTCTGCCCACGGCAGACATGCTCCCTTACCTGAAGGTCTGGAAGACGGAGTGCTTCTGAGGTCTGGGGTGCCTCTTTCGAGCCACCCCAACCGTGTGGTGGTCACCACCGATGCCTCCAAGACTGGTTGGGGCGCCATGTGCGGTTCCCACCGAGAGTCCGGTGCCTGGACCGGAAGACACTCTTGCTGGCACATAAACCGTCTCGAGCTAGTTGCAGTCATTTTAGCGCTACGGCGCTTCTGCCCGCTCCTCCGGGGGCGGCACGTGCTGGTCAGGACCGACAGCACTGCGGTAGTAGCGTACATCAACCACCAGGGCGGTGTACCCTCCCGCTTCCTGCACTACCTCGCCCAACAGCTGCTCCTCTGGAGTTAGAGCGACTTCCGTCGCTCGAGCCTTCATATCCCTGCGGAGTGTAACAGGATCGCGGTTCCGCCGTCCAGATTCCACCCCTCGACAGGAGATTGGCGACTCCATCCTCGGGCTGTTTAGCAGATTGGGACATCTTCGGCGAGGCCCAGGTACCTGCTGCCTCCCGTGTGAATACCCATTGCCGGCTCCTATTCCTGTCCCTGGCTCCTCTCGGGACAGATGCGCCGGCTCACTGCTGGCCCGGGAACAAACGCTTATGTGCGTTTTCCCCAGTGAAGCCTCCTAGCACAACCTCTGTGCATGGTTAAGGGGGACGAGCGCGGGCTACTCTTTCGCCCTCTTCTGGCCGAACAGAGTATGGTCTCCAGACCTCTCTGCGCTCGTGACAGCCCCCCCTTGGCCGATTCCCCCTGAGTCCAGATCTGACTCAAGGG
The DNA here is from genome assembly GCA_007224835.1 of Danionella cerebrum. NCBI lineage: Eukaryota > Metazoa > Chordata > Actinopteri > Cypriniformes > Danionidae > Danionella > Danionella cerebrum. Next base: position 503,776 of record SRMA01025691.1, read on the forward strand.
GGGGGGATACAGGCACCCGCGGCCAGACCTCTGGGCCCTACTTGTATGGCATATCTGTCCGCGGTGGACCCCGAGCCTCTACCACCCCTCGCGGTGACTACCTATACCATGCGTTAGCCCCCTCCACTGAGTGTGCTACGCTGGCAAGTGGGGTCGGTTCGTCGAATGGTGCTCTTCCCGCCAGGAAGACCCCGGGACATGCCCCATCTGAGTCGTGTTGACCTTCTCCAGGAGAGGTTCGATCGGGGGCTGTCCCCATCGTCCCTCTAGGTCTACGCCGCCGCTATTTCTCCTTCCACCTCCGGGTTGAAGGGAAATCAGTGGGCAGCCACGCACTATGGTGAGATTTCTCAAGGGGGCTAGGCGCCTCCGGCCTCCTAGACCACCCTCCATTCCTCTTGGGACCTCTCCGTCGCCCTTCGGGGCTGCGGAAGTCACCTTTTGAGCCCTGGCATTTGGCAGAGCAGCGTGTCCTCTCACGGAAGACCGCACTCCTGCTTGCTTTGGCCTCAATTAAGAGGTTGGGAGATCTCCAGGCACTGTCCGCCGACGAATCCTGCCTGGAATTCGGCCCTGGTTACCATCAGACCCAGGCCCGGATTCATCCCCAAGGTCCCATCCGTCCCCTTCCGGGACCAGGTGGTGACCCTGCAAGCTCTGCCCCGGGAGGAGGCAGAACCAGCCCAGGGTTCGTTATGTCCTGTGCGAGCTCTCCGGATCTACTTGGACAGAACCCGGGAGCTTCGTCGCTCCCAGCAGCTCTTCATATGTTTCGGAGGCCAGCGTAAGGGTTCCGCTGTCTCCAAGCAAAGGCTTGCCCACTGGCTAGTGCGGCTATCCACCTAGCTTATGAGGCGTGTGAGGTTCCCTGCCCTCTCCATCTGAGGGCCCACTCCACTCGCGGCATCGCTGCCTCGTGGGCGTTGGCTAGAAGGGCCTCACTCGCCGACATTTGTAGAGCTGCGGGCTGGTCTACACCTAACACGTTCATCAGGTTGTACAACCTTGATGTAGGCTCTGTTCCCTCTGCGGTCCTGAGTGGTGGCAGTCACCCTTAGGGGACGGAGCAGGTGTAAGCTTGCAGTACTCTCCTCGTCATCGGGAGAAGTACACCTTTCTAAGAGCTCCCCCTTTGGGTGGCTCTCCCATCCTCCCCCCTTCGGCATCTGACTGAGCGGAGCAGTCAGCGCTGCCAGGTTCCGTGTGGTGGCTTTGCTCCGGCCTGGTCCCCGCAGAACTAGGGTACAGATCTGGGAGTCCCTCTCTGGCGCTCCCTTTCTATGTTCTTATACAGCTCCCCCTTCAGGTGGCTAGTATGAACCCGTTCCGTTACTCCCCTTGCTTTGGCGCGTAACGATGACTTCCGTCTCTGCCTCCTCTCTCTTGCAGAACGATGACCCGCTGGTAGCCCTTCGGGCCTCGACGCGATCTCCGCCACTCCTCCCTGCGGGTCGAGGGGTGCCTCCTTCTGGTCGTCAGCATCAACCAAGTACAGCAGATGCTCTCAGTGTTGGACGACTTCCCCGTCAATGAGTATTCCGGGCAGGGGCAGAAGGAGTTCCCATTCAGGTACTAACGGCCTCTTACTAACCCCTCTCTTGGGTTTAGTGCCGACCTGTCTGGATGGACTTCGGGCATGGCCCTTTACAGAGGCTCCCATTCAGTCGGTCTAATCCCGACTAACGTCTCCGGGACCGACTGAAAGGGAACGTCTAGGTTACTTGCGTAACCCCACGTTCCCTGAATAGGGAACGGAGACGTTACCCTTCGCCATGCCCTGGAAGTCATGGATCTGAGGTAAGCTGGGAGGTAAGTGGGTCCAGCTCCTCGGAAAATTCCATACTGAGGCTTAGGCACGCCCGGCTTTATACCCGGCTGATTGCTAATCAATCACCTTCGCCTGCAAATTAATTTGCCCGTTAATATGTTCGTCAGTCGCTCTCACGGTGATTCGCTCCCATTCAGTCGGTCTAATCCCGACTAACGTCTCCGTTCCCTATTCAGGGAACGTGGGGTTACGCAAGTAACCTAGACGTTCTGTATCATTTGAAGAGGCACAGAAAAGAAGTACAGTGAGAAGAGAATTGCAGCAATCTAGTCTAGAGAGGACTAATGCTTGGACTAGAAGTTGAATGCTCTCATCAAAGCTCATGAAGAGAACCCTTAAGTACTGGACTGAGGCAGAGGAGATAGTTGAGAACTCTAGTTGTATGTTGAAACCATACTAGACATTGGGATTGGCGGGGATAACCATCTTTGCCATGTTTAGTTGTAAATAATGGGCCTTCATCCAAGTCGAAATGCCAGTGTCAACAGTAGAGTCATCAAGATGAAAGACAGGTGGAGTTGACTGTCATCACCATAACAATGGTTGGACAAGCTATTTTTGTGGATGGTAAGACCCAGGAAGGTGATGTAGGTTGAGAAGAGCAGCGGACCAAGAACTGAACCCTGTGGAAATCCTGTGAGAAGCTGCTGCAACTTGGACATCAGATACCTCCAGCTTACTCTGAAAAATCAGACAGTTAGGTAAGAATCCAGACAGTCCAGGACTGTTTTGCAGGTCATAACCACAGAAGCCATGTTTGTGGACAACAGGAGCCAGGGAGGTGGTAGAGGTCGAGAAAAGCAGTGGATCAAGAACTGAACCCTGTGGAATTCCTGTGACCAGCTGCTGAGTCTTAGACACCCAGACTCTCCAGCTGACTTTGAAGAATTTGGCAGTGAGATAGGACTCGACCCAGAGATGCCCTTTGTTGTGAATGTGGACAGAAGGATCAGATGGTTGACCCTTTCAAAGGGTACAGAGAGGTCCAACAGGCTAAGAACTGATGGTGAATTTAAGTGCCTTCATCACTAAGTGAAGATCAGTTGCTGTAGAATGGCCATTCTTGAATCCTTATTGGCTCCTGATGAGTTCTACATTTTCTATTTAGACAGCCTGTTATGCAAGTCGTAAACCGTAGAAGCCTTGTCTGTGGCTGACAGGACCCAGGAAGGTGGTATAGTTCGAGAAGAGCAGTGGACCAAGAACTCAACCCTGTGGAATTCCTGTCTTAGACACATGCAGCTGACTCTGAAGGATATGACAGGGAGATAGGACTCTATCCAGTGCCTATGATACCCTTTCTTGTGAGTTTGGATCTAGTGATTGATCGTGTCGAAGGATGATCCAACACCAGAACCCACATTCTTTTAAAGAGTTGTCTTAAACCAAATGAAAGCAGACACATATTTTAATCAGGAAGAGATTGCAGACTTCATAATGCCAACTGCTGAGTCAAGTGTCTGTTTTCCCATTGCAACGCATCGATCCCTCTTGAGATACTCAAAAAAAAGTCCTTAACTAAACATATAGCTTCACAGGTTGAGTCAGTGGCGGAGCTCCAGCTCTTTAAATCAGCAATAAGAGGGGTGGGCAGCAATTACCACAGCCTCTCAGGGGACAAGGAAACACATACAGAGCTCAAGATTAAGCGGAGAGGCAAAGAAAAAACTTCACAGAGAAGCTGGAGGAGAAAGAGCCGAAGACAAACTAAATAGCATCAACGATAAGAAGTAAACAGATGAAGCGTGGCTGGAACGAGTGTTGGCAGTGCCTTGTGGAGCTGGAGGAAGATAAGGCCGTATCAGGAGCCACGGACTCTATGGCTGTTGTAGCCATAGGCTTTTTGGGAGAGAGAAAAAAACACACTGCAGAAACCGTCTTCATGCAGGCTGTGACCTTTCGAAATGTCCTACAGCGAGTCTGAGATTGAGGGGAGGGGATGGATGCGAACACTGAGTGTTCAGCATAAGAGTTCATACCCTGTCTGAAGGATATGATTGTCTATTTGTTTGTATGTCCCCAGCCTATGTATTTGATTACAAAAGACATCATTTATCAAAGCCTTTCCAATGAATGAAGCAGAAGGTTACAGGGACAATTATTCACAAAGAGTAATGTAATCTGAACATTCTGGATATTGATTTGCCCTTTTGCTATCCAGGAAAATGAGCAGATGAGTCTGGTCCCATACAAGACAAAATTAAAAGTATTTTACAATAGTTTGATTGCAAAGCTAATTACGAAGCTGTCTCAACCAGTCTCTGTGTCACTTGTGTTTGTTTCTCTGTATACATTCATAACTTTTATAAATCCACAGGTTTGTGGAAAGTTCACTTACAATTACAAGCCTGGTATCAAAGCCGTACATGCTCCCAGAAAGTAGTTTTCCAGTGAATAACACAATTTACAGTTGTCAACTATGAATAACAGTTAAATAGGTCTTTCTTCTCCTGATTTATCGGGCAAGGGAGTGCTTTGGGCAGCTCCTCAGCATAATTTTCTTCATTTAAGGCAGCCATGCATTTGTTTCACAGAACAATTGTGGTCTCTGAACTAAGTGGAACTTTAGCGTTTTTTTGCTGACTATCTCACACTGCTTGCTCCAACAATGGTGTACAAGTGCTCCTTCCCAAGAGCCCTTGAGGCCTGGAAGTGAAAGGATGGTTGCAATCTGGGCTGCCATCTACAGCACCAGTGGTAATCCAGGTGCTATATATAAGCTGCCGGTCCTGAAGTCAGGGGACAGTTTCACTGCATCCAACATTACGGCACAGTTACCTTCTAGCAATGGTTCAATCTCTTGCTGTTTCAGTCCAAGGATTACTCTTTTGTTGCAATTCGCAGGAGAAAAAAGGTTTATGCAAAACATTTGAAAAGATATTTCTGCTGACATTTTTATAGCGTACCTTAAAACTTTCCTGATAAGAGATCTTATTTAATTAAATGGCTGTCAATCAGCACTATAACAAACTATCGAAGCAACATATTATACCCTTAAAGAGGTTTAGTGTATTTATTTCGCTCACCAAGTTTCAAATCCAAAGGAGCAATTGAAGTCTTTCAAATCGCATATATGAGTTAGCATCATGTAAAGATTGCTTCCCCTTTATCCATCGGTTTGTGGATTTGGCTAGTGCCCAAAATGCCACTGGATAGACTTTTATAACTTGATGGATGGATGCCAGGAATGAAATGTGGCCAAGACGACATAAATCTAGAGCAGATAGCGGCAGGCCAGGGATTGTGTGGTGTGGAGATGGGCTCGAAAGGAGAGCTGGCGCACGACGAGGTGCTCTTCCAGTGTAGACAACTATAACGTGTCTGTGATTAAATGTCAATCCCTCGGCTCAGCCAGCAGTGTTCCGTCTCAATTAGATACACTCATCATTCTGACAGACTGCACCCTTTCAGCCTTGAGCCCAGGGCTGGAGACCAGACAAACAGCTGCAGACCCCCATTCATAAAATATACTGCATGATGTGTTAGAAAGAAGCGCAATCGGAATAGGAACTGATTCCAGATTGATGCTCAATCCAAATATTATCATATATATTAAAAATACAAAAGAATCTTGAGTGTGGTATCATTCCTTTTTTTAAATGTGTTAAAATAAAACAATGTTGTCCAGATATAGTGGCGATCACGATTGGGGTTCCACAGGGCTCAATCCTCGGTCGTCATAGTTTTTCTAGAAAGCATGGTATTCTTCCTCTAGTCTACTGACGACACTAAGCTTTTCTCTCTTTATGCAAATAAAATAAAAATCAGCACCACACTTCTTAATCAAATCAAACAAATAAAATGTTTCTTTAAACATAAAGGCACAACATGGTTCTACATCACTGCCCCTTTCGCCCTCCAAATGATGCAATTGATGCAATACTATTCAAAAAATATTGTCAAACTGCCATATTCCTTTCTTATCTGTAGGTATGTTTGTGTTTTAAGGCTTTCTCGTTTTTTTCTTGCTATTATGTGGTATTTTCCAGTCAACTCAACATATAATACATTTAACAACGCCTTAATTAATTGCAAAAATATCAGGTTTAATATAATTTAAATAAATTATATATGTTTATATCTCTGTGTATAATCAAATTTAATTGAAGATTGGAAAATGCATAAGGTTGTACAATTTCTTTGAAAAAACAAAGAATCAAGGATCTCTAACTTACTGACACGGATCTCTAACTTACTGTACACGAAAGCAAAACAAGATAAGACCATCACATGTTTTATTCAGGATTGTTACGAAAAGGGACGATGACTCGAACCTTAATGTACTACCACCACCCAGAGAGAAGGACCTTCTCTCCGGGAAAAATTTAGAGCTGCGTTCGGTCCATAAAGTAATCTACCGCTCTCAGCAAAACCACACGCAAGCGCCGTCACTTATCATTATGAAGAGAGAATAAATCAGCAGGACATCACCACACTCAACCACTTTCCTCCATTGCCATTTTAATTACCATGAGCTTTGAAACAATCAATACATTTTAATTTGTTTTAGTGTAGCCCCTTTTCATAAATTGTGAATGCTAATACGTCATTATTTCATAGAAGACTTCAAAACAGGGTGTGCTTTGGTATATATGTAAGAGATGCATGCATTTCACAAGAATTTCTCCACCCAAAAAAACCCCACAAAACATTACATTTAAAAGTGTAGGATTCCTAGAAAATGAACCATACTTATGTGACCGCAGAGAAGAGCTATGGTTCCTATTCAGGTGAAAAACACCTTTAGGCTTTGTTTTCTGCTCTCACAGCGGATAAAGAAAATATTCAACCACCTTGATTTTTACACTCTTTGTTAAATTTCAGTAAATTGCTAAAATCATTTCTGTTCAGTCTGAAATATCACCTGATCTTAAGTATTCAGCTGTGTGTGATTACACTGATTGGACTTGATTAGGTAAGCCACACACCTATCTATATAAGATCTTACAATTCACAATTAGAATCATGAGGTCAAAGAAAGTTTTTGAAAAGGTCAGAGACAGAATTCTGGCAATGCTTCGATCAGGCCATGGTTCCAAAACATGTGCTCTTAAGAGCACAGAGGCCTCCAAAATCCTTAAATGGAAGATGTTTGGGATGTACAGAACCCGTCCGGTCAAACTGAGCAAGCGAGGGAGAAGAGGATCAGTGAGAGGTAAACGAGAACCCAAAGATCACTGTGGTAGAGATCCAGAGAAGGTTGGGAGGTGGGAGAAAGTTTTAGAAAGTCAAACAACCACTGCACCCACCCCCCCACCATTTGGGGTTTTTATGCACAGTGGCCTGACGAAAGCTTCCCCTCAGTGTAACACCTCAATCAAAAACAGGGACACGAACATAAAGGACAGTGCTGTAGATATTTAACACGGTGCAACTCAAACCACGAACCTCCTCGAAACAAGTCAGCTCTAGACTGGGCTTAATGTAGTAACAGATTTATTTTTTATGGCATCACTGATAGCTCCGTAGCAACCATTTTTTACCCTAGCAACTACATTTTCTAAACACTATCTCAGCTCAAATTTAAAATTAGAAACCATGGAAGTTTATATAACTTGTAATGTCACAGGGAACAGTATATCATGTCATTCACCCCTCCATAGCAACCTGAGTGTTTACCATAGCAACCATTTTTGCATTTCACTATTTTGGACATGGGGAATGGTTTAATTGCTAATATTGGCATGGGGAACTTGTATTGTGTCACTGACTCATCCATGGCAACCAAAAATATTACCTCGGCAACCAATCCATTTTGCTACATATAATGGAACTTTAAAAACTTTTTTAGTGTAGCCGATATTTCTTGTAGCGGAGAATATTACTATCCATAATAGAATCAAGAGCATTAATGAAACAACATGGTCAGGATGGCCAATAGCTTTCCTTAAGGAGTTGTTTGCAACACGGGACTTAAGAGTTAGATTTGTCAACAAACAAAACATGTCCAGGCCAGTCTGGAAGTTCATAATGAGTGGATATTTTTAGAAAGAAGAAGGCAGATTGTGCATCATAGGAGGCTTTGAGGAGCTCAGGCCTTTTCTGTCCCTTCTCATATCTACCACACGAGATGGTGCAGAGCCAGATGGAGGAAGAATGAGTCGGTGGAAAAACATAAGGAGAAAGATGAAGGGAGAGGAAAATAGTGAACAAGATGTGGGAGGGGGGTTTGGGAGGATAGAGGAGAGAGGGAAAGCAGAGCATATCCTTTCATGCCGGGCATTGGGCTAGATAAGGGGATGGCTAATATTGAAGCAGGAAATAACTTGGACAGATGATTAGATGCAGGTTTCATTTTCCAATGGAGCTCGACTCTCATACATATTCTATTAGAAAAGTGTGGGTTTATGCAAAATGTACTAGAATGTGATTTATAGCTCTTTATTCCACATCCTGGTTTGCCTGAGCATATAATATTGAGTTACTTCAGCACCCACAGTGAAACAAAATAATTGGGTCACTGAAATCTCACCATTCAATGTGCTGCTACAGCGTCTCACAGCAACTTTAATGTCCTGAAATTACTATGAGCGACCGCACTCTGTCACTTTCAAATACCAGTGCATGATGGGATTTGCCCATGTTGATAGATGTCTTAACCGGATTTCACCTCTGAAACAAGAACCCAGAGACCTTAATTTATTCAAACAGTTGTGGAAAAAGCCCCTAAACTCCACACGTCGGCTGTTCAGCAAATGTAGCGTCTACTGGAAAGATGTTTTCTTTCCATTGCTGTGGTTAAGAAGCTCATTTCATGGTCATAGAAGACGAAAGGTGTTTTTGCTCCAAGATATACTGCTGTACAGAGAAAACCTAATAAAAATGTGGAATTGTTGATCTTGAAAAGCTCCATGTTTTTTGTTTTTTACAGTGGAACTCACGATACGAAATGAATCTGTTCCAGGGTGGCATTTATATCCTGAATTTTTCTTATCTCGACGCAAGTTTTACATGTAAAACGCTGAATCTGTGCAATGTCTCTCGGAAACAACAGTATAAATAAAAAAAATGGAAAGCCAGGAAAAAAATCAAGTAGCTTTTCTTCAATCCTTAAATTTACACATTGTTAATGTAATAAATGATAATAAAACCGAATAAAACACATACTACACCTTGAGAGTGAGGAAATGTGCATTCAAGAACTACAAAAACAAACACCAAAATCTAAAAAGAAATAACGTTTAAAAAGTGGAATGTGCTGTTCTATAGCAAAAGTTGGCTTTCATTTTTTAAATGTAATTCTTAGGACACCTTCACTCTAACCTTTACTATGACACATCTACACATAACGTTTTGCTTGATTTAAAACCAATTTAAAGCATAAATATCAACAATGTAGTATGTGTACGTACATACTTCACAATTTCTCGGTTCTTGGAATTTGTTTCGCATCCTGAAGCGAATATTTTTCGAGAGACCCATTCGTATCTCGAGGTACCACTGTATGTATTTTGTCGTGCATAAAAACATTTAAAAAAAAAAACTTAAAAGGTACTTCATAAATTCTGGAAATAGCGAGAACCACTACTCAGAGCACCTCTTATGACAAACAAAGTGCCAGTTCTTTTTTCTTTTCCTCTTTCTGTAAGTTGCTTTGGATAAAAGCATCTGTAAAATAAATGTAAATGCTTTTCTTTTTAGGAAATCAGAATTTCAGCTTCTGCTGTGTGTTATGTTACAGACTGCGGTGCACATTTGATGTATGCTAGTTGCAGATCGAACAACTGAGCATGCACAGACAGCAAACCAAGTATTTTCAGACATTATGACTTTATTTGTAACTCTAAAAGGTTTGCTTCTGAACAGCCCACATGTTAAATGCCAAGGGAAGCTTTAATGGAAGCTGAAGTTCACTTGTCAGGGTACAAACATGCTGATGATGACTTCAGAGCTCCCCCAGCCTGGAGATTGAGCAATTTAATTTCCGCCTCACATGTGAAAGTGTAATTGTGTCCCTCGTTAACAATAGCTCTTGCATATGGAGATGCTAATAGGTTCATTCAAGTGAATACATCAAGTGGAGACTCGCTCCAAACAATCGCCACTATTCCTTCCTTCCTTCCTTCCTTCCTTCCTTCCTTCCTTCCTTCCTTCCTTCCTTTCTTTCTTTCTTTCTTTCTTTCTTTCTTTCTTTCTTTCTTTCTTTCTTTCTTTCTTTCTTTCTTTCTTTCTTTCTTTCTTTCTTCCTTCCTTCCTTCCTTCCTTCCTTCCTTCCTTCCTTCCTTCCTTCCTTCCTTCCTTCCTTCTTTCCTTCCACAACCAGTGATTAGTTCAGACCTACTGAGAGTACACACACATCTGTTAAAAAATGTCAAGCAATTTGAGGTGTAAGAGATGCATACTAAGATATAAAACCATTAGCATATAAAATGCTGGTGTGAGGCTGAAAGAAAATAACAAAACAGTGAAAAAAATGAAGTTAGAGTAAAACATTTTGAATCTCTGTGTCTGTTTAGCATTTATGCTGCGATAAAAAACCTGATTGTCTCCTCATCAAGGCTTCATGTCTTTGCTTGCCTCCTTTCACACAAAAGGGGTGATGTGTAGAGATTTGATTATGCTTTATCAAAAATTCACCTCGAAAGCTTTCTGTGACACTTTTTTTCAGTTACTATGATACTAACTGGTTTGTCTGGTGACAGAAAAGGAGCCTTTTGAGACCCAATTATGGCTGGAGGAAATAGGATTACATCAATTCTCACTCGGTAATGAATTGTTATCCTTACTGGGCCAATAAATCCTGGTTATCTTGCACTTTAATCGTCACCAGAAATAATGAAGCTCCCCTCCGCAACACCTTTTGAGTCAGAAACAGGCTAGGCCAGTGGAAACCAGAGCAGCAATGTAATGAGAAATATGCCTCCATATCAATTTCTGTTGATCTATGGCTAATAATATTTTTACAACATCAGCATGTTTTAGTGTAGTGGGATAGATATTAAGGCGAATGGTGCAGGAACCAATTTTCCTACTCAGCAGTTGAGGTTTGGTTTTAGTAAATATGTATTCATGAATGCTTTAAATGATATACTAACATAAACCAAATCAGATATTAGAAACACATAAAAGTTAACTTCACAATATTGCAATGTATCTATTCTTTCTACATTATGTCTACTGATACTAACCTCCGGTTTTAAACTACGGTTTCCCCTAGAACAAAAACACGTGTTTCTTAAACAACCATGTGGAAAAAAATAACATCAAATCATCGGGGTGCATCAAGCAAAGAAAACATCTAGGAAGATTCAAAAGATACTGAAATTGGGACAAGAACTTCCCAATGGATTATTAAAAGCTGGAAGGATAGTTTAGCTAATAATTACAAATAGTTTTGTCACTTGTTTAACTCCACACTTTATATTGACTCCACTTATCATGTCACCAGCAGAGACACTGGTTAGAAGTCATTTCACAAAAATGTCCTCTTGTGACAATCAGCTACCAACTGGGACCCTGAGAGAAGCTTTAATGAGAGCTGGACTTGGTCAAAAAGAACATGACCCGGAATTTGAACATGGGTCACAAAGGTTGTGTCCTTTCCAGAGGGGTTTGTGGGAGAAACACAAGAAAAATTGTATGACACAAGCGCTAAGTCCAGTTCTATTTATCTCAAAGTCTCGTCAACAATGTTTTTTTTTTTTTTAAGAAAATGCAAAAAAAGTGTATACATAAATATATAGAACAATATAAAACAATAGTTGTGCAGACCCATATTGAATGGTTACAGGCCATTTTCTGTGTGCCACACTGGGTCATTGTCTTTATGCGAATAAACTGTAGTGACCCATAACTCATCCAAGGGTAAACCCTGCCAGATCACTTCATTGTCAATCCAGATTGGGGAAGGAATGACTGGACAGGGCACAGACAGGGCAAACAGCTGAAATGCAACCTTCTGAAATGAGGAGGTGCATCTGAAAATTAGCCGGGAGGTAGCTTATCACTTTGAATGAAGGCAGTAAGAAATTCTCTCTAACAAAGGTGAAACAAGTGTAAAATGCTCTTAGATAAGTATGGGGATACGCACATTTATATACATACAGTGGTACACCGAGATACGAAACTAATTGGTTTTTCAAACATTTCGTATCTCGAAGCAAGCAATGTAAAACACCTAGTAGATGAAAAAAATGAAAAGTATTGTTTCTTCAATCCTTAAGTCTACACATTGTTAATGTAATAAATGATAATGAAACAGAATAAAGATAGGAGCGCTAGGACCCGGAAGCGCAGCGCGACGACACACTAAACAAGTGGATTACAGAGCTGAACTGTTTGTGGTTGTTCATATCTCAAATTTTTCTTCGCATCACAAAGCAAAAACGTTCCCGCGAGACCTTTCGTTTCTCGAAAATTTCGTAACTCGAAGCATTCAGATCTCGGGGTAACACTATACTACTATTTTTACCATTACTTGCCAAATTTGCATTACAGAATCTACTGTTTGTGTGTAGTAGCAACAAGAGCAGGCTTGAACGGTCCTTTGCTTCATCAATCAATCAATCAATCAATCAAAATTTATGTGTAAATAGCGCCAAATCAAAAAGTTTGCCCGAGGCACTACACAAACTAAAATCATTTGCAGATAACAAAGTACAGCACATACACACAGTCAGACTGTCAAACATACAAACATAAATGCACTCAAAATGCACTTTATTTATTACAAGCAGCCCAGTGGAGAAAACCTGAAATGCACTCAAAATCAAACTGTGAAGTAGGGTCCCATTCAGCATTAATGGCATTGCTACGTTATTTAAACATAGAGGAAAAACTCTCAGCAAGTTGCCAACACGCAGCTTTAAAATCAGATGAAAAAGAAATGATTAGGATGGGAGTGTAATAGTCATAAATCTCGATCTCTTGCTGCTGAAATTGTAAACATGTGAACATGCTCCTCATTATGCACTGTGAATGTCACTCTGCAGCTCTACCAACGACATTACAAGCTTTTCACACTGGAGTTAATGCAGTGTATGCGACCACCTCACCAGCGAGGCTTGAGCCGGAGCAGGCCACTTCTGACAGCTTCCCATCTGGATTGGAATTGTGTGAGAGATTTCTGTCACTGCAGACGCACGTACTGAAACCCCTAAGGTTTTGGTCAACAAAGTTTCTAACAGCCCAAAAGAAAACAGCAGAGGCAGATTGTTTTGAAACTTGAGCAGTTGGTGAATCTAAAAATACATTAGTTGATTCTGATTCAAATTTATTTATTCTGTTAAGATCGCATTGGCGAAAAACAATTCTTATCCCATTTACAAAACATTTTTTTAAATGCCCGTAAAACAGCAACCATTTAACAATTATTCTTGCATATGAAATCAGAGGATTTCCCGAGTGGATGTGCAGAAAACCAGTAAAATTATGCAAAAACAGTGTGCACAATAAAATTCCAGACAGTGGTTGGTGTTCACAGCACTCCAGCAAAAGAGAGAATTAAGAAAATTACAAAAATGTATTCCAAAACTTTTAAAATTACATATTTTAAATTGTGGATAAATAAAAAAAAAAGTAAAATTTAAATAGATATTTTTTCAATTTGTCGCAGTTTGTACATTTGAGTCATCTAAACATTTTAAAGCATTTCGTGAGACTTTTTTTTTTTATCATTTAGGGCCTGCCCACAGTATCCAGTTATTTTTTCTGCACGGTCCGTCCACACGTCCCCGCAGCACCGTTTTCATGTAACCACATTTTTGAAAAAAAAAAAACATTTTTAAAAATAACAATTTTTAAAACGGCATGAATCAAATGCCACCTGCTGGTTTGGTAGAGTCATTACAGCGTTTCAGGGGTGTTTCAGTGTCCGTGTAAATGCATTTTTTTGGGATACAGCATTTATTTATTTAGAAAAATACATGGAGGGAAAAAAAGATTTGTTTGTTGAGTTTTGGTCTGCATTTCTGTGCATTCCCTGGGACTCTCTTCATTTAATATTGTCATAACTCGATATATATCTATATTCTAAAAATATTGGATATGAGGGTTGTAATAATGTACAGCAGCTCTGGTTCTCTGGTAGATGACAAAGGGTTATTAAGACGGTGAATTAACAATGTGTTTATGGGAATTTTCTGACCAGACTTGTTTGAGAAGCCAAACACTGATTCTGGATATTAATACTTGATTCTATAATTAATATCAAAAATGTTTTTGTCAATGTTTCCCGTACCAGACTAACCAGGCATTGGTGTGCAGGCCTGCAGAAACATCCCCAAACTGTTCCCACAAATCAAAACGCTCTGTGTTCTCTTCAGTGAAATTAAGGGGCCAGGTTCTGAAAAGCAACCCTTACCCCCTCCACTAAACCTGGCTAGGTGCACAATGCCGTCAACCAAGTTCAAACCAATTAAATTCAAACAAATCTGTTTTAGAGAAACAAAAACAATGGAGCATTATTTGTACTTTTTCAGCCACAAACCTAAACTCTCTTCACAGACACCTCACACCAGGCTCCAGTGCTGGATGTTTAGCATTTCAGCTTTGATTTCCTTAGTCCTGCTGTGACAGAAAGCTCTGTCTGTTCATCTCTTCAAGCTGCCAGTGTTATCATTCCCCTCTACTCTTTTGTCTTCAGCTCAGCGCCCTTCCTCACTGCTCCTCATCCTCTCTACCTCTTTGGTGTGGTATCTACAGACTTCCTCTAATCCTCTTGCTCCCTCTCTCTCTCTCTCTCGCTCCTCAACCCTGGTACATTTTTATCACATTTGAGCTTTTAACATGGACACCCCCACACCCCCCCCTCTCAGTTTAATTGCAGTCAGTTCTGCTTCTGTACAAACAGTTTGACATGAGAGAACTAGGTGTTTTTTAAAGAATTTTAGAGATTACAGGTGTTGTTGACACACAGAAGAAAAGATGGTGATAACGGGGAAAAAACTGTAGGATAACTTTACTTTTTTAGAAGCTTCTTTATTTATGTATTTATTTATTCATTTATTTATAGAAATAATTACCTTTGCAACGACAACCCATGGATTGCTATGTTATTTAATGCTAGTGTGAATAATTTCCTCATCATTTTCAATTTTCATGTTGATATTGTACGAGGTAACTGATGCAATTAGTATTATTTTAGCACAATTATGGACCTCTTCAACTTACTTGCACTTTGTGAATCGTTTAAGCAGCTTATTGCGGAATGGTGTGCATCTATTTTTGGTACAGCTGCCATATTTCTAAGGTTTTATATAAATTTTTTAAATTCTAAATATTCCCATTGAAATAAATGGGAGAGAGGCAAACTGTTTATGTCACTCGCATTACAACCATAGGGAAGGTGGGTATTTTAATACACAAACACATTTGTAGTTTGATAGTAACTCCTGCAGCTTTTCCTTCATTATTCACTGCACCAAAGCCAAAACAGAACCACTGAGTCGCTGTGTTTTTGCTGCACTTTTGTAGATGCTGTTATGGGTTGTATTGGATTTATTAGGATGTTTGGACAGGGTCTACAAATGTTAGTCAATTGACTGCTTGATAAAAATATACATTCTTATAAATAATTAAATATAAATAGGACAAAAGCAACAAAAACACTTAAAAATAAGTAAAATAAAGACCCAAAATCGACAGGAAGTTGGCTATTCTGCACCACTTTTGCCTGTATCACACAAATTCTTCATAGACTTTTGAAATGATCATCTCTAAACTCCATCAGTCTTATCTTAAGGCATTCGGGATGTTAAATTGTGAAGCTTTTTTCGGTTCGTTAGACGGTCTGCGTATAGGGGCAGTCGAAATGTGAAACAGGAAGTTGTTAATAACTCAGCCATGCAAATTCCAATCGGGGTCAAATTTACCATGCATCATAAGAGTGCATGTCTGAATAGCAACCTACACTGTCAGTTATAGCGCCACCTTGTGACAACATAGAAAATTACATTTTCTGCTGTTTTTTTAGTGCTATTTCAGGCTATGCTTAAAAGACGTGTTAGAAATTTGGTGCACTTATGTAAGGGACCAAGGCCTACCAAAAAAGTCAATTGAAGCGAATCTCCAAAACCAACAGGAAGTCAGTTATTTTTATTGTGAAATTAAGTACAATTCCAGACCTGCTTTGACAAACTTCTCCAAGAGTTTTTATCAGTTATCACCAAACGCCATCAGTCTTATCTTAAGGCCTATGGGATGTTAAATTCGTGTTTTTTACTTCGTAGAATTATATGCTCATGGCAACCGCCGAAAAACAATGGCACTGAAGGTGCGAGAGCCCTTTGATCGCTGCTTGCATCTTTATGAATTTTTTTAAAATTATTTTGCCTACTTTAAGTGGTAGGTTATAGCCTGTGCTTTAGCCATGTTTTAACAAGTGTTGCAAATTCCTGAGTGATTATATTTTTACTGGTTAATGTTTCAAGTTTTCATGTTCTTATGGGGCAACTGGAATCCACATTAGCTACCGATTTTAAAGCTTCAAAGCTTTAATTTGAACATCCAAAAAGAACACTGTAATATCAGAATATGATAGATATGATAGAAACAAAATGAATGTAGCAGCAGCTAGTTAAATAAAGAGCAAACATCTATTTCATCAGTCCAAACTCAATTAGCAAGTTGTAATACACCATTAAATAAAACCTTAAACCAAGTTTCACAAACAGACTATTCACATATTGCAATATCCATTTTAGAATATAGCATTTGATTCCAAAAATGCAAGTAGTGAACGGTGTAAGATGTTCGAAACTGCTTCAGCAATCAAGACTAAATCCTGTAATCCTTCCTACATGCATACATTGAGTTTTTGAGAACTTCCTCGGGCTGTTTCTTCTAAACTGGAGCGTTTTCAAGCTCTGGGGTTGTTGCTGCTGCCAGTTAGCAGAAATTGGTGCTAACGGGAGGTCAGCAGAAGAAGTGTGTGCTCGAAAAACAAATGAAACTCACTTGGCAGAAAGCTGGAAGGCAACATGAACCACAAAAACCAAGACAAAACTTACATCTATGTGACCTAAGAACCGACAGGAGGTCAGCAATGGTTATTTTCACAATCAAGTTCAATAAATTGAAAAACAAAGTGGAAATGGGCTATTATTGTTCTTTTCAACCTTTTTTGATGAAAATACTCTATTATTTCAATAGTTTATGATGTTCCCGCTCTATAAAATCTCTTTATTTATCTCTGATATACGACTTGGGAACTAAAATTTTAAATCTCTAAACAAATAGCAATAGCGTTCTGCATGAAGCGTCAAACTCTGCATTTACCAGAGGTCCCATGAATAAGTAACTACCTCCTTAGAGGACATGGGACACTAGTCACACTAGAAGGATGGAGAGGAACGAGGCCAAGTAATTACGGTTATGACAAAACATGTACAAACATGAAGCTGCCTGCTTATATAAGTGAGGTGGACCTTGTTAAATCCATCCAGGTGTGACTGAGCTGAAAGACTCTCACTTCCTGGGATAATATATTACTTACTGGGTGTAATTCAAGTAGTCATCTGTCTCCCGTGAGACTCGCTGCTTGCATCAGGCCAAACACATTTATTATCATATCAGTTAAAGTGATTATATGCAAATGGCTCCGCCCAGCAGCCACGTCTAGGTATCAATTATAATGACAGCCAGTCCTGCACGATGCATGTTGTTATGCTAATTCTTTTCAAAAGAGATTTTGTAGAACAGAACAAACAAAACAAAGCAAAAACATCCTACTCATATTGTTTTTACTGCAAAAATCGAGCAAAGCTGAACATATTTCAGCACAAGAACAATTCATCTTTGTTTGCCTCTCTGGTTACTTTTTTTTAAACATTAATAAAGTCTAAACCTGTGCAACTTATTTGAAGATTATAGAGATTATTTTGAGTCAAGGTGTCCAGTTCAACGTTTCTGGTCTTAGTTTGTTATTGTTTCTCAGTTTAGCTTCGATCTTTACTTGTGTTTTAATCAGATTTTCCGGCTTTGTTTGTATAAATAAGCAAATTAATCTGTTCAGAATGACAGGCTCATCATTACAGACTATTTTCATGCACAATCTATGAAGTATGTGGGAGATACTGCCACAAATATTAAATTTCCTGCTAAATTCATAAAGCCAATAGGTTGCGTTATGAATCTACCATCACATAAGCAACCACTCTGTTCAGAATGACAGGCTCTTCATTCCAGATTATTTTCATGCACAGTGGATAAAGTTTGTGGGAGACACTGCCACTAATACTCCATTTCCTGTGCAATTAATAAAGCCAGCAGGAGGCATGATGAGTGTATTGTTGCATTGTTTCAGAATGATAGGCTCTTCATTACAGACTACTTTCACGCACAATGGAGGAAGATAGTGGGGGATACTCTTTTAGAAGGGTCAAATTCACGATGGCCCCACAATAAAAATCATGTGATGGCCTTCTGTGTTTTGATAACTTGTTTGTACACAAAGATTTTGCAAGGTCAACGTTTTTTTTTAAGAGATTTACAAATTAACTTTATGGACCAAATTAATTTCTATAGAAGTTAATAAGAGAAAATTAATTAAATTATACAGACTATAGCTCAACACTGCACTATATGTGACTCACATTTTTGGTGGTGCGTTTAGGGTGGTTGAATCTAGGTTGCTCATTATAGGATGGTAGTGCAGATGCATACACTAATAAAGCTACATTTTTGACAAAGTGTCCTTTTTATCTGAGGTTTAACCAATTAGCTTTTAGGCTGTGCAAATAGTAAGAATGTGCTTTGATTTGACAAAGATTTAACATTTAACCACTGAACTTTTTCTATTCTGTTCACGATCTGAGGCATGTCACAGGCTAATATATGTCACGCAGTTTGACAGAGTTTAAATTAGCCCTGAAAGACGGGGACAGCCCTCTGTGCAAGTAGCTCTTCACAACACTATACTGCCATATCGGAAAAGGTTTTTAAGTGTAGCTCTGAATTACTGTGAAAGATAACATGTCAGTGACATAGACAGAGAGAGAAGGCAAAGGGTAAAAAGAGAACAAACACAAAATCATCAGGGAGTACTTCCAGAGCTTCATGCTGCTTTGCATAACAGCTAAACAAGCATGACAACATAAACACAACCAGCCGTTACGCCTGCGGGTTAAGCTCTGCACCGGAGCAGAAGCCTTACACACATTGTGCCATCATTCCATCTTCCTTTCAACACATTTCATCTTTATGTCCTTCAAAAAGGCCATTTTTTCATTGAGCCATCAAAAAATATGCTCTAGCGTGGTGCTATTGCTTGACATGGTCAAGGTGACCACGGTTACAGTCTATCTGAAGGTTATGGTCGTAACTTCACTCTCAATTATCCTGTTAAACAGACCTCTTAAATCGTAAATGTCTTGCCAGCTAGCTGCAAACTAATGTTAATTACAGCTAGGCTGTCACTAGAGGGGGATAACATTAGCATAGTGTATATGAGGCTGCTTTACCATGTTTCGCTTAATGTCAAGCCCCTCGGGGTGTTTTCTGCTCTAACTTCAAACACAGAAAATGTAATCTCACCCAAATACTATTTTCACGTTCCAAAATGGCAGTAGGCTGCAGTATTTTAGGACAAACACCTCATGTGTTATTATTATTATTTAGTATTCTAGTTTTGTATTTGTAAAAAAAAATGTATTCTTAGTTTAGTTTTTTTGGATACTTGAACTACAATTTGTTCCGATAACCAACAACAAAATAAAAGACTGAAGCTGCAGCAAAGCTGACATTTTGTTGACATTTTTAACCTTCTGTTTGTCAAATTTCTGATGCCACACAAACATAAATTTTTTTCACTCAATAATGTTGTTTAAATAACATTGAATTGTAAAAATAGCATGATTACCTAGTAAAAGATTTTTTCTCATGAAAAAAAACTGCATGATTTTTATAAATATATATAAAAATCATGTTATCATAAATATATTTTTGTGGTAAAAGCTGCATATTTATCCCATAAAAACTGCAATCTTCTTGTAAAAATGGCATACTATCATGTCAAAATGACAATTTTATCATAAAAAATGGCATAATTATGTAATTTAAAAATGTATTGTACAAATGACAGAAATATATTATTAAAAATTCTTGTAAAATCTCCATAACTATCATGTAAAAATTAAATTTTTTTATTCAAAATTCTTGTAAAAATGCTATAAATATATCAGTCAATCTTTTTGTGAAAACGCCTTAATTATCATGAAAAAATGACTTTTCTCGTAAAATGAGCATAATTATCTTGTTTGAAAAATTCTCATAAAAATGGCATAAATACATTTTGAAAATGTACATTTTCTTCTAAAAACTGTATAATTATGGCATAAAATCTGCAATCTTCTTGTAAAAATGGCATAACTATCATATACCAATGACAGCATTCTTGTAAAAACTACACAATTATCTCATAAAAACATTTACTTGTCCCCTTTACGTTTCAAAATGAGCCTAAACTGTGGCACTCTCATGATCCAACGGAAGTTCTGTGATTGACAACTGAGACACCCAATGAAAGAGCGAAGAGTGAACCCGCCTCCAGCACCTTCTAAAACTCTCTTGGCTCACTTGAATAACAACCTCTGCTGCTAGAGAGCAAGCCTGCGTTCCCAGGAACTAACCAGCACTGAATCAGGAAGCACTTCTCTAAACATTACATGTGCCTTTACAGAAAAACATTAACCTTCTTGATTTGATAAAAACTTGTTTTAGTGTTAAACACCTCCTGCGTCAGTTTATTTGTCAATAAACAAATCAAAAGCAAAGCCAGTGATGAACTTTCCAATTAGGAAATCATAATTATTACGAAGAACACAAGAATTTCTCATGGTATTAAGAGATTTTGAGAGCTTTCTGCCTCTTCATGCTCCATTATACTTCTCTCCAGCTAGAGCAAATTGAGTAAATGTCATTGCGTGCACTTTATAAACTCCAGAAGACATTTGAAAAGCTCCAGAGTGCATCCAGAAGCTCCTCTTTTACATGGAAAACTAGATCAAACATTCCATTTAAAATCTTAATGTCACTCTACTCCAAAGAAGCTCTAAAAAACTAAAAGAGACAAAGAGCTTTGTTGAGCTTCAGAGCCTTATTTTTTTATCCCTTTCATCCTTCGATCCATGTTATTATTTGTGCAAGAATGTAAATATGAATTTAAATAAATAATGGCCCAATCAAACTGGTGTTTTTTCAATCTTTGTCCAACAACAATTGCAATACCGCTGGTCTGTTCTATTCGGAGAACAATTTGTTTCTCCATTTCACCTCTCACCTCAGAGCTGCGTCTGTAAATGTACAAACATATAATATTAATTGACTTCCACTGCATCTCTTAGGACTAACACGACTGGCAAACATGTTATTGTTTATGAATAAATATCAACATTATTATCATTATCTTGACAGTGAGGTAAATCTGCAGCTCAACAAATAGATCTTTCATCAAACCAAATACGGTGAGTTAACTGTGCTCCCAACAAACTAGTTCAACCAAAACTCTTCAAACAATTCATTTACAAATGGTACAGATGAAAAAATTCAAATGCATAGGTTTATTCCCCCCACAGTTTGCAGCATTCTGGAACACAGGAAGAGATGAAACTCATTCGACTACGAAATCGTTACAACTGTATTACGTATAACTGTAATACGGAGGGGTATTATACTACGGGGTTGTTTTTCAGGAGCTCTGCCACAGTTTCAGAAAAAGTAATACTTCATTTCTGACTGTTCCATGCCAAATTTGCACGAACAGTTCGGGGTGCTGACATCCTTCAGAAGGAACAGCTTTACGACTAATCTGACATCCACAAAGGGTGGACTGACGTCAAATGAAACCCTATTGGTTGAGCACAAGATGACGCTTGTTCATATGAATTGCAACTCTGAATATTTCAACAGGTTAACAATTCCATTCACTGCTGAAAATATTGATTTAAAAAAAAGATTAATACCTGAACATTTCGATTCAATCAGGTTCCAGTCATGGTATCCTACCATACAAATACTAATATCTATTTTACCATCAGGCTTTGATCTCGTGCACGCTTTGATGATGGAATTTCAATCATATGGATGGTGAGGCTTTGTTTGGAACCTTTGTCGAGAGCCGATTCCATTACGAGGTGCTAAACATGTAACCCAAGACCTAGGGCTGAAACACTTTTAAAAAGAGAAATGCTTTTTAGATCAGATGAAAGTTCAAAGTGAAGCGAGAGTCTTTGTATTAATCCAAGAGTTTCTGATAACTGAGGACGGGAGAGGAATGATTAATCAATTCTTTGCAGGGAGTCGAGTGCTGCGGGTGATTTCATGACAGATAAAACCTTTGGTACATTAATGCGGGGACCTGATGATTACTTTCTTGAAGCTTTCTTTCAGAAACAAAACCCATTCGAGATTAACACACTTCAAATATATATATTTCACAATTTTCAAGCATTTCATTGGAGCTGAACTAGCAAAACCAATGTACACGGTGAGGAAAAGGAGCACTTGACTCCCTACTGATTCTTATAGTTTGTAGAACTATCTTCCCAACAAACCTTTTGAATCTTGGTGATGTAAACATTGTCCAAGTTACTGTGGTTTTGAAGCTGATGTGTGGCAACTTGAACCTTCAGCTCCCAGATCTTCTGTGTGATGACCGGTCTGAAAACTACCTAGGCCAATCCAAAACTTTGATGTGCTTTTCTCTTTCCATATTTGGTTTTTGTCACGCTGGAATACCCCAAAACAAGCTCTTTTCAATGTCCTGGCTTAGAAAAAAAGCTCTAAAAAGACTTGATGTTTTTTTGATGTGATGCAGCTCTCTTATGCCCAAATATCTCCAAATCAACGTTGCCACCATCTTTTAGTGGAGGGAGGGTGCCAAAAAGCTAAAATTTGATCTTACCAAAACAGTTTCACCCAGTTCCCCTCTGAATCAATCAGATGCTCCCTGCTGAACCTAAGACAAGCCTCTGCACAAGCTTTCTTGGAAAAGGACACTTCATGGCCATTAGCTTTTTGGTCTAGGCCAGGGATGTCCGAATGTTTAGTAAAGAAAGTCAGATTGGGTGAGGTGAAAATGTTTGGGAGCCAATCATTTAACCAGCTTTCAACCTTTAATATTATATCAAAGAAAAAAACCATCAGCACAATATTTTTTAAAATCATAAACATTATTATAAATTATTTTATATATTTTTTTAATTATATGTATAGATTTTCTATTTGTAAATATTCGTTTTTAATTTTTGTTTAGTTTTATTTTAAATTAAATACTCATTGTTTACTTTGAACTTCAACAAATGTTAAAGGAGAAATAACAAAAATCTCATATAAAAAAAGAACATACTGCCATCTTCTGGTGGAATACAAAAGAGCCCTTCCCACACTTGTGTTTCATACTGTGGTCAATAGTGAATGTAGGCATTTTCAGGAGTTCATGAGTGCGAGTTTCAAGTTCGAAGGTGCAGGCTAGCTGTAAGCTCAGATGTGTTTGTGTTGACTGACCCCCCTCAACTACCGCCAGCCAATAAAAATCCAGTATTCTGACACAGCATAAAATATGATAATTACAGAATGAAAAACCTAGTTTAAAAAAAGACCTGGAACAGAAAGAACAAGCAGCTTGTGCAGCACAGCTCAACACTCAATTTCATCCAAATATGTGGAGAAGCATTTTGGAGAGTCCCAGACCAGAAGTCAGAGATTGAGAGATGGATGATGCAGGCAGGCACTTCGGGGCTTCAGAAAACTTTATTAGATCATTGAGGGAAGCCAGCCTGGTCTGATAATGACCCTACAACTCCAGCAGATGTGTCTCTCCAGCAGCTTCCGCTGTCAGGGGCCCCTGCGCTCTCTCATTTCGGTGATGAAAACGACCGGGCCATCAGTGTGTGGATAATGTGCAGATGGGACACCAGCCTTCTGTTTGAGAAAGGTGAAGGGCGGTTGGTAATAAAGACCTACAGGTCTCTGATCAGAGCCATGAGCCCCTGTGCCTCGCTGAATAAGTAAGGATCTAATAAGATACAGCATACCTAGAGAATTGCCTGGCTTTGCTGTTAATATCTGTGGGAAACTCCTTCCAGTAAGGAGATTACTGCAGATCTCGGTCAGCCCCAGGGCCTGGCTTAAGGAGTGAAGGACCAATTAGTTTATCTGAAGAGCTGGAGGTTTTCTCTGCCTCCCACGTTGAATCAAACTTCTTCGAGTCTCAATATAATCTACTAAAATCAACTGTAATGTGTGAATGTGGGCATAGAACATACAAGAAAGTACGCTTTTTAGAGGTTTTTGACCAATAACGGACTTCCTGTCAGTTTTGGAAATATGGTCCAATAGACTTTTATGCAAGTAATGGTCCCTTATATAAGTGTACCAAATTTCAAACATGTCCTTCAGCATGGACAGAAATAGCAGTATAAAACAAGCAAAGAATATATCCAATTCTATGTTGCCACAAGGTGGCGCAATACCTGACACTGTAGGTTGCTATATTCATATTTGTTCAGACATGGACTCTTAACACCCATGCCAAGTTTGAACCCAATCAGACAGTGCATGGCAGTATTATAAACCACTTCCTGTTTATGGGAAATTTCTGCCATGAGCGCATAATTCAATGAAATCAAAAAAGCTTCACAATTTAACATTCCATATCCCTCTCCCACAAATAGAGAATCTATTTTTTTTCCTGCCGGAGAAACGCCTCGTGAATGCAAAAAAAACAATCCACATGGGACTATTCCAGTTATACCAGTCACAAAAAAACTATTATCTTCTGCATAAAAGGCCAAATGTCTTACTCTGAATTCAAATGAACCTGTGAACATACATCTGGCCAGGATTGCATCATCACAATGCTTGCAGAAGATAGAAACAGCATGAAAAGACACAGTTTGCCATTTAGTACCATGGTGGTTTCTGACCTATTTTCTAAAGCCCATGGCACCCTATGTTACAAAGATCAAAATCT
Organism: Danionella cerebrum; assembly: GCA_007224835.1. Taxonomy (NCBI): domain Eukaryota; kingdom Metazoa; phylum Chordata; class Actinopteri; order Cypriniformes; family Danionidae; genus Danionella; species Danionella cerebrum. The sequence continues at coordinate 528,513 of SRMA01025691.1, forward strand.
GCTGGTTAAAAGTCTGAATGGTCTGTCAGTATGGGGGTCTCCATGTAAAAATACACACTAAACCCCAGCCGGGTGGTGAATGTGTGATGTCAATGACTGTTTACGTTCACACCACCAACACTTTGTGCCGTGACTCCATGGTGTGACATCATTCTCAGCCACTTAAACTGTGCATGTCTGGACTTATCTGCTGCCCTCCGAGGCTGAATGTCACACGACAGGCCGATCGCTTTAATTAAACCCTCAGGGAAATGTGTTAATTACTGCTCAGCTCCTGTGTCTGCGGGGGAACGTATTGGATCTGATTGTGATGCACCCTGGAAACCCCAGACTTTAAACTTTTGTTTTGAAGCAAGTTGTTTTACTTAAAACATTTGTGCAATTCATTGTAAACTCTTTGTTAGCCGCTAGTCATAGTACCTGGTTTTCTACAAACACTTCAGTTGCTTCAAGAACATTTTAAAGAGTAAAGTTGACATTTGGGTTGCAGTCTTGGAGTTTTCAACACATTTGATAATTGTAAACAGCTCCGGCTAAAAGGTGTTTCAACCATTGGGGAAAAGGGTGTTTTAACACTTCCACTTTTGCTAGTAGGAGAGGTAAATCTGTCATGAGCTGAGAAAACAGGGATTGCTGTTAAAGTATAAATTGAGAATAAAAGGGGAGCCTCATGACCAAAAGCAGAACTGTGGAATCTTCATCTAAATATGGTTTTGTAACAATTTGTGGCTTTTCCATGTCCTCCATGCCAGCAGGGGCACCCAGTTAGCTTTGGAGCTAAACAAACACCAGTGTAACACCAGAGTACAAAGAATCCCAGACATCTACTTCCCCATTCCAGAGACAACCTTCCCACAAGTGAAAAAGGGCAAAATATGTAACTTTTTCACCACTAGGTGTCACTTGGAGCAAACGGTAGCACTCTAGTCCACTTCACAATGCAACCGGGGTCCTCAAATCTGATTTGCTTTCTATTCATTTGTCAAACCTATCACACATTACTTTCAGTCAAAAGCCCAGTGCTCCATCAGTGTTTTCCACCGGTGCCTACCTGATCTAATTACTAGTTCTGCCCTTTCTCTGCTCTTGTTTTGATCGAGTTTGAACAACGGCTCACAATAAAAGCCCCTTCCCAGCAGGCCAAGCACATCTCCCTGACACTTCCTGTTCAGGACGGCTACATCTCACAGAACTCGATTGATTGTGTGGATTGATTCGTTTCAGGCAGGGGGCAACTTCCTAATCACTTCTGTTGGCTGGCTCGACACGGGCAGAATAAGACATCGGGAGACAGGACCTGAGATGCACGATTATAGATCTCACTCTTTATCTTTCTCATTAGGCCTGCTGGTTCTGGCTGCTCAGGGTTGATCTGTGTGAGAGCAGGGGAATTCTCCGAACATCATACGGCAGCCAATCAAGCAAAACAAAACCCACACACATCATAGTTTTCAATGATAATAAAACAAATAACCAACTATTTTTGGTGTCTCCTGAGAAACTGTAGTGAAGCACGGAATCACAGCTAGTTAGAACTTTTTGCCAGAAGAGCTAAAGAGCAAGCTGAGAGGAGGGTCATTGTTCCAGCAGTAGGAGGGCACCAGAGATGGAGAGGGTCACTATGTGAAGTGCTTTAAAATCACAGTGTGATATAAACAGGAGGAATAAGCATGGGCACCAGTGGGCAGTAGACAGGACTTACCCCGCAGGAGCTCAGAGCTGGAGTGTGGCGAGGCATGAGCGCGGAACAGCTGCCAGTCAAAGTCATCCTCCTCACCCTGGCTGAACTCGCACAGACTGGGGTCCGAGTCCTCTTCAAAAGTGCAGCCGGCTGTACACAGAGAAAGAGGGAGTGAAATGAGGCTACATTTACTTCTTATGCATAGCTAAAATCACAGTGGTCAACACTATGGTGCCAATTGTGTGGGCCTGTGTAAACACTGTCACAGTGTTTATAACACTATTTGAGTTGAATAAACACTGCCGCGGTGTTAAATGTAACAATAATTAAATTGAAAAAAGACACCGCTCCAGTGTTAAAGGTAACACTATTTACACTGAATAAACACTACTACAGTGTTAAATGAAACAGTATTAAAATTAAATAAACACTGCCCCAGTGTTAAATGTGAGTTGAAAAAAAACATGGTGTTAAATGTAACACTATACAAATTGAAAAAGATTGCCACGGTGTTAAATGTAACACTAAATGTAATATTATATTTAAAAACACTGCCCCAGTGTAAAATTGACACTATTCCAGCTGAATAAACACTTACACAGTGTTAAATGTAGCATTATAAAGTTGAATCAACAACTAACTTGTTTTTTTTTCTTGTGACACCAGTAGTGTTAATTTTACACTTTTTTAACTATTTAAATTAATTTTTTTCAGATCCATATTACATATTTATTCAGCCATTCCAGCAGTAGTTCACCGTAACACAGCCTGAGCCACCAGGCACATCTGCTGAGCCCCAGAGAGGTAGCCCTGTAGGGTGATCAAGAGCAAGCAGGCGGGAAGGGCACAAATCCCTTCCCATTTTGCGGGCTGGAGCCAGCTCAAAGCAGACGCGTAAAGGAAGCAAGCTGGAAAGGGCTCCGACAATAACCGTAACAGGAAGGTGACCCTCATAGTCCAGTGCCTCCCAAATGCCCCTCTGAGCTGGTCCCCATCAATGAAAAACCAGGACAGAGGTACATCTGTTGAAAACCCAACACGAGCTCCTCAGATCTTTACCATTAAAAAGTGTATTAGATTAATGGCAAGAACGCGGTAAAAGTAGTTTTACTGAAAATAGTTTTAGAGAAAACAGAAGAGAAATGTGGCAAAAGATACATTACAGTTGAACAGTAAAATGGAACCAAAAAGTAATTTATCCCAGTTCACATTTGATTTCAAACAAGAACACAACATCAGGTCATTTCACAGTTAATAAAACTCTCATGATTCTTATAAAGATTTCCCAAATCCGATTTTCAATTCGAGAATCCAGACAAAATTACTTAAATAAGGCATGAATAAATATAAAACACTTTTTGAAGTTTCTGAACAATATGAATGAATTCAGAACATTTCTCAGTTTGAAAATACCATTACATCAGAATAAAGACTCTTTATGTGGCATTTCCACATCCATCTTACAACATGTAGCCGGACTTAGATGAAATATTCATTTACATAGCAAATCAAAATAACACAATCATTAAAAATCTTGTGATTTCAATCTCTGTAATTCAAAAGCCTCACGGAACAAAAGAGAAAGAGAGAGCTTTGGTCCCGGGAGCTTTCATTTATGCCACTCGCTAACAGTTCAGCACGGAGATCTGCGGGTAACAGATAACAAAGCTGACAAACTGAGACTTCTTTCGGCAATTACTGCTCTTCTATGAAAGCCAAACACATCTGACAGATTCTCAGAAGATCCTGAGAAAGCTGTGGAATACCCGGCTTTACTTTGCATCAGTGCATGTCTTCTTGAAGCGATTTAGCATCAGTAGAGGGTAGCAACAATCGGGTCATCCTCACGTGATGCCATATTTGCCACGTGAACCAATATTTGAATTCATTTTCTGTCCAAGCTTGAAAGTGTTCTATGTGTATGTCTTCTGATCAATCTACTTTGTAAAGAAATGTAAATGTGATGATGCCTCTTGAGTCAATGTTGTCGTCACTGACTCGAAGAGCTAAAAACAACATCATTTAGCACAACAGCACAATAATCGAGCTTAAGCCGCGGCTATGGATGAAGCCCTTTGGCCAGAGAGCAGAGAGGCGTTTGTTCACGGAAACTCATCCAGCTGTTGGTTTATTAATGTGAACAAGCTCCCTTCGGAGAGCCGAGCTGTTATTAGCCTTCATTAAAATAAAGAATTAGCTTGTCTTCTAGAGACCAACAGCTCCAGTGAATTTTAAAATTTGGTTTCAGTTTCAGATGCTTCTAATTTAATGGCCGTTAACGGCTTGTTTGATCGGTTTTGTGTAGGTGGAGAGGGGATTGGTTAGATCAGATAAGCAAATTAGGACAGACCTTTATCGTGAAAGTCTCCAGATTCTTTTCGATTGGAACATAGTGTTCCTCAGTAAAGACGAGTGATTAATGTAAGCCTCTCTTTTGGCACAACTTGGATAGTCATGTAAAAAGGCCACCAAACGTCAGCCATGTCAACTGAGTACTAAGCTCCAATCAATCGTAAGAAATGCATTTAATTCTATTTTATTACTAATCTGAAGTATTGCTTTCTTATCAAAACCCTCTAAACTTCCAATTCCTTTGCCGAGGAAATCCAACTACATCACAGTACACAGTTACCTGTGCCTCATGCTAAATAGTTCTGAATGCTTTGCTGGCTAACTGAGAGAAAACACGTTTGGTTTCTTCCTTTTCATTTATTTTAGCCTTATATTTTGGTTTTGCAAAACCACGCTGACATCTTTGAAAAAGAATAAAGCTAATTTGGAAAAACAAGGAGGTACAGACCTCCCAATTGTAAAGTACTGGATCCAGCAGGATCATGATGGAGGTGATGCATAACCAATGTGACATTGTTTACAACGTAAAGACTCTAAAAAACACTAAATTACAATGAAAAATAAGAAAAAAACTTTTAAAAAGAACACAAAATTAAAATCTACGATGAGGTACAGACCTCCTTGTTGTAAAGGACTGGATCCAGCATGATCACGATGGAGGTGATGCATAACCAGTGTGACATTGTTTAAAACACAAAGACTCTAAGAACACTAAATTACAATGAAAAAAAAAGAAAACAAACTTTTCAAAAGAATATTACATTAAAACCTAAGCTAATTTGGTAAAACGACGAGGCACATGACACATTGCAAAGCAATGGACCCAGCATGATCGTGATGGAGGTGATGCATAACCAGTGTGACATTGTTTAGTTAAAAACTAATTTGTTACATTTGTTGAGGTGACCACCGCAACACTCAACAACATCAACATCACTAACAAACTAAAATGGAAAAGCAAGAAATACATGAGGTATTTCAGACATTTACAATATTTCCCCTCATTGACCCCTGACACATGTTGAGAGCATCCAAAATATTCGGCAAGCACCAAAAACTAAAACTCAAATGTGATGAAGCTGTTTGAAAAGAAGAAAAACTGCTGAAAAAATGAGTTTTTCTCAGATGCTTAATGTTGTTGCTAGCTACACAAGATCTGGCCGGAGAAAAACAGGACAAGACAAATAGGATGTTGTCAGCAGATGAGGGGAACGTCTTGGATTTATCTAGAGCAGTAATGTTCAAGAGAGGCAATTTGTTTAACAATACTTTGAGGTTAGCTCTACCTTGCCAAGGGATATTTAAAGAGTGTCCCACTTTGAAATGTGCATCCTATCTGAACCTTGTGTCGCCTTCTGAGTTTACACAAACTACATTCTCTCCAGACATGTTCTCTTGTGGCTCGTGACATCCCTCATCACTTCTTCTGTGAAGGCAGTTCTTGTCCCACACCTTGAGACCTAGTTTTTTAGCACTGGCTGTAAATTACTGAAATGGGATGTCAACAAAAGCACCAGTACCCCAACCAGCACAAATCTATCAAGAATGCTATTTTTGAGTATTCGATTATTACAGGTACGTTCACTGTTGATCTGTTTATAAAAAAATTAAGGCTAGGCACAAATTTACAAATAAAACTAGTGTTTGATGCACATTGATATTAAGGCTTTTAGAACATAGTGTGGAGTTATTTTTGAATAAACCCAACGAAGCAAGCTGCACAGAACACCGTAATCAAAGCGACTGCATCTCTAATGCAGTTTAGCACTCCATTCACAGATTTTTATAAACACACATAGCTGGAGGCAAACGAGGAAAAATCTCTTTGTGGTCTCTCACCACCTGCCACCAATGGTTAACATTGGGCACCAGAACACCACTCGAGAGCAGAAGAACAAACAAACTCTGCGGCACTGTGGGGACTTTCAGATGACGTTTTGGAGCTGAGAAAAAATATATAACTCAAGAAGCGGTGACAGTCTGTTGAAATGCTAAAGGGGTCATAAAGTTAGAAACCAAAGAGTGCAAAGTTCCACATTTTTGTTTTTTTATTAACTGCTATGCAGCTTCTGGAAATGTAAGATTCATACTCCACTGACGCACAGCACTCCACTAGTGGATTATTCAAATAATCTCTATATGTATTTATCGATGAGGGGATCAAACACAACATTTATTAATAACGCGTCAAGTCAGAGTCCAACTTTTCCTGGTGTTTGGATAAGGCTCCAGTATCATGATAATTAGAGCAGTGAATTATTCTTGATTTAGCCAATACCAAAAAGCATGGTGTCTCTGTAGAAAAGTGTCATGGCACAAAGTATGAATTATATTAAAACTTTAGCAAGGAATAGTGTGAAATGAAGTCATATTGAATCAGACTTTCCCTTTTGTCAGTGGATAAATGACGCAACAGATGGCCCGAGGTGTGTTTTCCTCACATTATTTGTTACTTCATTAAGTCTTTGGGTCGAAAATGACTGATGTTTTTAGGTCTTTGGCAGTATATAAAATGTCCTGTTGAGATTCGTCCCAGAGTATTCCAACACCAGAGAAATGTGATGTTAAACAACCCGACAAAGACTTCGCTCATTCAAGCCGGTTTCACCTAATTCACTTATTTCACCAAAGAAACCTGGAAAAAGAGGAAAACCTCCAAACCTGGATCCACTGCCAAGATATTTAACCATTTATGCTAAAAATTGTGCTGAACATCAGCGATGAATCTCACAGGCAATGAAGGGTACTTCACCAGAAAGTAATGTTAAATTGATGTTCTTCATACTATTTCTGGGTTTCTTGCTACCGGAGCCTCTCTTTCATCCTTACAACGATGTATTTTACAGGTGCTTCCAGCATTGTAAGCAAAGTCTTATTGAAGAGTTTTTCCCAAAAAACCATAACTATAGATTTGAATAAAAATTTATTTTCTTGAAAAAGTTGTTTGAGGAAATTCTCAACATTCTGTTCCAAACTTTTTCCTTTTTTTCCACAAAATGCCATAAATCCAAGGCATCAATGTAAATGTTTTCATTCATTTAATGAAACTGTTCAAAATACAAAAAAACAACTAGATATATTGAATTGAGTGAAGGTATTGGACATTTCTTCAAATTGCAAAGTTATCCGCTGCCCAGTCTTCTTTCGCCTCCCAGTAACTTTGGGATGTCTTCTGTGGACTTTATCGACTGGAAAATTACCTGATTCTGTTTCGTCTTGAAGAAATACGGAAGTTTTTGTTTTGTTGTTGTTTATTGAGTTTCGGAACCCAACTCCACAAATGTTGTTTACCATTAATCTTATCCCCAGGAATTGATTTGGTTGATTCCAAAAAAAAAAAAAAGAATAAATTGCCATCAACACCCACTGTTTAAATCATAATCTCTAAAATCTAAAATCAGCTGCTTTGTGATTCCCGTCCCATGAGCCCTAACAGCTCAATCCACCAATGATCAGACATTCCCTCACCGTTCAGGTACGCAGCAGTCTGGGGTGAGCTTTTCTGTTAGCCTCATTAGCATCCTGGTGCACACAGCTCCAACCGAACACCAACACAAAGACAAACCCTGTTAATGTAGAGCCTGGAAGTCTCCACCATGAGGCCATTCATCCATTCCCAACTCTCGCATCGAGTGCATTTCATTTCCTAACCCTGCGTTTAATGAGCTGCTCTAAACTTGTGGACTTTGGCAGCCTTAAGAGATTGGAGGAAATATTAAGAATTCTTTCCATGCTGGAAGTAAAAATGAGCCAATGACGGATGTGTGGCTGTAGACTGCAGGCGTCGATGCAACAATCCTTTCTGCTCTTATAGTAGGAGTAGGAAAATTAAATGAATGATATACTGAAACATTCCTCACAGAAAACTGACCAGAGGACCAATTCAAATTACATCCTCATGTTTGTATTTAAAACAAAAAAAGTATTTTCATAAAATTTAAACCAGATCTGATGAAATTGAAAGCACCTGAGCATGATTGTAAGCTTGGAAAAAGCCATCACCGAAACCCAAGAGGTCTGTGTGGCTGCACTTCTAGAAGTAGCCCCTGAATGCTAAGAAGACTCAGTGTTGAGATCTCATTGGCTGGAGCCCAGAGCAGTCAGAGCTCATCCTGCCACCTGCTGCACTTCCTGTCAATACAGCTGCAGTAGGTCAGCGGCTGCGGACAGCTCAGTCACAGGAAGCGGGTACAACACAAGCAATGTTCCGATCAAGAACTGGAGTTTCTAAGAGTTCTGCAAGACTGTTTGAAGGTTAAAGGATTCCAATGTTCATTTTAGCACATCTCTGCAAAAACATCTGCTCCTAAAGGATAATTTGTTGAGTGTGATGGCTGTTTTGTGCTCAAAGAAGCTTGCACTAATAGGGATCTCTGCGTGTTTGAACGATGTGAAATTATGCTCACAACTAGTGGCTGTGGTGTTTTTTCTCATCCATCCTCGCCTATGCTAATGTTTTATCTCATACAGACACAAAAGCTGATGTTCAGCACCTAAAAAAACTGCACAGGAAGATGTGGATAGAAATGCTCTTGCCAAATTGTAATATCATTGTTTCCAGAAAAGCTTTGAATTTACAAAGATTAAATCCATTTTAAAGGTAATAACAAGGTCCAAAATAGAATTCTCTCTACTTAGAAAGGAAGCAAGATGACGTCCCTCTGAGAACCAGTGGTAGGTCACGCCAATCTGCAAATCAGTGGGTTGGACTGCTTCCAATTTATCATTTTCTAGCTAGAGAATAAGTCATAAGTGCCTCAAAAATTCTACTAATTAAAGATGGAGAGCAGGAAAGAGGGAATGTTTCAGTCTGCCTTCCAGGAACACATATGAATCTTTCTGATGAAATCGAGAGAGGTGTTTGACTCAACAAAGTTCAAGAGCCCTTTTTCATAATTCGTATTCAAACATATGCATATGCAGTTTCCTTTCAATCACAAAAGTCTTAATTTCAGCTGTGGAAAATCGTAATTTCAACTGTTGTATTAAAAAATTGTGCAAACAGCTTTTGTATTCATTACTTTATAAATACCTGCCTTTTTCCTGCTTAAATGGGGAATAAACTGGAAGTTTTACCTCTCTAACTTGCCAGCGGTTTGCATATACATTACTACCTTCTCCAATGCTCTTGTCAAATCAAAATATTAATATGCAAGAAAGTGTAGAGCACATATATTACAGTAATTACAAAGCAAAAATAAAGCTGCAAGCAGCGATCAAAGGGCTCAAGTATTTCAGGCACTTTAGCCTTTAAGTGGCAACTGTTTAGGAGGAGTTTGTTAAAGTATGAGTTGTGCAAATGTACCCTATTTAGAGTGTTTTACAAAATAATTGACTTCCTTAGTACTTTTTGATAAATCTTGGTCCCAAGTGTTTCAAACATGTACTTCAAAAAGTGTGAAATAGTGGTGCGAAACAGCAGAAAAGGGATATATCATGTGGCAAAACATATGGCAAGTTTAATGTTATGGCACTGTATGGCTAAGTTTTTTACAAGTTCCTGTATCATGGCGAAATGGTCGGTTCTACGAAGTCAAAAAAGGTTTGCAATTAAATATTGCTGAAGCCTTTAGATGAGACTGCCAGAGTTTGATGGGGAATATCTAGGCGGAGTTCTTTAAAGTAGTACTAAATATTACAAGAAAACTCAAAATAACTGATTCCGTGTTGGTTTTGGAAACTCCTCCATCTTGCTTTTTTTTGTAGGTCTTTGTCCATGACATACATGTTGCAAATTTCAAAAATGTCCAAACATGGAAATAGCACTGTAAAACTGCAAAAATGGGATATTCCATGTTGCCACTAGGTGGTGCTAAAACTGAGACTTTAAATTGCTGTAAATATTTGTTCAGTCATGGACTCTTAACACACATGCCAAGTTGGAACCCAATCAGATATTATATGGCTGAGTTGTTAAGAACTTCCTGTTTAGGGCGAAATTTCAACTTTTCGACAAAGTCTAAAAAGCTTTGCAGTTTACCATCCAATATGCCTTGAGATAAAACTGATGCAATTTCCAGAAGAAGTTTGCAAAGGTATGACAAAAGAAAAAGTGGAAATTGCAGAAAACTCCACTTAGAAAGGCTCTGAGTTCCAAATGAAGTAAAAAAACGGACCAAGACCACTCAAAAAATAAAGCTCAGTCCTATTCAGATGTATTTAGCTATGTAAATCTTATCTAATCATACTAAAAACAGGAAGTGATTACATGAGATGTGACCATTGAGATGCTGCAAGGATCTTGTTGTTATATTACGGCAAATACTGGTGCTTGAACATTTTAGAAGATATGTGTGAGCTCCCAACTGGTAAAGATAACCACATATGCAGATGCGAATAATGCATCAAATCTGGTGCTTCAGACTTTCAGATCCTTCCGGAAGGATCAGATCCTTCATAAGATCAGTTTCATTGCAAAAAGCGTGTGTTGCACAGACTGACCGCTCAGTTTGTGCATGCATTGCTACTTTGCAAGGATTGGTAGGTTTACAGTTATTGCTCACACGAACCAAAAGATCCACACCTCCAGTGAGAACACGGCCTTTAAATTTCCAGTCTCCAATAAAACTACTTATAATATTCAAACGGATACCATGAAACGCATGTCTGTCTATTTTGGTTCCACGAGAAGACCAGACCGTAATTCCCCAGCAGACAGAATGGTCCCTGGAGTCGTTACTAGGCAAAAAAAAAAGTATTGTGTTTTCACTATATTTAAACCAAATTTTAATGCATGTATTCACACAGACAACCCACACAAACACCCATGATGAGAGGAAATCGCTAGCAACACTCTCCAGGATCCAAACAGAGCGTTGGAGAAGGACAGATGGAGGAATGGGGATGGCTAGTCTGACTTCACACGTATCCATTTACACATGCTGTCTCACTGGAGAATCTGTCACAGAGAAACCACACAAACAGCTGCTAGCTAAACATGCAAACACACACATTCCACTGCTAACAGGAACAACACTCCTCCTACTATGCACTCGATAAAAACTCCACAACATGCAATTATAGTTCCGTTGCTATTGCGTACTACCCTCTAGGGGTGTAACGGTACACTAAAATCATATTCGGTTCGATACAGTGTCTTGGAGAGTTCGGTTCGGTTAATTTTTGGTACAAAACAATAAGAGCTTACAAAATCTTTATTTTGAAAAGCTGCCAATACACAATAGAATTCTTGCATAAAATATATAAAAGTGACACATTTGGGTGATATTTTAAATAATTGCACTCTTTATAAAGAAATACACATTTTTTTAATAAAAAATTAAATACTGCAACTAGTTAGGACCGGAAAACTTCAGCAACAGCTTCAGCTTATATATCAACAAAACTAACTATTCAAATTTTAAGTTTTAGGCTAAAAAGATTAACCTATACACATTTTCTGAAGAGAGCACAGATCTGGTTGCAATGACAATATCTCCAGCAGTAGAAAATGTTAGATGTGTTGCCTGCCCGATCTCCGTGGAACAATGTCGGCATACAACTTTAAATTTATCCACTCGTCTATCCCCGTTATGTATTTTAACAGAGAAGCCAAATTGTTCCCAAACAGGAGACCGTAGTGAGGTGGGAGGGTCTTCAAGCTCTGGCTTCTCTTTCGCTGTTGCCATTTCTCATAGCTACCCGTGCAGCTCTACAGTGCGTCACTCAATAGCGTCCGTGCGGAAACTCACCTAGGAACATTGTTCCGCTGATCTTAATATCGCGCTAATAATACATTTATATTATTTAATAAAAAAAATATACCGAAACGGTACGCAAGTGTACCGAACCGAACAGGCTGCACCGAAACGGTTCAATACATCCCCGTGAACCGTTACACCCCTACTACCCTCGTATGTAATCCAAGCGAAACTAACGAAAAGCCATCGCAAAGGCCTCTAAACAGCGGTCGAAACTTCTCACAAAAATTCAGGTCAGTACTTACTGGCCTTAAAGCTCACTAAAAAGTGGAAAATGCAAATCATAGAAATGAAATATTTCTTATTTAATATTAAAGTGCATATGGCAGAAAATGCTAATGTTGTAAAACTGAACTGGGAGTAAAACGCACATAAAGCAGATAAAACCCTTGTCTTTATTATTTCAATGACACAATTTTATTTTTCATGTAATTTTTCTGTTAAAACTTGGCAGTTTTTTGGGAATTTTTATGTGAAGTTATTTTTTTCTTTCCACACAGAAAAATTCTACCCAAATACTATAGTTGTTTTTATGCACTTTGATAAAAATTAATAACCTGTGTCACATTACATTCAATGTATATGTGCCGCATTAAAAGATGCCTCCTCATTCAGACTCAGGTCGTGTCCATCAGACAAATTCCTTACTTCGTCCAATATTTCTTGGTGGCTCTGTATTTTGTGCCAGCTTTCGAAGTGTGAACTCCTTATGTTTAATGGAGGTCTGTTTCTGGTAATTAACTGTAATAAACTGTGATTCAAACCTCATATGAGGAACTAGCCAATCTGTATCCTCACAAGTCCGCCTATCCTTGAGTAGTCAAACGGCATGCTCCTGATGACCTGAGTGTCTGCACTGACAAACCCTGAGCTGTTTACTTGCAGGATAATGAGAGATGGGCTGCGCACTTGGCGAGATCCTCTCGAGGTCTAATCAGACAGGTACTGTGGCAGCCATGCTTGGTAATGAGTGTAGACTTGACCAAGGTATGCGGTCGGGTTATACAGCCAACTGCATACTGAGCATTATGGCAGGATTAACAAAAGGGCACATTTAGCATGATGTGGTCCTTAGGCATGAACAATGTTTTTAAAGTGACGCTCACACAAAAAATGGCTCATTTGTGCTTTAGTCACATGAGAACTGTCTCTATTTTTGGTTCAACGGTGCATTTCACCTTTGACTTGATGGATGTTGTAAAACGTTGCACTAACAATTCAACAGTGCTGCTGCTGCTACTACGAAGGACGTTCGTTTTTCTATTTATTCTGCTGAAAGCTCTGCATTGTTATTGAGTCTCCCATAGTCTTTACACTAAAAACACAATAGAAAATTCTCTAAGACTTACGCGCTGAACTTAAAACTTTGATTTTACAAAATCATATAAAAGTTATTGGCATAACAACTTGGCATAATCACTCAATGGAATAGTAAAAATACCACTTTTTTATAAAAGAACAACCTTTTAAGAAGAGACAGACAGATTCATCCTTCATAAAAGCATCAAGCACACACCAAGCAAGTCAGTCAGCAGATGTAAAATATTTTAAAGCAAAACATGATTTTTACTCCTTACTAGAGCTTGACGCCTTGTGACACATCACTTTTACATATCGACAGCACATTATAAAGAAAACAAGCTTGTATACAACCCTCAAAGAGCAATAGATACTATTCACAAGGAACAAACACAAGCTGTTTGGTGTATTCTTTAAATCTCATTCATCTGATACTGCGCCATGATTCTATAATCATTTTCAGACAGACAATAGACTCTCGGTAAGACTGAACGGGCTTTTTAGGTTAGTTTCATCATTAGTCATAAGGGATACATTTTAAGGTGCCATGGAATTTCAAAATGCTTATAAAATAGAATATTTGTAACTTTAAAAGCCTTAGAATAAATTTGAAACACTCAAATTACATCAATTTAATGTTTCAAACTATTCAAATAATTTTACCCTGATTTTCCCAGTGGCACCAAGTTTATGACACTGTGAAAATATTTTCTTTCAAAATTGTTGAAAATGTGTAAAAACAGCATTTGGAGTGACAGTAATAGTAAAAATACCAGTTTTAATTTTACATTTTCGAAACATTTTAAAGCAGGCATCGAGTGATGTAACATACGGTAACATTTGAGATGTATTCATGATTTTTACTTCTTACTAGACCTTTTTTTCTATAAATGTGGGAAAAACAGCATTCAGAATTTGTCATCTGCCGAGAATTTTCAAGAACATTTCTGAAACTGGTACGATATTAGAAAAACAAAGAACATGTTGCAGTTCAGCCCTGTGAAATAATATTTTTTTTAGACTGATGAAAAAAAAGATATAAAAATACATTTTATACATTCTGACAGTTTTAAAAAAGCTGTTTATACAGCATTTATTCATCGTGTTTGCTCATTTCGGAGTCATTTAGAGGTCTTGCCTTGAGAGTTGCAAACCCACACATTTTTGTGCATTTTTATGTTTAGTTTTTCTGTCAAATGTGATGAAAATGATGCTTCTATGTAAAGCTTAACATTTTTAGACTTTCTCTTGAACAAAGTGTTTAAAAAAACTCCATCGAGCGTTTGTAGATTGAGAATCCCAGGAAGTCCCTGAGCTATGAGAGCAAACAGCCATGAGGAATGTCAGGCTGCCAGCAGGGGGCAGTGTGTTAAGTCTAATAGTCCCGCAGAGCTCACTATGACTCACTGTTAAGACGATAATTAAAGGCACCACTAAGGTGAGGGATGAGACACATGCCTCAACTCACTCCAGGCCACACTTCAAAACTTCAAAGGCTGTCATGTTAGAAAGTCAACTTTACACCGCTACTGAAAACGACCAAAAAGCAATTCCCAGAATCCCGCCCATGCACTTTCATTTTCAGCTCCTCACAACCGCTCCTCACAGCTCGTGGCTGTTCTTGAAAATACTGTTGGATCTGAGCAAGTTCTCACCATGCAGACCGAGCTGCAAGATGCCTCCAACATCATGTCGCAAATGATGAGGTATAATAAAACCCTGGCAATCCAAATATGAGCGTAGTAAAAATGTGATCAGTGGCCATATGCCCCATGTGACTGGCATTGGCTCTGCTAGTGAACGTTGACAGGGCACAGGTGAAGGAGAAAAGGTTCTTTTGCAGAATACACTCCATGCCATCGGATATATAAGTGTCAATGTGCGTACATTAATAATGAGATTTATTACAGACTTTAGTCTGGATATTGTTGCAATGCATGTATTATTTGAAATAATTTCAACACAAGGTTGCCCTTTCAAGCCTATTATCTTATTTGCATAATTTATTGTGTGGATTTGCATATTTTAAACACCTGCAAAACAAACACATACGATAGAGCACTGCTTCTTTTTGTAAATGAAACCAGAGCTAGACTTGTATATAATGTCTCTGAGAGCTGTGCTCTTCGATAAACAGAAAACCAATAAAAAGGTTATAGGAACCGATCGTACAATCGGAATGGAATGCTCTTCTGAAACTCTATTGAAGACTCTAAATTCCCTGTAGAAGCCAATGGTAAAGCTGGCCTTGCAGTGAGATGGTGACTTTTAAAAATACAAATTGATTACTTAATGGTGCATAATGATCTTCAATGGTACTTTAATGGAAATTCTAAATCTCTTGAGCTTAAAAAATAAAAGGAGCAAGAAGCCAAGCTGCTATACAAGGTGCATAGGATTTAGACGCCCAGAACAACAGGGGCACTCTCCCAAGCTCCAGAATCCATTCTAGCAAAAAGGACTCAGCTAGTCACCTCCATTCTCTGCCACCCTCCACCCCCCACCACCATTAAAGCCAGACGTCTCTTCTGAGAATATTCTGGAATTCATTGTGGTGAAGCTTTTATCTATATAACTATGTATGGCATTAACTGTGAATTTGCTGGTAGCAGAATCTGGCAAGTTGAGATTGTAAGCCCTAAACATGATGCAGAAAATATTCATTGTTGCAAACGCCATGATAGTTAATCTCCACCATTCTCATTTTTCGACCATTGCTGTGCTGCAGCGGAACATGGATATGCAAGATTAGATGATGATCAACAGCAATGGCCTGTCACCGAGATAATGAGAAAGTCACTTCCTATTGCAAGCTGTGAAGTAGATAGTTTAATTAGGTAGGCATTATTAATTGAACGTGAATTATTTAGCATCTGGGCAATAGCACAAATAATTTCCTGCAGATGACTATTCCTGTCATTGTACATGACACTCCACTTAATATCCTCCAACCAAGACACCCAAGAGCATATCGAAAACTTTTACTTTTACCAAAAAGTTGTGAAAACCTTACTTTCCCACTCACCAGACTGCCTTAGCGCTTTCAATTTCCACACTGATTGGTGGATTGGACAAGCCACTGAAGCCACATCACTCCGCTAAAACACTGTAGTTCCACGTGGCAACAGCACGGTTGAATACGACACAAACGCACAACCCGCTCAAACAAAAGGCTCAGTTTAAAAGACATTGTTGACTATTACGTGTTGGTACTGACAGAGTATCTCAGTAGTTCCTGCAAGACGGAGGCATTGGTCCTATGGACTAGCAACCTGAGCACATCTTGGACATCATCTCAAGGTACATTCATAGACAGATGCTTTACTCCAGGTCTGAGAGGTGATCACTCAGAGGAACACCCACCACCACTTCAGGACCTGTTTTAAGGAGGTCATACGGGATTATTTCTACCTGATTTACAGACATTGCATCAAAGTTTTTTTTTACTCCAAATCCAGACCTCCTTGGGGAAACACAATGGATTTCCTTTGATAGTTTTTAGAGTATTTAATGAGAATATTGCATTTTTCCGATCTAGGTGTGTATTTTAGTAATGCATTGCATTAAAAGTTTCAACTTGTTTCAACACTTCTCTGGCTAGAGCAAACCTCCATTAATACACAACCTTTTTTAGGTTCACCAGGTTCACTGGGCACTGTACAAGCTACAGACCACGAGTGCTCTCCTTCCTTCTGTTGTTGAGAACTTTCACAAACTCCTCTCATTCTTTACCTAAACCCGATCTCCTTGAAATGACCCTTGTGGTTTTGTGGACAGGAATTTATGATCATCCAGCGTGATTGCTCAAATACCCATTATTCAACTGGAGCTGTGATCCCTACATAACCCATCTATCTTCCTCTGATAATAAAGCCAATGATTGGACTCACGCTAGCTTCTCAGATGGTCCACATAGTCAGGGTCTGGCTCTCGATTTAAATTCAATTTCCTAATCAGAGATGACTCTAGAGACTGCCATTTTATATTTTATCCTATTACTGAGTCACAAAGTCAAAGCTAACCTCGTCCCAAGCACCTAGCGTGAACTCCAGTGGAATTTGAATTTCCCTGCCTATTACAACACACTCTCTGAGCTGTCGTAGTTCATTACTCCTCGAGACATCAAAGAGCAAACTCACTGTCCTTTTATACGCTATTCGCTGTTCTATCATGTGCTCTAAAATACTCACACAGAGGCGAAGCAGGTGGTACCCTTGAGGTGTTTTGAAATTGATTCTGAAATATATATTTTTGGTGGGAAAAAAAAGGTTAGGGTGGGTTTTGAATTACACACAAATCAGCAAAATAAATCAAAAACCAAAGTTTGCAGCTGGACCTTCAACACTACAACTGTGCCCATAGTTTTTGTTTCCTGGTAAATTTGCTGATTTCTTGGCCATTTTTCATAGTTAAGTCAACAAAATAGAATGACCCTGATCGAACGTTTTTGGCCTGATAAACTGACACATCAAAGGTTTCTGAGCTCCTGACATGCCTGTGCCTCTTTCATACAGTGATGCCAACATTTCTGAAATCTGGGGGATGGGGAAACTGAAATAGCTGTCAAAGGATCACCTGGAAAAGGTAGTTAAACTGTACGAAACAGGAAACGGGCTAAAAAGGACATCCAAGGAAGTGTGGATGCCCGTCAGCAAGTGAAGGTGTCTGTTGAAACCAACAAAAACCTCTGCTACAACTGCCCAAAAAAAATCCCTGCAAATAACTTGAAATACAGGACTCTCTGGAAAATATGTCTGTTTAAAGGAGTACAATAAGGAGTCGAATTGCTATACAAATGACACAAAGTCGCCGCTTATAATACGCCAAACAGCTCAGAGATAAGCTCCAAATGTCCGGGACAAAGTTATTTAGAGCTATGAGACCAAATTGTAACTTTTTGGCCACAACCATAAACTCTACATTTGGAGAGGAGTCAACGTGAACCAAACACTTTTCCCACAGTGAAACACGGAGGCGGGTCACTGATGTTCTGGGGATGTGTGAGCTCCAAAGGCCCAGGAAAATTGGCCAAATTGGTGGGAGGATGAATGCAGCATGTTCTTGAAGAATCCAAAGCACATGGCCAAGACCACTTTGCAGTGGTTCCACCAGAACAAAGTGAAGGTTCTGGAGTGGATCTCAGTCTCCTGACCTCAATTTCACTGAACCATGTGCAGTTCATGCAAGAAAAGCCCACGAATTTACAAGAGCTGGACGCTTTTTGCCAAGAACAATGGGTTTAACATTCAGAGAATAAAAAACCTCATCGACAACCACCTCAAGAGACTTCAGGCTCTTTCGAATGTCCTGAAACTTTTGATCAAGGTCAATTGGAAAGTTTCTGTTGTCATTATGATTTAAAACACGTAAACACAGTTGTTTGATAATAAATGGCTACACTAACGATGAGTGGGAAAACGTTTTTGTGTAATCATTCTTTTTTTTCGGAAAAATCCCCAAGAAATCAAGCATTTTACCAGGCGTCAACCACTGGAACTAAAGCAGCTGCTGCGCTGATACGATTTGAGTGACAGACATGTATTTAGCCTCTGGCTGTTGTTCACATGCGTCTGATTTAGTGGCCAGTTAAAAAGATCTCTTAATAAATATTTCCCACGAGGGTGTGCACCCTGTTTCTGCACAGTGGTAACTACAGCCAGAGATCTTCAGCCGTTAAAAGACCTCTTTGAGCCAATAACACTCTGCAAGAAAACATTTTGCTTTAAAGTACTTGTTATTCATTCTTAAAGCACGCACAGTCTTTTTATCTTCATTAAAAACTCAAATTCCCAGCAGGAGTTAACTCACTGACCATTTCACACGTCGAACTGCTGGCCTATTCATCAAGGCAATGGTTGACAGTTAAATAAACTGTAGATTCCACCCGCAGAGCCATACAATCTGCATTACAAAAAATAACTAAGCTTCCGTCACAATTTCACATGGCAGTAGTTGGGATTTTGTCATGGAAAACAAATGTAGCACTGACCTAAGCTGGATCCGCACATTTGTCATAGCGAGCTGATTACCTGTCATAATGGTAAAGAAAGACGACAGCTTGACAGCTATGCGGTCCATGCACACCAGAGACTGAAAAATACGCCGTGCTATGATGCGACAAGAAACTGAAAATGAAAAAATGCACCGACTGTGTTATACGGCTAAGGGTATGGAAGTCCTAGGTGGATATGCATAAAATGTGACTTTTCCTTTTTGTTTTTAATTCCAACTTAAAAACCACTTTTTATTTTCTTGTCATCTCGCGATAAGCAAAAGTTTTTCTGGTACCCATATTCTATTTTCTATTTCGTGTTGTGACCTCGACAAAGTTATTTTCTCCTCATTATGATTTTCTTGTGATCTGGACTTAAGAAAAAGTCCTGCTATCTCGGGTACATTTCATCAAATCCTGTACATCCTGGACAGCTCTCTAGTCGATCCCAAGGGAAATTTGTAGTATTGAATTATCCCAATTAGGCATGTTTTTGGGAGTACCCGCACAAGACTGGCAAGAACATGCAAATTCCTCCCTGGAAGGTCACCGCTCTGCAACATTCCAGAGAGCTCCCCACTGCCCCAACGTGCAGCCTACTTCTTGAAATCTCTTTAAAAAAATTGTAAGTCTCTTTAAAGTGATGAAAGCATCTGCTATATGCATATAAAGCACAAATGAGTTTCCTCCTGCTAATAAATTTAAATGTTCTCATGATTTCGACCTAACAGTAGCTGCTTTAACCTCAAAATGTGTGATCTTGAAATAAGAAAGTTTTTTTTCCTTGGTACCAACTTTCTTGTGACCTTGAGAATTATTTTCTTCTGATCAAAAGTGTCTAACACGGCCAGCTGAGTGTAGCCAAACTGCCATGATCGCCCCCCTGTGGCTGGCTGCAGATGGATTTCCGTCCAAAACAACTCAATGGAAGTGAGTCAGATTTTAAGAATCATTTCCTCTGAAATCAAATGGATTTATCTAAACAGTGGACAAAGTTCAATAGTTTTTATTTTATTGTAAGTTTATTTCCGTGTAGCTTTCACTGGCTCAATTATCCCCTAAAAGAGTAGGAGGGGCCAAGTGATTAACAGCTACATTAAAATGAAAATGATTTTCGTCCTCAAATTCTTGTTTATGCTACAAAATTAGTCGTACATAACAGGCTGCGTGTGAGAAGGGCGTGTGAGCCAACCTCAAGGCGGAGCTCTGAAACCATGACCCACCCTCCTTCTCAGGAAGTTGCATATGCACATGTGCTCCCTCTCCCTCGCTCTCTCTCTCCCCGTCATGGCCACGCTCGTATCATGCTCAGTGGTTGCACCAAATCAGCCTATGGTAGGGGGCCATGATTTCGACTTAAAAGTAGTTATTTTCTCTTGATAATGACATGTATTTTCTCGTTGATCTTAAAATAACACGATATTCTACATCTGCTTTGGTAGATAAATATCCATAGCAATGAAGCCTGGCATACACAGGCAAGCTTAACTTGGATAACAGAAACAAACTTTATGCTCTGTGGCTTTCACTGATGCAATTGTTGTAATCCATTAGGTAAGAACCCGATTACAGCTGATTGTCAGAAAAGACTATAACAAATCTAGTAGGAGACAAAAACAGAAATCATCTCGGAGAATGGGCAAAACAAGGCAAAGGAGTGAAAGTTTCTTTACTAATTATGAGCTCAAGCCGACACTTAATCTGACAGGAGACGAGGCTGATTTCACTAATGGTGCTGGGGAGGACATGTCTACTGGCTCACCCATAGACTGAGAGTGTCTCCTCCCTGATTTGCAGAGACAACGTAATGATGCCTTGTGGTTCTCATCATGTTGCCCATGTCCAGGGATGCAGAAGGCTGCCATTAAGACAGTGCATGCTGGGATCGGAAAGAGCCCTAGTGCCCCTTCAGATTACATTAGCATCAATGAAAGCATGCGCAAAAAAGAATTTGCAGCAAACATTTACATAACAAAAATCATCAGCCATCTTGTCATTCCGAATGACATGATACACGCTCGGAAAAGAAGTTCACTCAAACTCCCTAAAGGTAAGCCCAGTGCCTTGTTGTGTGTTTATTGGTTAAAAAAATGGTTTTGATGGTGATGGGATTTGGGATTATGCGACTGAGATGGAGCTTGAGCAGACTGTTTACGGCCAGGTAGTGAAAGCAGCTTATGTAAAGTCAACCCAGCATCGATTATGTAAATTTCACCAGCCATTTGTCCTTTGAAAGTGGTTGAAACCCGGAAAGGCACTGAAGGGCACTCATGAGGAAACCTGTACTGAATCCGGAGGAATAGGATAAAAGGATAAAAACACGATTATGAATTATAACAATCGGTACTGACAGAAAAATTACATTTCTTATAAAAGACCTTTAAATTTCAGGTTATAGAGAAATCACCTTGTGACAGGAAAAAAGCACTCCAGCTCGCTTGTCAATAGAGTTCTAGAATTGAATATTGAATAGAATAGTACGTGTTTTATAAAAGATATACAAATATTTGATGTGCCAACTGCTAAACAATGCGCTTATGAAAAAATAGAATAATATAAGCTTGAATTGAAGGTCTAGTCCACATAAATCAGTCCATAATCAAATACAGTGGTTAATTAAAATTATATCATGGTACACTGTAAAAACTATTGAGAAATTTGCAGTTGCTTACAATTTTTGCCTTTTGTTTACACAAGTTTTGCAGACTTTTGTCCATTATGTCAAAACTTGACACACAAGGCAATCACTTGGAGATTAATAACTCACATTTCTGCCAAAATGAAAACTTCTTTCTGAAAATGAAATTATTGCAACTTTTACAAGTACAAAAACTTTTACAAATAAACTTTGTTTATGGTTGTACTGATGCTTTCAAATTGGATAGTTCAGGTTCCGGTAAGTTTTGTAGCAATGTATTTGAAAAAATGGATTGGGATTTTTGTAAACTGGCACAAAGAAGGCCTCCTGAATGAACATGTTTGGCCTAAATATGTTTGAAAAAAAAAAAACAATCTGCATGTTTTTTGAACCTATTTAAGTCAGGAAACACATTTCACATAAGATTATGTGCTAAATCTTATGAGCAATCAGATTATGAGCAATCATGAACTATCCATTATGAGCAATCAGAAATTAGTAGATGAACTCAAACCTGAACTGTTAAAACTTAAAAAAATTAAAATGAGAAAATAATCTCTCCTTACCACCAGGTGGCCTTATGACTGAGAATATTCTTGTTGTTGTTTTAACCATATTATTGTTACATATGCCACATTGGATTAAGAAAATAGAAGTTCTTTTAATTAGTCTTGGTCCCTTCAATTTTCAGAATTTCAAACATGGTCTGAAATAGATTTATAAAACAGCAGAAAATGATATATTCCATGTTGCCAAAAGGTGGCGCTATAACTGAAACTGTAGGTTGCTATATATATTTGATCATACATGGACTCTTAACAGCCATGCCAAGTTTGAACCCAATCAGAGAATGCAGTGCTGTATTACTAACAACTTCCTGTTTATGACAAAATTTAAAATTTTAACAGCCACCATGTTCATATAGCTTATCAAAATCGTAAAAGCTTCACAATTTAATATCCCATTTGCCTTAAGATGAGCCTGATGGAGTTTGGAGATAAACAGATACAATATTAAGTAGGAATTTGTCAAAGGCGCGAGCAAAAGTGTCCATTGAGGTTTTTACCAAATTCCTGTCGGAAACGCACTTATTTTTAAGTCTTGGTACACCGAATTTCATTCGCACACAACAAACTGTTAAAGCACCATAGACTGAACCTGAATCAGATGTAAATTTTCACTAGTTCTGACGTGTGGGAAATTCTGTGACGTTACGATCACATTCAGACCCTCGAAATGCACAGGAAGAGGCGAAACAATAGTACCCAGAGTATTTACAATAGTGTTCTACACACCTTCAGTGCTCGAGTCATCATAAAGAAATAAAAATAAGTCACATTTTAAAGGTTAAATAAAATATATCTTGACTTGATTTGTGCACATTGCATTTTTCCAGATCATTGGAGATAAAACGCTAATATTCCGCAGCTGGTCATCATTCTTCATGATTCTCTCCCAGACAGCACATGCTGTACAAACATGCAAACACTAACTGACTCAGCAGCTCGCAGCATCACTCTGAAGCCAACACCTGCCCTTCTGTTTGCTTGTAGGGCACGTTGCTGATTTGGTGACAGGAGCTAAATCTAGGCGCTCTTTTGGGAGCGAGAGGGCGAGTGCACACATCACCTC
Organism: Danionella cerebrum; assembly: GCA_007224835.1. Taxonomy (NCBI): domain Eukaryota; kingdom Metazoa; phylum Chordata; class Actinopteri; order Cypriniformes; family Danionidae; genus Danionella; species Danionella cerebrum. Next base: position 551,807 of record SRMA01025691.1, read on the forward strand.
TCAGACTAATTATCCGGAATGATCCGCCTGTCTATCTCACAGGTCAGCATCCTGTTTGGAGGAGGGTGCACCAGAGCAAAGCAGGTGGGGTCGGTCTGCACGTGAACTTCTCGAATCCCAGAGTCCATTAATCATGCTTTACTCACCCACTGCTTGTTGCGGAAAATAGCGACCACCAGTGATTAATACTTCATTTTTAAGAGTAAGACTAATGCCATCTGTTGGGACATGACGCCATCTCCACAGAAGTCCATCTCCCTGTTTTGTGGGGTGACTTTCTGTCTATAGAGATTAAGAACATGATTTATAATCTAATCTCGAGCTGAAAGGTCACCTCCATGAAGCGAGTGACTTTGGACAGTGTATGTGACTGGTGGCACAACACGGGTGACATGGACTAGAAAAGACTAGATAGTTTATAGCATCCCAGGTGTGCTGTCTAAACCCCATCCTGGTCCACAAGAAATGCAACCCAGAAGAACAGATGGAAAACTGTAGAGGAACTAAAATGAACAGCTGGAAAAACAGTATATGCTTTGATAACGCGAGCCGTGAGACATTGTTGTGATAAAGGGAGTCGTAAACAGGAAACACACTGCGTGGATTAGCTTAACCTCCATGAATGTAAAGAGGGAAAGAAATGTTTGACCCCCTGTTGATTCTGAAAACTCTATCAGTCCATGAAATGGTAGCTTTATAAAAACCCAGGAACATGTATTTGAAAAAGTTTTTTTAAACGATTAGACTGGTTAAAATGATTTAGAAAACATTACATATGAACTCTGCAGAGTGGCTAAATCACCTTTTGATTAGCAACGTTTCACGTGTTTTGGTTAAAATTTAATTTTACTTTTAATTCAGTTCTAATTTACTTTCAATTACGGAAGCCTCTTTTCTTTTAACTTTCTCCTGCTTTGATTGAAGTCCAATTTGTAAAATTTGGAGTTTAAAGTTGTAAAATCCTCAATTTTGGAGGAAAATGAGGCAAATATGAAAGAATACCTGGACGGCAGTACTTGAATTGCTAGCATGTATCTGAAATGTGGTAATCTCTGGGATCAAGAGTGTCCCCTAACATGAGGCAGGAAAACTACCTCAAGTAGTGATTATGCGAAACTCATTGCATAAAGATAGAGATAGAGTTTAGAAAATTTGGTTGCTAGGGTAAACGGTTTGGTTGCTAAGGAGCTGTCAGTTTCCTTTTGAAGATATTTTCATCGCCGTTTCGCGTTTATTTTTAATGGCCATTACAACTCAATGGAAAATTGAGCCTGGGCTTCAAATACATTTGCACAGAGGTTGATATGTTCTAGCACAGATGGATAACCCTCACAGGTGTGGTCGGTTTGAAGTTTCTACGGGGTTCTCTACAGTTTTGCAAAGTTTGTACGCTTGGAAAATTTCCCAGAATATCTTTAGTGGTACCAGTCTGAAAATATCAAACCAGTTGAGTCAAACCAGTTTGGATATCTAGCCAAACTTTGGTGTTTGTAGCTTGAGGGATCTAGGGGGAGATGACAAGCAAACATATTAAGGTACTTACAGACATGGTAACAGCTACCGGTTGTTGTTTATTGACGTCTGAGGTTTCAGAAGTAATAAAAAATGTATTAGCATTGAAAAAACATCTAACAAATCAATTTATCTCTTGTACTGGCTTTTTCTGAGCCATAATCTCAACAAAACCTTATTTTAATGACAATCATGTCGATTTAGCTGCTGCTGCCTCTTCATTTCTAAATGTCACTTCCCTGACTGAGCAACCATTGATGTGCAAAGGGATGTTTGAACATTTCCTCGGCTGAAAGACTGTTGATTATGACAATCCATATGTGAAATGCTTGCTTGACTATCTTTAAGTTTTCTCATTATGAATAAAAACACCTAGTGTATGGAGCTTTCTAGTCTTTGGCATAATCAAATGCTGCAGATATTTACTATTCTGAAGAGAAAAGACAGGTCAAGGCTTTTCTGCAGACAAACACCATTTTTTTTTCATGCAAATAACAGCATAATCCTCATTAAAACACTGGAATTAATAAATATATTTATTGTCTCGTTTCATTTCTCAGTCTAGGTGCTTGTTACAGACCAAAGCATCTGCTTCCAAATAAAAACACAAGAAGGATTTGAGTCATCTGCAGCTCAAACACACCTCCGAGCCTGACCCTCGTGCACTGCTCACTTTCCTCGTTTTACAGGAGACAGCTCCGAAATTCCATTTTGAGAACAGTTAGGCTCAAAGGTGTTGCTTGTTAATCTCGAAAAGTGAAGAAATACACGTAGATAAATGTAAACCCTCAATTTTTCTTAGATTACTTTGTAAGCTTTTATACGTTTTTCACCACTATATGTACAAACACGTTTCAACGTAGATCAACTATTCCCAGTCCTCCATTCTTGTACATGCACTGACCCGTATTATCAGTCATAATACGTTTGTCATAATATTTGCTGTGTAATTTCCACTTTTTTTTGCACATTTTGAAAAATCTCATAAAAAAAAACCCTGTGTGGAAAGGGAAAGATGTAAATGTGCATAAAAAAAATTAATGTGCACAACGAAGTAGGAAAAACGTGTTATTCAAGAAGAAAAAATGTGCATAAATTTTGATGCATTTACCAAATAAATCCCACTGCAATGCAATCTGCAGTTTTTGTCAGATCTGGGGAGCGACGGGGAGGCATTAAGGGATGAACCAATGGAGCGTCATTACACAACATCTGAAATGTTGTTTTGGACGTTCTAAGATTCCTTAACAAAAATCTTGAGCCTCTGCGTTTCCAAAGAGCAATCCCCCGCCTCCAAAAGCAAGATGACATGACTGTGCATATTGCGTTTCGTCTTCTCCGAATGCAGCAACTTCCATTTTCTTTTGATATTTGGTGCCAGTTTATCAGGAAGTAACGATTTGACTCATTGGATGGAAACGGTGCTTTATTCGCCAATATTTTATGCGATATTCCAGAAATTCAAGTCGCATCTTTGGATGAAAACATGGCTATTGACAAGCCCCCAATCGTCTACTCATAACCGGGATAATAACATCCACAACCTCAACCAATCACTCAAACCTCTCCACCATGAGCTAGACCTGTTTAAGGAAACCAGGGACAACACTGTAGACCTGCCCAAGGTTGGGATGGGCTGCAGGAAGATTGGGCAAAACAAAATTTGGTTCAATTATTTGAAAATGGAAGAAAATCCAAATGACTGGCAAGTCTCATGAAGGTTCAATGTTCCTGAGAAAGCTGGGGGATGAGCCTAGAACAATACAAAGAGACCATAGCCTCAATGGTTCCCATCATTAGAACCTCATAGATTCAAATCCTGACCATGCCCAAGATGTCTCTTCTCACATCAGAGCAAAACTTGTTAAAGGCCATGTGGTCGACGCATAGAAGGCAATGGAGGAGAATTTCAAGGAGCAAGAAGGATGTGATCTCAAGTGAACCACGTGAGGAGAGGGTGAACAGGATCCATGTTTTCATGTTGTTGACGTCGAAGCAAAATTGAGACTCAACAGACCATGCTACGTTTTTCCAATCTTATATTTTAACCAATTTTTAGTGATCCTGCGTAAATTGTAGCCTCAGTTTCCTGTTCTTAGGAGTGGCACCGGGTGTGGTCTTCTGCTGTTGTAACCCATGGACCTCAAGGTTCGACGTGTTGTGCTTTCAGAGATACTCTTCTGCAGACTTTGATTGTAACAAGTGGTTATTTCCGCCGCTCACTGGATATTTTAGCATCAGCAGTTTCTGAAATACTCAAGACACCAACAACCATGCCACTTCCCCATGTAGTAGATCAAACCAGTTCGCAATTCGCTGACTAAAAATGTGCAGTTGAACAAGTGTACGTAATAAAGACAATGCTTGCCTAAACACATGCTTGACATTTCATGTTGTTTGTAGAAAGCGAGGTCTTAGTTTAGACAGAACCGTACTACGAACCAAAGAGTAAGTCTAACTGACGACTGGAAAGCCACAAAAGAGACATCGCTCCTCAGGAACATGCTAATACAAACTTTCTCTGAGATTTGGTAAGTCAGTGTGCTGGAATATTTGGGATACATTGTAAGCCTGCAATTACAGTCCAAATAAGCAGCTAATCTCTCACTGATTTCAAAACATACACAAATCTGAGTGCAGCTTGCCCTACTTTAGTCTCACAAAACTGTACAGTTCATGTTTACAACCACGTCAAAGCCAGATTTTTACAAATATTGTTATCCGTGTCGGTCTGATCCTTCCAAGACCAAAGTCAAAGTACAGGTGGTTATATTCAACATGAGGCAGGTAGAAACCTGTCAGAGAAGAAGTTATGAGCCTGAAAGGGGTTGCTGAAGAAAGACTTAGGATGGGAGGTGTCTAGACTTGCCCTCTTTGTCAAGCCTTCCCATGGAATCCAAACTGTAATGATACCTTGAAATATATAGAAAAAGAACTACCCTTTCGGGAAGGAGGAAGAAACTCCTTTTTCTCCATGTCCGGGTAATGAGGGAAGAGCGTGTTGAAAGTTTCAAGGAAGGAGAGACAGACGACTGATCAAAGTCTAGCATTCCCTTTAGCACATTTGAGTCGAGTCATTCTGAATGATTTTGAGTTTAATCCTGAGAGAAAATCCCTTAAAGAATGCGCACAACCGAACGTATGCTGATCCCCCGAATGAGAGACAGCTCAAGCGTAGCTTCTAATGAGCTGCGCACATCTGCGGCTTTAAGAAGAGAATGTACAAAGTAAAGAAGCATGCACTCGCTCTGTTCTTCATCAGGATTTTAATTCTTGTTTTAAACATACCAACTTTTTCCTCAAAAGGCGCTGTCTGCTAGTTTCCAAGTTTAAAACAAATCGAACAGCTCACTCACCGAAACAAAAGCTGTTTGTCTCATTTGCATTCGCAGCACTCGTCTTGTGCTTATTTTAAAGCAGTTCCAGATCTTTGCAGCTATGGCTAATTTGTATTTGAGGAGGCTGGAGGTGGTGGGACATCTAAAGTCTGCGTGAACTTGATTTCTTCTTCAAATGAGGTTTCCCCAGGAAGATGTAGACTTGTAATCTTGTAAAAGTGGTAATTAGGGCTCGGTAAAAAAAAAAAAAATATATGGATTCTCAGATTTTAATCGATCTTCAGTTTAACGCAACAATCTTCATTCGGGAAATGCGTGTGCTTCACATACGAGGATATGAATGTTAAAATAAAATTTGCGTAAAATAAACAACTCTGTGCACCCTATTATTATTTATAAAGTTTCAGTTACCAGCATTTATCAAAAAATGGATCCCATGTCTGCAAAACTAATTAAATTAAAAATGTTTATCTAATCGACCTGTTCAGGGTGTACCCCCGCCTATCTGTGCTGCGCGGCAGACCCCCGTTACACCAAAAAGGGAATAAGCAGGTTGGAAAATTATGAATAATATGAAATTAAATCGAATCAAACCATAAAAATAAGAATCGAATTGACAAATTGGTCACAATACCCAGCCAATACATACCAACCAGTGTGTATGACTTCAGATGGGATTAAAATAGGAGTCAAAAAAATGCTTGTTATGTATGTTTAACCCTTTAAAGTCTGGGGTGTTTTAAGCGTTTTTTACAATTTGCTCTAATAAATTACCTTTAATCAGTTTTTTTTTGTGGCAATGCTTGATATATTATTTTCATAGTAAACCCCCAGCTTATTTTTTTCTTTCATATTCTTTAATTACATAACACAAAATTTTTTTTTCCACAAAAATTAAGTGTTCAGACAAAAAATAAAATTATATAAAATTTAAAGAAACACTTTTTTTTGTGCCAGCGCTTTGAAAACCACAGGCCATATCACAGCTCCAGGGGTTACCCTTCCTTTTCACCACTAGATGGCACCGATTTGGGATCTGAAAAATTAAACTGAAATTCAATCACACCTTTTCTTAAACTTGTATTTTAATTACCTAGCCAATTATGTGTCATCGCTCTTGTAATGTCTGTTTTGTGTGTCAAAAAATATCAAAGCTAATAACCCTTTAGAAACCTACAAGTAAACAGTATTTGGAACACACTTTAATTTGGAATCGATGCGTATTAAACTACCAATCTTAATAAATTGACAAACGAAATAAAGCTATACAGAAATCTAACACAAAATGGTGGATTTCTGAATTTTGCAACTTTAAAAAGGCTGTGTTTGAAGAACTTTGTCTCTTGAGTGAAATCACTGTGAAATGTTACTATTATACAGCTAACAATGGAGCATTTTTCATGTTTTTTTTGGGTGAATCAATTTGTTTTGGACAGTTGTATTTGTTACATGAAAACTACCATAAAATGATTGTTTTCATAATTTTTTGAAAAATGACAAAAATGACTTTATTTGTGGTTGCTATGGCAGCCATCTTTGTTTACTCCCGCAATCTGTCTAAAGCACACTTTATCTGAAGTGTGTCGGGAATTTAAAACCTGTGAAAATTATTTAAGACCTAGATCAGGGAATTTGGGTTTTTAAGAATTTCTGAGCCCCCGAGTGCACCCTGTTCATCTCAGTCCTTTTAAAAAAAAAATAAAAATTAGCAGAAAAAGGATTTAATCCTCCATTAATTCAAAAGCCTCCAGCATATATTGAGTTCTTCAAGTGCAAATGGAAACCAGCATGCGCCATGTTGAAAACATTACAATAACAATGAACTGATTCAACAATCATTTCCATTATGAAATCAGCCTCACAACAAATGAAAATCTCCTCATCAGCAGCAAATAAAGGTTTTGTTCCCCATCCCACCGCTCTTGAGCTGCTTCAAATTGCTGTCACACATCGGGGTTGCATTTGTTTATCACTATGAGAGAATTTCCTGATTAAAATTACAGACTATTAATCTGCATTGTTAAACTGTGTATGAAGCTGTGTCCAGTATGATGAGATAAACTGTGGCTTGCAAGGGAACTGAAAAGCTTATCAATCTTTATTCAAGCTATCTTTAGCAGACATTAAAAATAGACAAGAATAAAAGACAGAAAGTGTGAAAACGGAGAGAAAATAGAGGTCCCCAGTGGACAAAAAGCTCAAGGGAAGTGTCAGAAACCCCTCACTGCATGCTGAAACAAGTTAAAAATGGTAAGTTAAAGGATTAAAAGACCCACTTAACCATGTTCTCTCCCTTTAGTTTGACCACAAAGCTGATCTGAATATTTAATCACGGCAAAATGACAACGAAATGCTTAATTTATGCACACACCCATTTGATTTTTGTCCATTTGTGGCCCCCGGCTTCTCTCCCCTTAGATATGAGCACATTAGCATTGCATCTGAGTCCAGGATCCAGTGAAGCAGTGCCATGTGATGAGTAAATGTGCCCTGGCAATTACATTAAGCCTGCGGCTGATTGAAAAGTAAACAAAATGCATACTTTCGGATCTGCCCAACCAACACAAGGCGCTCGTTTTGTTTTTACTTCAATCGGCTAAACTTTACAGTGGCCACATAAGTAAGAAAATATTATTGAGCATGAAAATTTTAATAATAAAATAGTAAAAGCATATTTCCCACTCATAGTGAGTGATCGGGTGAAGCTCTTTATCCTCAAACAACTGTGTTTACTCTTTTTAAATCATAGTGACAACAGAAAGATCAAAAGTTTACACACCCCAGCTCTTAATATTTTCTGTTCTATCAATGGCAGCCTGGAGTCTCTTGAGGTAGTTGTCGATGAGGTTCTTTATCTTCTCTGTTGGTAAAGCCATCCAGTTCTTGTCAATTCTGAACAGCATGTTTGAGTTCTCCTCAGAGTGGATCAATGATATCAAGGTCAGTCTGGTTCAATGATATCTCTGGTTCTGGTGGAACCAATGACAAGCGGACTTGGTTTTGTGGACTTGGTTTTGTATGGAATGTCGAGTAACGTCCCATTAGCAGCTTCCGAGCTGATGATGCACATTTTCCTCCAGGGTTACCTTTGAGAACATTCATCTTCCCCTCAAATATGACCAAGTTTCCTTGGCCTTTGAAGCTCAAACGTCTCCAAAACATCAATGCGCTGCCTCTCATTGCTCCAAATCACTTTGTTTCAGAAGTTTGGAGCTTGTCTCTGAGGTGTTTTATGTATATAATGAGCTACTTTTGTGTGGCATTTGTGTAGTAATGGCTTTCTTCTGGCAAATTGACCATGTAACCCATTTATCTTCAAGTGTCTCCTTGTTGAGTCCTGCATTTCAGCAGAAGTTATCTATAGGTTTTTTTGTTGCACATTTTTCTAGCCGAAATTATTATTGGTTCAAATCAGAAAATTTGCAATGCCAGGGTGTGTAAACTTATGAGCACAACTGTACACTTCAAATATAAGAGACTACATTAAAAACTCCAGAAAGACACACTTTTTTAATTTTTTTAAATAGTTAATATCTCATGAAACCAGGATTTGATATTTTAAGACCATGTTTTTTTTTTTTCTTTTAACAAGCCCCTGTGTTAATTCACCTGACTCAATCACACCTCTAAAAACACCAGGGACAAAATTGTAGACATGCAATTGCTCAAATGGGCTACGTGACAATAGAAGAGCAGTATGGTGAGACGGTAACAACAGTTTGAAAACAAGACGACTTAAAAGCACTTTTGGGAAGCAGTGATCCATTTAAAGGTGAAAGATCAATCCAGAACTTTGCAGGAAGACCACAGTCTCAACAACTGCCATCAGAAACACATGGATTAAAGACCACCTGAACTGGATGCATAGGTCAAGTGGTCAGATGAGTCCAAAATGTAACTTTTTTGTCATATTTGGAAGATGAAGAATCCCAACCCTATGACCACCATAACAATTTGGGGTAGAACCTCACAAATTGGGGGTGCCTCTCTGTTTAAGGCAATGTTCTATCATTTTAAAGTTTTTGTTTTATTGTGCTCCTGTTAGTGCAAACATTTTTTTTTCTTTTTTTTTTCTTTTTTTTTCTTTTTTTTCTTTTTTTTTTTTCTTTTATTTAGTGCAAACATTTGAGATGGCTGGGTTCATGACCCAAACACACAGTCAAAGCAAATTTGAGTGGCTCTGTTAGAAGCATTTCAAGGTCCCTGATTGGCCTAGCTAGTTTTAGGATATAAATCCAATGGGAATCTAGGTAAAAAATTCCAGTGACCTGAAGGATGTGATAAAGACCTGCACAGAGGGGAGTGGGCAAAAATCCAAGCTGCAGTGAGCATAAACCTGGTGAAGAAACACACAAAATTGTTTTCAAATATGCATTTCTTCTAAAAAAAAAAAAAATGTTAACTAAGACGTTTTTAAATAACGACTGTAGTATGGTACACAGACCAATCTTTAAAAGTCAGTCATGTATAAAAAAAACGTATTTGCACAAATGTATCTTTGTTTAAATCTGTGAACGTCATCAAATCTTACGGCTGCTGCAATGTGAAAAATGTCCAATGAATCAAAACTGAATCATTGAAACAAGCAGCAACAAAGAAAAGAAGCTGGCCAAACGTGTAAAGAAAACATGCAAATAACTGCAGAACTGTCAAAATTACAGATTTGCATTTTTAACGATGCTAAACTTTAGATGTACTTATCTAACAGCTAGGGGTTTTAAAGCGTAATAAATGTTTCATAGTAAAACCCTCACTGGCTACATTTTAAACCACATAGAATTTCTGGAACACAGAAACCCTCTATTAAACTTTTACAAATGAAAAATACTAAATTGTTAATTGTGAAAAACACCATTGATTCCACATTCTTTTTGTAATATTGAAATCTACATCTAAACACATCTGACAGCTCCCTTTTTTTGAATTTCAACAGCGCGTTGATGTGTCTTTGATGAGGCAATCTCCAGGCCAAAAACTGTTCATCAGATCCTGAAAAGCACATGTGGCAGGATTTATGAGTGCTTTCTTCTAACTCGTCGTGACTGAAGCGTTAAAGAGGCCCAAGGGTCAATTGTCTTGCCAAGTGAGAAGGCTAATAATTGAAACACAGAGCCCCCGGGAGCCACACCACGGACTGCTCATTGAAAACCTCTGGAACTCTCAGCTTCTTTTCTGTCAATCACAACGTAGCATCAAACTGGGCCAGGGATGCAAGCTGATGGGCTGTCCTGTCACAGCACTTTCCGTCACCATCCATTGAGGAGTGTTTGAGAGCCACGATGGAACGGTTATGACAGGAGGTGGACTGGACAACTAAAGGGAAAACAGCGAGATCCCTTTGCTCTCTTTAGGATTGCTGCAAATTCACTCCCTGACTATAAACTATTTGGAAAGAACTACAAAGATTCCAATTGCTGCATTTCCATCCACCTGTTTTTTATGCACAACATCAACGAACTGAGCATCCGATAAGAGAAAATGCACATAAACTACAATGAAAACGCATTTAAAGAATAAACCCCAATGTAATGCAATGGCAATGATTTGTTTGTTTTTTTTTGTTTTTGCAACTGGGGCACGATGGGTTGGCACTAATGGACTAACCAACTGAGCGATTTCATTGCACAACATCTGAAATGTTGTTTGGTCTAAAATTCCCACACCAAAGTTGTCCGGGATTATCACCTCCCAGTACGTTCTTGACCGGCTGCGTTCCCAAAGAGCAGTCTCCCGCTTCCAAAAGCAAGATGACCTGACTGCGCATACTGCATTTTGTATTTGACGAGAGTAAGTGATTATTTATGAAAAAAGGTCTTCTTCTAATGCAGCAACTTCCATTTTTTTGTCGATATTTGGCGGCGGTTTATCAGGAAGTGATGATTTTACCCTCTTGGACTTGTTGGATGGAAACGGTGCTTTATTCGCAAATATTTTATGTGATAATCCAGTTTTACGCATGAATTTGGAAGAACACATGGCTATTACGTGTTTTACAATACATTCAAGATAATCTTACAGGTAACCTTTCACCTTACAAACAAAAAGAGTCGCAAGAGACAAAAATGTAGACCGTCACAAAGCTCTTTGGAAAAGACAGAGGCTAGCTTTCACCGGTTTGAGGTTGTTAGCAGTCAAAAAGACACCTGTGCACCCCACAATCAATCAAAGCTCTAAGTATCAACATGGGTGAAACCAAAAAGCTGTCAAAAGACACAAGAGACAAAATTGTAGACCTTCAGAAAAGGGCAAAAAAAGGACAACTGAGGGAGAAATTGTCAGAAAAGAAAAAGGCCAATTACGACTGTCACTGTTCCTCAGACTGAGTGTCCACAGAAGATCTCTTGGTAGGGTGTCAATGATGCTAAAAATGGTAAAGAACCAGCTCAGAACTATGAACAGCACCTGATCAATGCCGCGAAGAGATCCATCGCCTTACCTCAACCCACGTCCAGAAGGTCTGAGGTTTGCCAGTCTGGATGATCTAGTCATGCCAGAAAGTCCTGTGGCCAGATGAGATCAAAGTAGAACTCAATTCGCCGTGTTTGGAGAAAGATGAATGATGAGTATCATCCCAATAATACCGAATCGACAGTGAAGCATGGGGATGAAAGCATCATGCTCTGGGGGATACACAGTTTTCTGCACAGGGGACAGGACGTCTGCACTGTATTAAAGAGAAAACGAACAAAGCATGTATTGGGCAAAATAGAGCCTTAAAGATGGGAAGCACAAAGCCAGGAAAACAAAGGAGTGACCCAGTCAGAAGCATATCAAGGGTTCTGGAGAGGCCTAGCCAGTCTCCAAACCTAAATCTAATAAAAAATCTTTGAAGGGAGCTGAAACAGGCTAGAAACCTGATGATTTTAGAGAAGATCTGTGTGGAGGAATGGGCAAAAATACCTCCTGCAGTGTGTGCAAACCTGGTGAAGAACTACAGGAACCATTAGACCTCTGTAATGGTTATCTAAAGCTTCTCCACCAAATATTACATCAAAAGCTTACGTGAGCCAGTCATTTACAAATAAATAGTAAAAAATCATCCTGATTTTTCTTTTTAGATTCTGTCTCCAGACCCCTCCATGATTTCTCAGTAGGAGAACTTGCAAAATGATCAATGACCACATGCCTCACTGCATTTTTTTCCCTTTTAATAAAGGAAGCGTAACGCCTATAAACAAAGTAGAACTCTATTGTCGTTGCTGTTTTCACCATAAATACCAGGAATTATTGTAAAACGTATTTTATCCCATATCCCCCATCTCTAATGAGAAGTTTCTTTAAATATTTAGCTGTTCTCTTGTCTGCAGACCCAAAGCAGCAAGCACATGCAGTTATGATGAGAACAATGACTCATCCAGTGACTCGGAGTCAAGAGAGCAGCCGGCTGTTTGCCAAGCTTCTCGCTCCCTCGAGGCTCCTCGCTGCCCGGGCAGCCCATGATAGATGAGCTGCTGGGCACACTGAGGAGACCCCAAGGCCAGAACCTAAACCTGCATCAGAGGAAACCTGCTCCGTCACGGTTTGCAATTATGGATATAAGAGATGTTGTAATTTGACTTACGGAATTATGCAAATGATGGAATAAACTTTTTTTTTCCGAACGATTCATTGTTTCCCCGATCAAAACATACATTTAATTTAATTTGATTGTATGAAATGATCCATCTATAGATGTAATGCTAGGTTTACTTACTACTCAAAATCTTAAAAAAGTATTTTAATTTTAAAAAAGTATTTCTTGAACAAATATTTCTGTTAGTCTGGTTTCATCCCACTGCGTTTGTCCCCCTCCTTTGACATTCCATGGGAGGGAAGGAAGTTCTTATCCCATATTTGATAGAACGTGGTCCAGTTCATTGTCTTTTGATGCATTGCAGTTGCCCTGTCGCCTTGGCAACCCTAAACATAATCTCTCCACCACCATGTTTGGCTCTCACTTTGTTTTTGGGTACATATGCAGCATTCTCCCTCCAAACAGTTGAGTAGATCTCATCTGACCACAACACTTTCACCTAGTTCTCCTCTGTATCATTCAGATTAAGCACCAGACAGATATTTGATAGGACAGATATTTTTGTTGCAGGATTGTCCCTAAAGGCTAGATTCAGCAGAAAGTTGCTGTTGAAATGTAAACACCCCTTTACACTGTGTCTCAGCTAAGAAAAGAGGAGGTGACAAGTTTGGAACTATTTGGGTTGTTCCCCATTCCTCAGCAGCACATCACAAAAACTGTTATAGGTTATGTAATTTTTTTTCCCTGAACATTTGCCTTTGCTTTTTTGTCTTTTCGTCATCATACTTCACTCTTGCTAAATCCATCAGTAAAAAGCTGAAACCAGTTTTTTAAGATGGACATGAGGATTAAAAAGAAGTGCTAGCTTCTAAACAACTGTTCTATAATCAGAGCCTATTCTTAAAAAAGATTGGGTGATAAAGAGCAAGCCAGCGTTCGGAAGAACACACCGGGTTTTCTCCAATTGGACAATTTTTTTTGCTATAGAAAATGCTGAAAAGCAATTCTGTGAACAAACATCCTTTTAACACATTTATCAATGCTGTGTTGTTTGTATTCTATTATTAATATATTACTCATGCATATTTAAATGAGAAATAGACGGAACTCATTTCACATCTCACTAAACCAGAATAAAACAATACAAAAATAAAATTCAAAGAAGTACTTTTTTTCAAGTACTGCACCTCCATTGTTTGGTCCCTAGAGGCTAACTTACAGATTCAGCAGAAAGTTGCTGTTTAAATGTCAGCAACCCCTATTTATTTGCACTGCAGAAATGTTGTGTCCACATTAAGTTTAAAATCAAAGAAAGAAAGGTGACAAGTTTGGGTTTTTTCCCACTCCGCAACCTACTTTCTGGCAAATCACAAACCGATTAGCTTTTTTCTTTTCGTCATCATACTTCATGATTTACTATTTAGATGTTTGGTAAAAGATACTAAAAGATACTTTTAGAGGCATAATTGAGCTCCGTCTGGCTGGATGAAAACCAGTTATCTGCAGATCTCACTTGATATTTTGCTTCAGATAAACATTATACGTATAATGGAACAGAAAAGCTGAGCTGTATCTTGATAAACTTCAGGGTGAAAACTGTCTGGAACACTTGCTGAACGATTGCTCTACAGGAGGTGAAAACAAGAGAAAAGGAGTCATTAAAAGCCCCCTGAAGGATGACAAGAGTCCCATTGAAGGCACTTTTGGCTTTCATCAAGCTGACAACTTGATGGAATTGATGAAAAAAAAAATTTACTCCCCCTTTTCTAGTGGGTGTTGCGAATTCTTGCAAACTCTTGCTTGATTTTATGTCAAGAGTCTCTCATAAAGTCCAATGTTTAGGAAGAGTCGATATACGATTGTCACCGAGCTTCCATGTATTGGCTGAGCAGTGGTACAAAATCAATAAAAGTGCTAGAATCAAGTGTTTTTGTTCGCTGCAAACAAATAAAATGATATTAAGTGGCTTTTTTTGACCTATTAGTAAGGTCCGCCCCTGAAGAAACCAGCCAATCACCTGTGAGTATATGTTGCTTAAAGCTAAAGCACGAACAGAATCAGCGTAGACAATTTAGCTGAATTTAATCACTTTTCAGATCCCCTACTGACTTTTTTAAATCTTGTGACTAGCAACAATTCCATCACATTTTCAAAAGTCAGAATTGATGCGATCGTCATTGAGCTGCCGGTGTGACGCGCTATACACACATCTCCGCCTTTGCTCTTGATAAAGCCATCACTCAAAGCTGAACATGAGGATTACAACTAAATGCTAATAAATAAGAGCAAGCCAGCGTTTGTAAGAACACTGAGTATTGTCCATATCACTAAATGTATCACAAACATTGCTGAAAAGTCATTCTGTAAGCAAACATCTTTCAATCAATCGAGCCTTTATTTGTCACAAACACTGTTACTCTGGCCAAGTAGGTGGGATCATTGCAGTCAAAAGCCAACATTTTCCTGCTGCCATGATAAGCGCTGTACTCATGGCTTGTTAAGATTACAGCGGTTGGACAGGGAATTGTTGAGAGGAGGGATTTAACCCGATTATCAATGCTGTGTTGGTTGTTTTCAATTATTAATATATTTCTTATGCAATATTTAAATGGGAAACTCATTAACCGATAAATGTCAGACAGACAACTGCTGTATTTTTGCAGAATTGTCTGATCTGAGAGTGCTATCTGAACAGTGTTGATTTTCAAATGCACACCCATATTTCTAATATTCTATATTTTCCTCTTGTGTCTACTATAATGGATAAAATCTGCATAAAATGGCACTGAAAATGGTAACCAATGGTAAACGATGTCAATACTTGCCAATTTTCTTTTCTAATTATTCAAATAAATGCATACTTCTCTTTATCTCACAATATAGTTGTATAGAAACGTCAGTGATGGATATAACTCAAGGGTGTTTTTGAAAGGTGGAGTTTTGAGGGAGAAGGAGTGGTGATGCTTGGAAAAAGTCAAAAGTAAGAAGGTAAAACTGTATTGATTACTAAAGTGAGTGGAGGGTTTGATTGGGAACACTGGCGGCATGTCTTGATAGCTCCTCCCACAACTCGTTATCTCTTGGAAGTTAAAAAATCAAGTTTTTTTGTGTGTTTTTAAAGTATGGGACACTTTATACATACCTTCCCAGAAACATTCCTTGTGCTCTGAGTCTATCTTGTGCAGACTTGCTGAAGAAACAGCATCTCCTCCGCATAAACCAATAATTACCAACATGTTTAATGTCAGCACCGACACCCCATGAAGAACCCCCTGCGGCAGATTAGTCCCATTTTAAGGTTGTTGCTAGGCAACTCTTACATGCATTTAATCTGTTAATCAAGACATAAAAAGCAATTCATCATAAGTGCAACTTTTGTTCAAGACTCCGCCCATTAGATCACAATCAGCCACTAATCTTTTTGTCCTCGGTGCCCTTTCTCTGCACACTACAAGCAAAAGATGGAGATATAAAGGAGTGCAATGGACTAAGTCTGCAATACCTGCTCTTCTAACCAGTGTCTTGCAAATCTTGCTGAGGGAGGAACTATTCACTCATGAATGCTGCATCTGAGGATCTGACTCATGAACCTATTGAAGTCAGAGGCGAATCGTGAACTGTAGAGGGCATGTGGAACAGTCAGGAGGACCTGAGGTGAATTAAATACAAAGAGAACATCAAGATGGAGAGATGGGGAGACAGGTGTAATAGTTCTTTCTCTACGGTTGATTCATAATTGATGTGTGTGTCAGATATATTTAGACTTGTTTAATCATTTGAGGCATTAATATGAAATAGGTCCCAAAGAAGAAAATTGCCGCCATCGTTTAGGCACATTGGAGACATTTTAAATATTTATGACCTTCTTACTTCCATTGGTCACCAACTGAAATCTTTACCATAATGCTATTGGTATTTATTACTGAACATTCCACACAATTTTGGTGGTAAAAAAAAGAATTTTTTTGACGAAAACTTACCGGCCAGTTTATTAGGTACGTCTTACTAGGCAAACTGCCTTAATCCTTCGTAGCATAGATTTGACTAGAAACATTCCTCAGAGAGTTTGTCCAGATTCACATGATGCTCCATCCCATCTCATAATATAAAATTCATAATTTTCCTTTATAAACTATTGAGGATCTGGATAAGAAATTCCAGTTAAATATATCATGATATTTGAGAAGCTAAATGAAGGTTTAAGGATTCATGGAATGTGTCCAAGAATTATTTAAACAAAATTAGGCATGTGCATAAATTTAGGCACCATTGTCATTTTATTGATTTTAATACCTTTAGCGCCAACTACTGACCTTCATACACGGGTGAATCCAAGTTTAAAGGAGGTCAAATGTAAGTTTTCCTCCTCTTTGCATCTTTTCTAGTTTAGCAACACGGGAGCCTCAAAAAAACTCTCAAATAAGCTGAAAACAGGGATTGTTGAACATCATGGTTTAGGGGAAGCTGTCTCAGAGATTTAAGCTCTCGGTTTCAACTGTGAGAAACATTGTGCGGAATTGGAAGACCAGACACACAATTCCAGTTAAGGTCCAAAGTGGCAGACCAAGAAAAATCTTAGATAAGCAGAGGCACAGGATGGTGAGAACAGTCACGGACAACCCACAGACCAGCTTTAAAGACCTACAACATCATCATGCTGCACACTATCTATAAAGTTAAAAGCTACTTTATTGCAACATTGCGCAAAGATAACTGAAGTGCTTGTGAAAAACATGTCATTGTCATTGTCAAAGCTCCACAAAACAGGTGGCGTGTGATTTCTTGGTGTGATAACAGATTGTTGTGACATCATCTGAATTTCCCGTTGTACCATTGTTGTGCATGTCTTCTGCTACCAGTGGTTTATTTGCATTATTTGGGTCTTTGGTGACAGATTATGATCAGTGGCTGCTCACAGTGTTCGTGGAGATATGAGGATCATTTTGGAGTAGGTGCATGTTGTTTCGGGCAATAGGAATGTAAACATTAGCTCCCAGAAATCTCCTGCACTGCCTTCAGCAGTTTGTGTTCATTAGCATGTTTGCTATTTAAAAGTTCTTCAGCTCCTAAGCAAAACGGCCAAACATTTCCATAAGTGCATTGTGTTCTTTAAAAAGACACCAAGGGGTGAACTGTCACCAGCTGAATACGTTTAGTTACTGTAATCAAGTTAATGTGTGGACTGAGCTGAAGTTATACTGCTCCAAGGAACGAGGTGATGTTTTCATCAGACAGTCAAGATTTCATATATTCCTTGGGCAGAAGGGAAAAAACACCACTATTCGCCCAGTAACATCAACCTAGGGCACAAAAACAAATGAAACAACCCCCTCGTGGTTTCCGATCAAAATACGGGATTCGTTTCTACAGTTTAGCTACTTTCCACATGGTTGAAACCACAAATAGTTGAATTTACCTAATATAAACTGTCTAAATAAACAATCTACATAGTACAAACATAATGTATTGAACAACCTTAAACAGTCTAATCGTAATATATGTTTTAAAAATGGTTAAAACATGAGAAAATGTTCCAAAACCTGAAAATGCCTTAGAAAACGAGTTTGTGTCAAATCTGAAATGTATTGTGTTCACATTTGAAAAAAAAAAACATAATCCAGTTTTCCAAAAAAATACGACAATTGCTGTTTATTCCAGTCCAGTTTTTTTCCAAACTGTGAAAAATGCCAGTCTTGTTTAGTGGACAAAACACCATAAATAAACAAAGTACAGCCCAAAAATAAACAAGGTGTTGAAGTGGAATGGCGGCCGTCATCTGCAGCAAAAGTTTTGAATCATTTTATAGTCAATCCACGAAGATGGAACAAAATCATTTTTCACATAATCACAGTCCAAAAAATCCATCAGAGACGTTCCAAAGTCACCCGTAGGCAAAAGGAGAGACTACGGGATACGGACTCACTTCAGTTCGAACTAGTGAGCCCAATATCTGGGTGTTCTGGAACCAGCGACTTGATTAAATACATTTGCATTTGATAAAAAAAACATTTATATTGATGCCTTGGATTTATAGTATTTTGTGAAAAAATGGTCATGGAGTTTGAGGATAAAAATTAGGCATTTTGGGGAAAAGATGACTTATTGTAAAATAAATCTTTAAATATATTTCAAATTTTCAAATTTTTATTTTTGTATGACTTTGAGGTGCTTTGTGAAAATTTGGAAGAGAACATTTTCCTCAAACCACTTTTTTTGTGCTAAAGAAAACACATTTTTACTCAAATTCATCAAAATGGAGTCATGGCACTTTGGAAAAAACTCTTCTTTTGCACCCTGTTAACTTATTCCTGCCTCCTCCATTAACCGTATTAGTAACATGAGGAACAATAACACAATCTAGTTGACTCACACTGCTTCAATCACTTCCTTACAGTAAATTAACCATGTTTCACCAATAAATAAATCCAAGTGTAAGTGCAGCATTGGCTGGAAATACCAGAATAAACTTAATGCCTCATAAGTTTAACTTGATTAACTGCGACATTCTATCCCACCATGTAAACTAGACTCAGTTGAGTCGATTTAGCACCGAATGCCTGGTTTCACAAGAACAAATGACATTCAAAAATCACATTCTACAACAGCAAGGTCTCTCCGCGCAGAGAGAAGATGTAAAAATGAGGAGACATTCCTCAAATGAAGATCAATGAGCAAATCTCTTCTTTTAGACACATCCTCAAATAAATATTTATGAACTAATAACGAAGAGATTAAGGGCTGCGCTGCTCGCTCAATGTCAGTTCCGGGAATACAGCTTGAATCCTGAGGCAGAACCTTTGACGCCGCTCAGGTTTACTGGACCGGAACAAATCCCAGTTACACATTCATGTGGTTATGCAGAAAACTAATGCTACAGAGCAAGAGGTACATTTACCACCAGCTTCTGGTGAATAATGTTGGCAATTTAGCAATTGGCAACATTAACTGACCTGGGCTGAGCAAACGCTAAAAACCCAAGTCAATGAATCACAGCACGGAAATGTGCAACTGTATCAAAACAATTAAAATCATTTGTAATGGCAATACTTGCACAACATAGATTTACAAAATATTGAAGCTCTAGCCTCCCACTGGCCAGTGTTGCAACATGCACTACGACCAATCGCTATTAAGTATATGATTTCAAGCGAGAAAGGCAAAACCTCGAAATTCAATAGACTGCCAAGAACAGACTGTTCAACAAAGTCAAAAAAAAGCTCCCGAAACATTGTAGAGAACTTTAGATAAGACTGCCAGAGTGGTGAGATGGTGGTCACATGAAATCTCCAGGAGGGGTTTGTTAAAGCACAAGGCCTGGAATTGAAAATTTTACTTCCTGTCAGTTTTGGAAAGATGGCCGTGGTCCTTAAAACAGAATCTGAATCAATAGCAGTTTGAACCAATAGCAAGTGTGAATCTGATCGGACAATGCATGGCTGAGTTATTAACAACTTCCTGTTTATGGCTGCTGTGCACACATTGTTTAACAAAGTAAAAAAAAAAACCTTTGCAATTTAACATCCCTCATGCTTTAGGACAAGTTTGGAGATTAACAGATAAAACCTCTAGGAGGAGTTCGTTAAAGTACGGCATGGGCGAAAGTTGCCATTTTTAGAGGTTTTTGCAAAATACACAACTTCCTGTCGATTTTGGAAGCGCGATCCATATTACTAATATTAATATCTTTGTAGCCTGGACATGTGTGCTGACTTCCATCCGCCTACGACAAACTGATAGCGCACCACAAGCTGAAATTTAATAAATGGTGCTATCGAGCCATTTTACCACATACATTTTCAACAATTCTGACGTATTTGCGAAATTAGGTGACTCTTCGGGCACAGCCTCAAAATGGCACCAAAAGCTGCCAATCAATAGGGGTCTACGCTCCTTCAGTGCTCAAGCTATAAATAACAGTGACGGTCGGACTTGAACGATTCGTTCAATTAGAAGATTTTTTTATGTGACTTAGGATGAACGAATCATGTTGGATGGGATTTTTTCAATGGCACATACACACACAACCTTACGGTTCTTTTAATTATCACATCAAAAAACCTCGAAAGAATTCAAAAAATCTTTTTGGTTTCCAACTTATACTGCATTGGTTAACACTATGGAGCGCTCGCGTGACAACAAAAGAACAAGGATTGGGGAAAATAACTTACGTTAA
Source organism: Danionella cerebrum (assembly GCA_007224835.1). Classification (NCBI taxonomy): domain Eukaryota; kingdom Metazoa; phylum Chordata; class Actinopteri; order Cypriniformes; family Danionidae; genus Danionella; species Danionella cerebrum. Next base: position 572,343 of record SRMA01025691.1, read on the forward strand.
TAAAATTAAATCAATCCTCATTCCGGCTCGGACTGCACTCGTTAAGGTCAGAGAGAGGTAATGTGGCGCACTTGGTATTTTACTAAATCGAACAAAGTTGACTTGTTAATTTTGCAGAACGAGATTCAAAGATCTAAGTCAGTAAATTGATTCAAACTTCACATCACTACTAAATAAAATAAACTATTCTTAATCACAAAAACAAGCACTAAATGAAACAGTTTTTATTTTATATCCATTCAGGTCTGTTAAAAATCCTTGAATGCATATCAAGAGCAAAGTCTGCGCTAAACAAGGCTAATATCTAACTTATTTGGCTTGTAGAGCAGGTGGAAATAAATCATCTGAGAGTCATTTTGTGCAGCAGTGAAAAGCCTCATCGTTGGCCTCACTTGAGGTCACCGAGGCCATTGTCAGCGGTGCTCATTGTCACATGACTCCAACCTGTGTGCACTAATACCTATATTAGCCACTCATCTCTTTCCAAAGCCTTTTTCCTTTACCTCCCTCGTCCACCTGCATCTCATGTCGGTTTAATCCCTGCTTAAACCCATTCTTAATTAGCGTCTACGACCAGCTAATGGATCCGGAGAGAAACAAAAGAGAGTTCATGATGCTGAGAGCAAACGATACGCTTCACAGCTTGGTCCTATGCAATAGATCAGCGGACAGAAACACAGATCATTCAGAGTGGTGTGTTGTCTTGTTGAATGCGAGACACTGATAAAAAGACGCTGGGGTCACATTGTTATGCTCTGAAACAGTGAGTAAATAAAATTATTTAAATTAATTATAAACGATGTATTTACAATGTGTCTCTGCTGAAAGGTCCTACCCCATCTTCCTCTTGAAGGTGAACCAAACCAAACTAGACCACACACATCTTCTCAGACTGGTAACACTAAAGGAATTCTGAGAAATCACTAAAAATTCTGGGAAATGTTTCTGTAAATCAAACTGAAAACCTAATATAAGCTTCAAACAGACCACCTTTGTGGAGGTTACCAGTCTGCGCAAGAACATACCAACCACTGTGCAAACGTATTTGAACCTCTAGAAGGAGTTAAACGTTAATGGCCAAAAAAGATGAAACGCCATATGTTTAAGCTAATAAATTACATTTTGATGGAATCACTGACAGCTCCCTAGCAACCAAACTGTTTACCCTAGCAACCAAAGTTTCTGAACTCTATCTAAGCTTGGGTAAATGATAAAGGCATGGGGGTTGGTTTATATAACTTATAGTGACAAAGGGAATTATAGTCCCTTCATCGCAACCTGAATGTTTAACAAAGCAACCATTTTTGCATATCACTATCTCAACTTAGGAAAATCCTAGAGACTTGCGGGTTGGTTTGTATTACTCACATTGGCATAAGGTATTTTGTAAAATGTCACTGATTCCTCCATAGCAACCAAAAATTCTACCCCAGCAACCATTACATTTTGCTAATCAAAACAGGTTTAAATGACACTTTTACAAGCCAACTTTACCCATCCAGTTCTGTTTAAAACGTATTTTGCGTCAATGGATGTTTGATCTTCTCTCTGTTGTAAAATGTAAATAAACAACAGTTTTTTTGGTTGTTGTTGTTTTGTTTTGTTTTTCACTTAAGTCAGGCTATGCTGAAAACAACATGCAGCGCTTGGTTAAAGTCCAGAGCTCCAGCACTGGAGCAAAGCTTACTGAAGCTTAAAATCTATTTGTCTTGCATGGAAGAACTTGCAAACTCCATTTATGAAGACTACCAGGAAAACTCAGACTAGGAGCCTTCAGACAGCTCTCCGAGGGGGCAATTTCAGTGTGTATTCTCTAGACCCAGGATTTGATACATGCCATATGTGGCTCTTTTGGCACCTTGAAGTTGCTTCCAATGTAGCTCAGAGATGCTGAATAGCCAATTCGTGAAAACGCCAGAGCTCTGTCACTGCTCATTGTTAGATTTCTCATCAGTGACAGAACATTCTTGACTGTTTTATGCCTAAATGGTGTGTATAAAGGCCTCATACGGAATTTTTTATTTGTAAAGCACATTCAAGTATTAACTTTGTTAATAAAAGCCTGTATGAACAGTATTGCATTGCAAATCTGAGGAAACCAACTCTCACATTTCTCCACTCAGCCTCGAGTATGTCCTTATTAACAACCTAAATTAATCTGACAAATCAGTGTAAGCAAATTTGACAAAATGAAAACAGCATCTGGAAGTGTGACCCTCAGGCCCGCGCTCTAAAGACCCAGAGCGTTAAGCTCAGGTAGAAAAGAGCATGTGACGTGAAAGAGAAGTGTACTGGGGTGACAGTGATGCAGTCTCAGCAGTCAGCGGGCGCGCTCATGCCACAACCTGCCACGAACAGCTGTCACACCAGGGAGAAGTCACCAGGGGAAACAGAAAGAGCACTTCCCATTCAAATTACATGGCAGCCGTCACTAAAGCTGTAAAATACCGCAAACTGACAATTTCAGCCATGATGCTCATCAGGTTAATCAAGCTGACAGCACGGCCATCTTTATTTTCTTCAGAGGAATTCCTGTCGCGTTCTAACATTTGTCCTCTCATGCGTCATGAAGAGACATCCAGTGTTCCATAAAAGAGGATAATCGACTGTTGTTGGTATATTATACCATTCCAATTTGGATGTAAACCCAGGTATGAGCTTCTACATATACAACATCCAGGTCCTTGTCACTTATCGCTTTTCAAATTCCTTTAATTCCACCCAAGCTTTCATTCAGGCTGTAGAATATTGATAGTGATTGGATAATATTGGGTAATATTGTGTTTTGAAAGTTCTGAAATTATGTTAATAATGCATAATAATTCAATTGCACCCATTTAAAGTCAAATAAACTCTAATTAATGGAAGACATTTTATCCAAAATAAAAAATAAATAAGTAAAATGGACAGAAAATGCATTCGTATAAAAAGCCACGTCGTCAACATGTCGTCATTTCCCAACCTTCCCCTTCTCTCTACCCACAACTCTTCCCGTCATGAAACTGTCCTATTTGTTCAGAATAAAGACCATAAATCAGGGCTCTCACCTTGTGATCTCTACTTGAAATGCATCCACGGCTGGGGTGGAGAATGATTACTGACATTTCTAAGAAAAGTTCAGTTCCAGTGTCATTGCTAGTTGGGTTACATTTAAAACTGTTAACTAAAGTTGCTAGTAGTGTTATGTTTCCAGAGAAAAGGGTCTTCCAAGTAGGGGTGGGGGATGGTGGTGATGGCCATGGTTCTTTTGTTAAAGTCCCACCCTCATCTACTTCTGATTGGCTGATTGTCTACCAATCATGTGTAAGGGGCATTTTCCATCAGTAGACAGCCGTATGTGTGGCATGCGAGCATGAAAAACAGTAAAACACGTGAGACTGGTGTCACCAACCAAAACTACCATGCGTAACGCCTAGTCTAAAGTCCCATTTCATTTCAATACACCCAAAAATGTTTTTAAAAACCTGAATAAGACAAGAAATGATCCCATTTTGATCACTTTTTAAAAGCAAAACTGCAATTTCCCATGAAGGGTGACGGACTGTAAATATGCAGCTAAAGGGGTTTCCCTGCCAGAGGAGGAAATAGCTGAGAAGTTTGGCACACAACCACTCCTGACCCAGCGTCATTCGAGGAAGAAAAAATACATTTTGTGGATTTCTGAAATTCAATCTAATTCAAAAGAAAGTGCAGTGGCTACGTAACATAAAACCATTGAAAAGGATCTCCGGGGTGTGACAAAAGCTTTAATGCTGGTTGCGTGTCCAGAACGTATGTGCAGCAACTTTCTATTTGGCTGTCACAAAGCGAATGTGAATGAGAGCGAGCCAAAGAAACACAGAGCAGATGGGAGTGTTTGCGATGAGATCTAACAAGTATAACAGACTGCATCTGTGATCCTGCTCTGGTGTATGCCGCCAAACCGGGTGCAAGAGAAGTTCTGAGATATTCATAGGTGTGAAATAGTATTGGTTTGTATGTCATAATCATGAAAATGCAGTTTCACAAGGCTACGGTCGATGAGAATTACTTAGAATTGCATCGTATTTGGTGAGCATGGTTATGAAGCCACCAAGAGGAACATAATGGTTCCCTTATGTGGCTTTTAGCTTGCTTTTGGGGCGTTTCCACCATATTCTGTACCATTTATCAGTATGTTTTCATATAAGTATCAAGAGACCAGGACATGTTTGAGACAGACGAGTATCAAGACCAACATACGACATCGAGACGAGGACAACTGTGACACGGAAGAATCTCTCGGGATTTGAGAGCATCGAGACCAAGATGCCGCCAAGACTAGAGAATATAGAGACCAAAGACAAGGCCTGAGAACGGAGAGTAACAAGGCATGCTTGACACAGAAGAGTATCGAGACCAAAACACAGTCGAGGTTCGAGAGTATCGAGACCAAGACGCAACAAAGACTGGAGGGTATAGAAACCACGACAAGCCAAAGAGAATGCAGAGTATTGAGACCAAGACGTGGGCTTTCTTTTGGGGGCTTTCCTCCCTGATCTGTTCCATTTATCGTCATGTTTTTCCATTGCCATTTGGACGAGATGGCCAAAGTGTTGGAAGCTGACTGGTAATTTGTTGAGCTCACTGATTGTCCAAAAAGAATCATTGGCCATCATAAAAAAAAATCAAAACAACGAACATCAAAATATAATCCAAATCAATTCCTTGGGGTAAATAAACATTTTTTTTTTATACGAGTCAAGGTTGGAGTCTGGAACACTTCCAATATTTCACAGCCACAACATTTCATGTCTCTATACCAGAAACACGTGGTTCATAAAGAGGGTCCTTGTTTGATGGAGTCTTATTGAAATGGACTTTCCTGAGCTCATAGATCAATACGACTTTAATCTCTGCTGGACGGGGCCACCGAAGGCAGGAGAATGAGTGCAGGCCTGGTGTAAATCTCTCCAGTCTGTCAGTGCTGCCCTGAGACCGAGATGAAATCCAGAAGCCACCAGGGCTCTACCACAAACCTCATCAGTAGATCCCAAAGAGTTATGTGACAGCACGATGTATATTCCTTAGAAAGCCCACCGCCACAGCACAAAAGAAGTGTGATTTTTCCAGTGATGCGGAGAATGTTTACCAGTTACAGTAACAAAAGTACAATCTGCGACTGTTCAGTAGAGGTGTAACAAAACAAAATTGACCCAAGACGTATCATAGAGCTGCATTTGCTTCTTGATGGGATTGTGGATCTAGTCAAAACTTCTTTACACACATTTTAAACAAGATGAAAACAAGACTGATTTGTTTGAGAGCATTTGGTACCGTCCATGCGCCCAAATGCTCTCATACAAATCAATCTAGACTTTTTAAATTCAAAATTTTCCAATGATAGTGATGATTAAAAATAGTGATGATTATCGTATCGTGAGCTGAGTGGATTGTTACACCCCTACTGTTTGTTACACCAGACACCCATTTCATGTCATAATTTGGGGTATTTTTAAAAAGTATCATACTATTGTTACTATGGTTCTAAACAAGCACCTTTTCTGCCTTCTTTTGGAGGCTGGCCCTTTAGATGACCCAATCTACTGCCCACAACCGAACAACAACACCTCTCAAAAGCTATAATAGAGTGTGACACTCCAAAGGGGAAAACACATTGTTATTTCCAGCCGTTTATGGAAGATTCATTAGCTTACAAAGAGAAGAGACTTGCACAGAAATCTTTGAAGCACTTTGGACTTTGGCAAACAACTTAATGAACTGTTTTTCCCATAATTCCCAAACTAAAAAACTTCTAGAAAACCCAATTCCTGTACTTCCAATGCTCAGCATTCCAATATCCATCCACCTTCCTTCGACCAGATCCTAATGATCACTTTATTTTATTCCTGATTTATTATCCTTTCACTGTTCTAATTTAACAGAACCTTGTATCTGAAACCGACTTGAGGAAATTTGTCTCATTCCAACCTCCCGGGAAAAACCTACTCATTCCAACCTTACTGGCTCGTTCATGTCTTAAAACACAGTGTAAGGCTTCAAAGAAACCAATCCCTCGACATGGTGTGCAGAAAGTGTTGTTAGAAGTGAGCGTCTTGCAATACGTAGCTTGGTTAAAATCCTTGCATTACAATGAGACTCATTATCACAGTTTGCACACATACTGGGAATTACAGGTAGAGCTACAACAGAAAAAAAGGTGTTGAGAGTGTTTCTGCAAAACACAAATCTGAGTCACAAAAGATCTATTCTACAGGGGAGACATTTTGCATCCTCAGATCATTGGGCTTTGTGGACCTGGCGAATCAGATAACGACCCAAACAAGAGCTCGTTCCTTTGTTTAAAAAAAGCTATGAAGTAAATGTCAGTCTGCTATAGACCGAGTCAAGGAAAGCACTGAAACAAGCAAAGACCTTCAGAATGGGTCATGAACACATGTTCTGTATTGTAACTGAGGCTGATGAAATTATGCTCTCACTTACATATTAATTAAGCACAAATACACGTAAAAGCAAACAAATCACTAAAACTGAAAATTTAATCCAAATAGCATTAAAAACATACTCTCTTTTTTTGTCTTAATAAAGAGATGAAGGGAGAATTCTGGTTTTCGTGCATCAATTAAATGTACAAGTTTTCCAGCTTAAAACCGATAATTACAATATGTTGAGCTTAAATTGATGTAAAATATGTTAACAGTTTAATTCTGCAGCACCAGTAAACATATTTTACGTCATTAAAAAAATTGTAAAAATAGAAAATAAAGGTATAAGACCACAGCACGTGCATTGAAATCTAGTTTAAAACCTTTTAATTTTTTTATTTATTTATTTTTTTAACCGTGTCCTGTCCTGCTCAAAAGCAATCACATGGGAGAGTAGATGCTTTGGACAGTTTTATTATCTCCGGGTGAGTAAAACACCTGGTGTGGTGTTTTATAAAAAAAAAATAATAAATAAATAAATAAATAAAACCTTTTATTTAAACAAATTTTAGGCAAAATCCCTATTCAGACATGGTTAGTTTTAGAATAAAGGTGTTTGCGCACTGGATTCTGAAACTTTCAAAAAAAATCTCAGAAAATTTTTAGTTCCACAAGCCTTGCACACTCAATATTTTTAACCCGCCGCAAAACAAAGAAATCGCAAAAGAAAAAGGCGTCTTCAAGCAGTGATGATGAATTTCTGATCATTTCTGAAAATTACATACTGGGTTCATCCAATACTGAGAATGCACTGGAGAGGAAAGGAGAGCTACGGAAATATCCTGGAAATGTTTACGTTTATTTCAGGATGTCGGTCCTTCAGGTTGATGCCCTGCTGGCAGTTTTGGAAACGCATGGTGATAAAGGAATGAGAATCTGCGCTTAAAGTACCACCCCCTTAAAATCGCTTCCAGGAAAAAAACTAAAATTTAACATTTTTTTGGGCAGAATTTTTCGGAGGCAGTGTGTTTGAGAGATATACACAACATGAGCTTAACTTTATATTTGATTGTACGATAGTTTCAGACGTCAGTGTGCAAAGACCTTACGACTTGAACAGGACTAACATATTAAGAGTTTATTTTGGAGATGCCACATTCTTTTTACACAACCACTTGTTCAGAATATATGAAGTTAAGCATATTGAAGCATTTTTAAATAACCACCTTTACTTGTTTAGGGTTGGCACATTTCATAAATCCCAAACAAAGAAGAACTTTATTGACTTTGACTTATTCTCGACCCGAGGGACATTAACTAACTCTCCTTTGAGAGAATCTTGCAGCAGAACACACTCCAAGCAATTATGTCCTTGGCTCTTGTGCCATCTCTCTTAAATGTAGCTTTCAAGACCTGAGAGGTTTTGCTGAGAGGCAGAATGCTGGCTTTTCACATGGCTCACATAATGAAAAGCCAAAGCAAACAGGATGGAAAAACACAGACAATAGCAATAAAAGCTGTGCTTCCAAACACAATTAACCAGCAGATTAATCAATGGGTGTAATGAAGAGCTTTCAAAGTCAAATAATAACAATGATGAAGATTCGAGGTTGTCAACATGGATTCCACTTTCCATGGGTCATAATATAATTAACATTATTTTACATTTCATTCATAAACATAGTATCAAGAAGGCTTCCGTCCTGCATTTTCATCAAAGCGACACTTCTTCTGGCTAAAAAAATAGCTATTAATTACTTGTATTAATTCACATTTTTCCTCTACACTAAATCATCAAAAAGCTGTTGAAGGACGCCAGGGACAAAACTGTAAACCTGCACAAGGCTGTGATGGTCTGCAGGACAATAGCTGAGAGCTTTGTGAAAAGGCAACAACTGTTGGAGCCACCATTCGACAATGGTATGGGAAAAATGGCCTAGAAGATCCAGAAACAGTGATCAAACTACCGTATTTTTCACCGTATAAGACGCACATTTCTTCCCCAAAACTGAGGAGGAAAAGTTTGTGCGTCTTATACGGCGAATGCAGAGCGGAGAGCGGTCACGGCCATAGGAGAGGCGTAAGAGAAGCCGCGGCTTCGACCTAGCTCCTGTTATGGTAATTCTACACACGTGATATCCGCATTGGAAGAAGAACCTCGAGCCTCCTCAAGGGGCGGGACTGAAGTATGACATGTGCTCTTAAAAGTTTCTCAAATTACATTTCTCTAAATGACCACTAGATGGTAGTGTTATATAGGAAAATTCCCATCACACTCCGGAGCCGCGGCCATATTTGTTTGTTACTTTTACTGTTTACTGACTGTTCATGTTACATGTTCGCCATATAATTGTTCTTAAACTGCTGTTAACTTTTACACAGTTAATATAAAATATTTTACTACAGTATTTGGTTCAGAATCTGTTTTTTTTCTAGATCCTCCTCATTTAAAATTGGGTGCGTCTTATACAGCAAAAAATATTGTAAATAGTTATGAGAAATCAATGTACGTTTATCTGATATTTTCCAGCGATATCTGGAAAAAAAGCTTGTTTTTTTAGCATGAAGCAAAGCTCCATAACGGTATTTATTTTACATAACAGTGCAAAAGTTTGGGCACTGTGCTTCTGGTCTTCCAATTCCTCACAGTTGCGTCTGAGAACAATTGATTAAAAGGATTAAAAGTCAAACCTTTGCATACCACTGTGCTTTAGAACAAATTTGAATGTCGATGGTACGCAAGTGATATCTGGAAAAAGTGATTGTTTATGTGATGTTCTGGGTTAGTGGCTGTAGGGTGACGTTGATCATCGAGGAGAGTGGCTGATGCACCTGACGGTCATTTGGGGACAACATAAGAAGGTGCCAGTTGATCCGATCAGAAGCGTCTTCTCCAAGCGGTGCGTCGAGGTCTGGCCAGGATTTGATCCATAGTATACCTAACGATGAGCCAGGAAAAGCAGCTTCCTCGGCTGGCCTTCGACAGGCTTATCCTCCTTTTCCTCCTTTAATTAGGCCTAGCTTCTTTATTTTATTTATACAAATAAATATTCTTTATTTCAAAGTGCGTCTGTCCTCCTCCTTTGTTACAGTTTGTGAGCCGGCTTTAATATTTACGACTTAAATAATTGTTGCAATAAGTGATACGCTGTATTTTATTAGCATGAAGCAAGGTTTCAGTGGTGTTCCAATTCCTCACAGTTGAAACTGAAAACTTAAATTTCTTATCCAGGAGCTAATGATTTATAAAGGAAAATTTACAGAGGTGCCGAAACCTTTGCACACCACTGTAGTTTACAACACATGTGAATGTTGATAGTATGAAACTGTCTAACAGCGATTGTTTAAATTACTAACAATTTTTATATTGATCGCTCATTCCGAACGTTGAGAATCCCTCATGGATTAAAATTATAATCTGCGCACAATTCCCCAATGTTCTCCAACAACATTTAGTTGTATGTTCTTTAAGGAATACTGCATTGTTTCCATCTAATTCATGAAAATGTGTTCTAGCTTTCAATATGATCTTGCTGTAATTATTCTTGTACTAGCATGTACTCGCACCATGGGTTTTTAATCAAAAGAGGTTGAAAAGAGACCCTTTGGTCTCAATTATTGTTTACCGTTACCATCAAAATGACTATACTCAAAAATAAAGAACATTCCACACCCACACATTACTGTAAACCCTTGCAATCCGCTGCAATCCTCCAAAATGTGGTACTGCACAACAGACAGTAAACAGAGTTAAGGCAAAAAGCCTTCTGAGAATGAAAAGGAAAGAAGAGCAGCCTTGGGCATTGCTTGTCAGGAGCAGAACAAATCGTAGAGTGCACTGTTGAGATTCATTCAAAATAGGCACCTGGGTAGGCAGGATGCAACCTGGGAGAATTCAAAACCAAGCTGAGACCGTCTTCTAGCTAAACTCAATAAACTTGAGGGCAAAGCTGAGGCTTCCAAGTGCCCTCCTGTTCTGGAGTCTGTGATGATCTATTTCACTGTCATTTTCACATCCAAAGCCCAGGCTCAGTTCCTCTCGGATTCAAATTTCCACCGGGGCCTCTTGAAACTGGAACTGTTCTTTTGAAACGTGCAGATAAATCACGGTGGAACGATGCAGCCTTCCAGAGAAAACAAAAGAAAGAGGCAGCGCAAGTTTTCTCTGTTGTCGTGTGTTTGTTTCCCCATCAGATGTTGACTCGGAGTGTTTGAAGAAGAGAGCCCTCTGGCAGTCCCCCCTCCTTCAACTCCCCTCGCCGTACCTCTTATAAGGCCAGAGCAGTTTGACAAGCGAGTCCAAAGCAAACATTTCTCAACAAGAGATGGACTTCCTCTGATGGTGAGGGAACGAGTGCTCTCAGCAGCTGCTATCCAAACCCTCTCAGATGCATTTCATTATTATTCTACAGAAGAAAACGTCGTCTTCTGTTCTTCCACTGCAGATGGAAGAACTGGAACGCAACACTCTGAATTTTCTTTAATTACAAGGGAAATAGAATTCTGGCCACAAGGGTCCTCCTGTTTTACAGCTAGTCTTCAATTAGCCTGGGTCAATGAATCAGCGTGGCACGTATCTTCTGATTAATGAATCTGTTTGATGCGCAATACCTGGGTGCCAGAGAGATCTGAGACCTCCCACTTGTCATCTGCCTACCTCTGGGCACCAGGGCGGTCGTATTGATGTTCATAGATAGGATGTATTATGTTGGAGTCAGTGGGGAAAGCCCTTTATAATATTAATCTGCACTTCTGAAGCTTTATCATAAAAACCCATCCTCTGATGTCTAGTGGAAATCATCTCTATACTTCACCAACCCATCTGCAGGATTTCCGGCTCTTTGATGCGGGTAACTAGCTGAGATTAGGAGCCTCCCTTACGCCTCTAATTCGTTTAATTTGGTCTGGACCAATCGGAACAACCAATAAAATGTTGCAAGCGTCTGCACATTTCGCACCACACTGATTGCTCTGGTCGAAAATAGAGTCATGTGACATACTACAGGCCACTCGTTGGTCATATTTCGGAAACTGCTTTCGATTGGTTAGAAGTAAGTAAGAAGTGCACACTGAAGTAAACAACGAGACTCAAAAAGGACAGATGCCAATATTTAAATATCTTTAATATCGTTTGTGTTGTGATGCACGTTGCACATGATGCTTGAATTACAAACTGCTCCAAGTTTTACCGCAGACCGCTTTGTAAACAGACACACGTCATCCCATAATGCCAGTCCTTTTCATTTAGATTTAGTTCAGAATTCTACGAATTTGTGTGGTTTCACACCTGCCTCTTTTTCTTTTCTGGTATGGTTCATTTAGGCAGGTGAATCTATGTTGAGTGCACACCAAAGCAGCCGAAAAAAAAAAGTGTACCAATCGAACTCTAGAGCAGTTCGTTTGTGGTGAGAACATCATCTGTGCCAATCCAGTGTTTTACTTAGGTTTACAAGGTTTGGGGGGAATATATTTAATACATATATAACATTATAAAGATATTTCAGAGATGGATTTTAACTTGTTAATACGCCATTTGTATCTTTTGGATGAGTGAGCAATTATTTCAGTAATTTTCAAGCAGGACCGGCTCTGAGTTTGTACAAGTGGTGAGGCACGAACGTACAAGGCTCAAAGTGATTACCTTTCCTCCATAAGCATCTTATAACAATCATAAAAAAAGTCCCAGAGATAAAGGAACAAAATAAATTTTGACATGTGAACCTGAAATATCAGCTATTAACTCTTGAAATGAACCAAATAGTTCTGAAATCAGCAAAATGCTTATTTTAAACATATAAACATACAGTAGGCTGAATCGTCAATGTTATTCATGTAACTTTTCCTTTAAAACAAGCCATTTTTTATGATTTACAGTAACTTACTCAGACCTATACAGTGAGGGAAAAAACTATTTGAACCCCAGCTGATTTTGTTAGTTTGCGCACCATCAAAGAAATGATCAGTCTATAATTTCAATGGTAGGTTTATTTGAACAGTGAGAGACAACAATAACAAACAAATACAGAAAAATGTGTTTCAAAAAGACAAAGAAGGAAGGAAATAAGTATTTGATCCCCTATCCTTTGGCAAGATCTCTAGCTCCCAGGTGGATCTTATACAAGTAACGATCCGACATTTGCAGCCCTCTCAGCTCGTATAAACCTGTATAAAAGACACCTGTCCACAGAAGCTGTATATGCACTCACGACATGAAATCTAACACAAAACGATCTTCGTCTCATGCGCAAATCCTTTGTGAAACAATGGCGTTATATGGATAACAATTGGCGCATTTTTTAAGCAAAGCTAGTGATTTTTGTCATGTTTTCATTTTTTAAATGAAAACTAAAATAAAACGATTCTGGTTGCTATGGTAGCCAACAACCGTTTGCGCTGGAAAACTAAGACCTGTGAAAACTATTTAAGAACTAGTACAGCGAATTTAATTGAACGTAAGACGTTTTAAGCTCTAAAATATGTCTTGTGAATGTGTGCATCTGCAGTAAGTAAAGAAGGTTTCTACCCTGATGATATTTGCATGACACCAAGAGGCGATTTCCATGTCCTGAACTCACCGAGCTTTGCAGCACTGGTTCTCTGAAAATGTACAACACCTTTATGCTCATGCTCTGCACTACAAGACGGGGCTATAACTAAGCTAAAAGACTGACAGTTCGGCAAACCTTAGGAAGCCAATTAGGAACAGAGGAAGGACAGGAACACCTGGATGATGGCATTTTGAGAAGCTTGTCAAATCCATTGTGAAAAGAATTCCTTTTCACATCGCTTTTCAGACTTAGCATGCGGCTAGTGGACCAATCTTCGGACCCGTCGAGCGGTTTTCAATTTCGGACCTGCTACTTATTTCTTGGTTACCTCAGCTTTCAGGACAAATATTTAGTGCTGTTATAAATTAATGTTTCCAACACATTTTCCAAAGGAAAAAAAGAGCTACCATCCACTCAGAAATAAATGTATTATTTTCTTTTTTATTCATTGATAAAGCATTACATTGTTTCTCGTTATAATGTGACGCAGTACTTGTGCATTTCTGTGCGATAACCTCAGGTGACGGTACACTTTCAAAGTTTGCAAAGCTTGTCAGCGAGCACACACTAAATAAATCGAGGCTCTTTTTATTATTTGTAAGACAAACATGAAAGCCATCACACTCAAAAAGGGCCTTCCTCTTCTTTTTTGGAAACTTACTGCTCTGTGCGCGAACCCAATAACATTATGATGTCCAGTAGCTTCACAAACGTGTCGTCTGTTTTCTTAGCGAGAACGGTTGCCCCTCCCTTATCCCTCCAGTTTTATGTTCACATGCTAACTTCTGATCCGTTTCCGAAAGCACGTTGTGTGGTCGATGGAAGAAGATGAACCTTCTAAGGAAACCTGTTGTAGAACCCCAGTTCTTTTAAACAGTCACTGAAAAAAAAACAAAAATCCCCAATCGAGGAGTTATTACGTCACATCGAGCGCAGATAACTTCCTCTTTAAAGCCAAATATTTCGCCCCTCCCTTCTCCAGAATAAAGGGCCCTGAAAAACTATTTTCACAAATTCAGATCACCCATCACTGTTCATCTCCTGATATAGATCAAATCTGCAGAATGGCCACTAGTAGTGGTAGACACATGAAAAACCATGAAATATTAGGAATATGATATGTGAAATTTGAAATATGTGAAATGTATTACCGAAAATAAAAAACATATGCGTATAACATGCTATTTCATTTCACGGGGTGACAGCTCAATGGTGGTGTTTTCTCAAAACCTTAAAAACAATCATTAAAATACAAGCATTTAACTTTTTGACAAGTTAAAACTGCTCAAAATGAAGCACTGGCATCACATGATCTGTATTTGGACATGGCACTATGAGACGGAATGGTTACTCTATTTCTGGCGCTTGAGAGATAATGGATCAAACTAAACTTCATTAGAGTAGCGCATGATTTCTGATGTTTTTTTACTCTTTCTAAGATGCTTTTTGACAAATAAAAAATGCTCAAAATGATGCGCTGGCATCACATGATCTGTATTTTGACAAGGCACTATGCGACGGAATGGTTGCTCTGTTTCTGGCGCTTGACAGAAAATGGATCAAACTAAACTTCGTGAGTGTAGCGCATGATTTCTGATGTTTTTTTTACTCTACCTGAGATGCTTTTTGACAAGTTAAAACTGCCCAAAATGATGCGCTGGCATCACATGATCTCCCCTTCAGAACCGCCTTAATCCTTCATGGCATAGATTCAATAAATTGCTGCAAACAACAGCTTCCTTTCTCTTTTTCTGACCAGTTGATCAGCAGTTTCTGAAATACTCAGACCAGCACCTTCAATTCAATCACCTTTCTTCCCTGTTCTGATGCTCGGTTCGATCGTTGCGGGCATGTCTACATGCCTAAATGCGTTGAGTTGCTGCCATCTGATTGGCTAATCAGAAATTTGCGTCAACAAGCTGTTAACGGGTGTACCTAATAAAGTGGCCAGTGAGTGTATGCCCGATACCACAGCTTTATTAATAATTTATGCTCATCGCAACAAATACAAAACACCATTGCTGAATTGCTTTTATAGAGAGTTACAGTGTTATAAGTGCGCTACCGTGGAATACTCATAATGTCACGCTGCAGCCAGCGTACGGAAGGTCGATTCACCGCTTGACTTTTTCCAATCATCCTCTCATCACTGAAGACAATGATGCAAGTCATGAAACGAAAGCATGCCGTTTGAAACGCTAAAAAAATGGGGTTGACACTTTCAGACAATGCCTGTATTGATCCAAAGCCCACTCATCACTGTCTTGTGTCCACGAGGCCAGAAGAAAACAAAAGGAAAACGAAAAGCAAAGCGGAAATGGGAAGCAAGCACAATGGGAGTGGATTACACTGTGTAAATCAGGTCAAAAAGCAACAGAAAGTAGGATTAGCCTGCAGCTGAGGAACCGGGGGAATGCACAGACCACAGCGGTGGTCATGGAACTAACCAGCTACTCGACAGCTCGCTAAATGAAAGCCATTTAGTGAACTGGAAATCAATAGCCTTCTCAAATGGATCACGATTGTTTGTCGAGTTTCTCAGGTGAATGATGTGAAATGTTCCCAACAGCCTTTGTGAGCGCCAGCACTGTTCAGTTTGAGGAGGATGCTTCATAATCTCATGCAGGCCTGGTTATGTTCATACAGAGAGTAAAAGCTGAATAAAAAGACAGTAAGGTCAGGGCCTTTTGAGAACAAGTAGTGCCAACCTACACACGAGCTGGTTTCTCACCAGGCCTTGTGTAGAAGTGGTGAAAAAAAAACAGATTTATTGTTAGATTTGACTCATTTACAGCATTAAAAAAATTGTTAATATAGAAAAAAAAACTTACATGGAGAAATAAAATGGGGAACATTTGTCGCTCTCTTGTTTTATCAACAAAGGATCTCCACTAACATACATTTGATGCTAAAGATGGACAGAGATCATGACCTCGGGTGCCTTCGCCTCTCGATGATGATGCAATATACACTACAACCCGTCCTCATACAACCCAAGAATTGTCAAAATTACTGAATAATGCAGACAAATTAAATAATGAAAACCACATCACGCGTCATGTCCCCCAGGGGGCGCTGTGATTAAGCCGTAATATTTTTCTGGCCAATATTTCTTTTGGCCAATAGTCTTATCACATATGTCAAACCTAGTAAAAAGAAAAGTGTTTTCAATGTTAAACTTTGTATTTCCTGTGGCCACAAGGAGGCGCTATAACCAAGATTATAAATGTTGGAGAGTGTAATATGTAAATTACTTTTTGGATACGCATGGACACGCATGGCAAATTTGAACCAGCTCGGACATTGCATTAACAACTTCCTGTTTGTCGCCAAAATTTCTGAGAACACATAGTTTAACGCAGCCCAAAAACTTTGTCGTTTAACAACCTATATGCCTTAAAATAAAACTGATGAAGTTTACAGATACAATCACTGAGAGGAATTCGTTAAAGTATGACATGAACAAAAGTGGGCATGCGAAATAACCAACTTCCTGTCGAGTTTGGAAACGCAATCTGTGTTACTTATATTCGTTATAAGTAGGGTTTTGTTACCCTACGCATGTGTGGCGAATTTCATTCGCACCACAACAAACTGTTGTGTTGAGCTGAAATACATTAGGTGGCGCTATAGAGTCATTTTTCCACATTCACTTTTCGAACCCCAATCAGACGTACATTTTCACCAGTTTTGATGTGTGTGCGAAATTCGGTGACATTCGGTCCCACAAAAATGCACAGAAAGCCACAAATTTGGAGCTTAAGCCCTAATTACAGACAACTACAAGCAGAAATCAGTTAGTAGCATAATAAAATTCACAAACGGTCACACTATGCTAAAACTCTAATTCTAAATCCCACCCTGTGTCCAGTACAATAGGCATTTTTTGCTTCTGGTGAATTTCCCATCAGTTTTAAGCCTGTTTTCAGTGGCTCGTCTGAGAAATGTCCTAAAAGCTTTGCTTGCTGCAACCTGAAACAATCCACTTGGCTGAAGATAAACCAATAAACAAACATTTTCAATGATTTGATGCACTTTAAGTTTATAGAATTCCAATGTGTGGTATCCACTGAAATTGTCCCAAAACTGTTAATATTCTTCAAATTCCAAACAATCTTTCCCCGATATAGTTCATTTTCTGATGGGGTGATGCTGTAAATTATTATTTAACATTGTCAAGAATCCCATTATAAACCATTCTGAATGGGAAACATCTTGATCTTCTGTAAAGATGTGAATTAAAACATGCCACAGATTTTCCAGTATGTAAAATAACAACTATTTTATTTGGTTCTGGCACAACATCACATCCCCATCACTGGTTTCAGGAGACAAGGGGGAAGCTCTATCATTCCGCAAAAAACTTCTGCAGCTTTAGCACAACTCAGACTCATTCCAAGCCAAAAGAACGAGCTTCTACTTCCAAAACCTCCCAAACACACACGTTTGAACGTTTGCAAAGAGAAAATGATACTTTGAGATTTACCTGTTGGTCCCTCTACGCTATCTGCGTGGATCTGTACCGCCAGGATCAGGAGAAACGCGCAGGTATTCATTTTCCCTAGTTAGTCCAGTTTGGAAAACAAGTCGAAATCATTTCAGGGGCTCCAGTAGTTTGACTGGTAAAGTTGTGGCTTCGCTCCCGTTCACCGAGTCCTGAAATCCGGACGGCGATCAGTTGAGAGTCGCGTGAAGTGAAGTGGTACGGGGGCAGCGCGAGCCGTTCCAACTGACGTCAGGATAAACAGTTGGAAGAGCTCTCGCTTTCTTTCTCTCCTCTGCGCAGTTCCTGGCGCTCGCGGTGTGGTTCAAAGCGTGCGAGCTACGCCTCCGTGCGGCGAGTGAGGGAAGTGCAGCTGTGCTCTCCGGACACACTTTCCGATTCATCATTTTAATCAATTTAACTTGACTGAAGACAAGCAGCTTTTATAACTGAGCGAAATTAATGAGACGATTTATATTGGTTAATAAAATGAGGGAAATGAGGTTATGCATTATCCAAAAGGCTGTGTAGCCTAATTCATTCTCGTTCTGAAACTTTTTAACCTCGTTTGAGAGCTGCACTTCAATATTTGTCTATATTTTGGGTGTGTGTTAAAACTGTTGAGCTTCATTACGTATAATAAAATTATTCTTTAAGAAGCACCAGCCTATAGGGCGCTACTATTGAGTTCTGTTGCGCATGCGTGGCTTAATAGGTACAACGAATGCTACAGGTCATCGACTGACCACTAGGTGGTGTTCCCTATTGACAGCCATGTTAGAAGTCCCAACGTTATGTGACATAAAGCTGCACCACTGTCCGACATTCTCAAACCATTTTGTACAAATTTGTTTAATTTATTATGAAATTTTACGTTTTCTGTAAATGAAGGGCATGTTTTCTGGATTGAATTTATAAAGCCTTCAGTCAATCAGGTATCTTTACTACACCCATACTGGCCTCCATACATCTTTTAGCTATTTCGATTATTATGAAGTGATGCACTTCCAAGGAAAACGGACACTTGCATCTTCCGATTTGAGATGGAAAACCTATCTTCGTAAACTAAGGGCTGACATCACTGACACTGTTCATGTTATAACCAGTCAATAGTTATATTTACATTCATTTCAAACTACTTTCTACTTCGTTTGAAAGTAGACCATCATCTGCCAGATGCTGTCACTTTACGGTTTCAAACCCAAAAATTTAGTCACAGAGAAGACTAAAGTTTGAGACCTCTTATGTTATCAGATCCATTCTTTCTCCAGCAGAACTCTAAACTTGCCAAAAACGAGGCAGTTTTCCATTAACACAGTATTTACCACAGTAGGTACCAAGCAGGGCTTCAATAAATTTTGATTATTTGGCTGTAACAAATGGCAGTTTGCTCTTCAAAGGGCCAGAGAGGTGTATAATAATGAGTGTCTACAAGAGCAAAGAATGGTGGAGGTTCCTTGAGATTTTCTAGCTACATTTCCACAAATGGAGATTTGGCCAGGATTAATGGTGGAATCAATGGTGAGACAAGATGCTATGACATCAGGCCCTATTTATTCTGCGAGCCAAATATTAGCCAACGTCATTCAGAGCTGTCTTCCGTGTAAATAAGAACATGCGGCGCAGCCACCCAGGCACCAACCAACTAGACTCAGTAACTGAAATTTCATTGGACTAGCTCAATGTCAATCAACCAGTCACCAGTACGACCAATGGCCAGCCCATGTCCAGTTTACTACCAATATTAGATTTCTCCAAATTTAAAAAAGTTTTTAACGCATTTCACTAGTTCAAACCCAGTGCTGTGTGTTATTTTAAAGGGAGGCTAATGAAACTAGTTGGAAAATAAATCAACTTTAGCTCATTTTATGAGGATTTTATCTATAATTTATACAGTAGAAACAACCTGTAGCTTTTCAGTTGCAAAAATGTGTTTTGGTCAACAGTTTAAGCAGCAGGAACATGGAAGGCCTCTATGTTGTTAGATTCCATTTCCCCAACAAAAGCCATAAGACCAACATGCTATAGAGTTTAGAGCATGTTATCTATATAGTCCCTCAGGTTGGGTGGATTTGTGTTAATCTGTTTAGCTTCCACAACTGAGCCATGAATAGAATCAACAGAGCCAGGTCGAACCTCATCTGTCCGAGGTCCAGGCGTGTCCCTCAGGCAGCAGGGATTGCAGAAGCAGATAGGCAGACTATTCACCTTCCCCATACTAATCTAATTTCCCACAGCAATGAACAGTGCTGCCTTTTCAGCCCTTTACCATAATCTGTCTGAATATTGCCTGTTTATTCCATTCCCAGAACTGTAGATCTAATGACAACTTTGTTGAATTACAAATTCATGAAGCCGCTGGTTACTTCATTAACATATTATTCGGCTTTTATAGAGGATAAACTTATTCCAGGTTATAGGCCTCTGTAAAACAGAACATTTAAGCATTTTTATTGTATACAAAGCTCAAACGGCTTAAAACAACTACAATGAAATGTAATTATTATGCTTACTAAACATTTAAAACATTAAAATAACAAATTTAATGACAATTACAAAGCATATAATGACAAGTCCCCGAGCGGGAATTTGATATCTTTTGCCTTCAAACCATAATTGATTTTTTTAGGTACACTTGCACAAAGTCAGGAATTTTGTAGTCACGATTTACATTTAGGTGTAAGGTCCTACCAAACAGATCAGTTGTCACATGTAGATTGAAACCCTGTCATGAACTGAAACAGAAACAACTGTGTATGAGGCTTAAAACTGTTTGAGGACCAGCCAAACTCTGCTACCAAGGTGAGGTTGAGAAATACAGCAACATGACATAAGGTAGCTATACTGCATCAAAAAGGTCTATCCCAGACAATTGTTTCAAAGCAAACTGGGTTCATGCTCTTTTGAAGAACCACAAAAAGGCAGATGTTGGGCATCTTAGATGCCAAAGAAGTGCAGCAGATCAGACACATAAAGCTTATTATCCTTCAATGCTCAGTGGGACCCAGACACAACTTTTAGTTGCACGACAAAAGGCTGGGAAGGTGTGTCTGCAAAAGTGCAGGTACCTTGAACGTTTGGGGCAGCATAGAGTTGGAGATTTGGTCAGGATTAATGCTGTTCTCTATGATGAGAAGTAAAAATTGATATGTATACATGATGCAATGACATCAGGGAGACGTATGATTGGCCCCTTTTATTCTGCAAAAGTCAATGACCAAAAACACACAGCCCACATCATCCAGAACTGTCTTCAGCGAAAGAAGAACAAGGAAGTGATGCATCACCAACATGTTTGGAACGTTTATTGAAAAACTGTGTGTAAGTGAAACTAGAAGAATTTCTGCTGTTTTAAAGGGAGGGTGGTGATGTAAAATTTTGATTTCTTTTTTGTGCATTCTCTGTATTTTGTCCAGCAATGAAAATGTATGATAAAAGTTTCACTTTTACTCTATTATTTCCTGCTGAAAGAAGAACTGCCACCAATGTGGTTTCCTTAACTCCAGGATTAGATGTAGGGTGGACTTCAGACCAATATGACAGATTCAAAGCACTGTTCTCCAGAACAGAATGGTTAATTTATGCATAAAAAGTAAAAAACTAAATGTGGATTGACAGTTTTCTAGATCTATATTTCATACAATCCTCTTTGAAATATCTTCTGAAGCCATGAAGGATTACACATTTATGTTGTCGACAACTTACCCACCAAGTTAATCCACATGGAATTGAACTCTTGAGCTAACTCACCGCCTCCTGTATGACCTTGTTCAGGCTCTGCTTTGTCGAGCACAGTGGAATGGCTTATCATTTGTTTCGGTGTCCCACGAGAACATCACAATTCTATCTCTATTGCTTTATGAAAGATGTGAGTGGTGCGTTTCTTCCTCAAAACTCTATTTGAGACCTGTTAACTGAGCGACAACAGGGTGATGAAGGGTGCGGGGCTCTTATGAAGACCTCATCTTGGTTCAAATGTAATTTTGAAAGAATAATGAGAAGTGCATTGGGGAAACTGCTCTAAGAATAAATACAAAGTGGAATTTTGTACGCAATTAAATACTGGAAGCACCAATAAAAGAGATTGAACTTTTGTGAGACAACTAGAGGGAGGATTACAACATCTATCTGACAGTGTAATGATCTGTTTCATTAACAAGCTCAAATGAACTGTCTATAATCAGTGTTCAGCGATATGGAACTAGATCGAATTTCATGGAGCTTTACTGCTCTCTGGTGGAAACATTCAGAAGGCAGTTTAGTGGAGATACATTTCTTTTGCATCGGGACTGACCAAAATGATTCTCTGTGGAAGCTTCAAATAGCTGTTATGTCATTAAATTCACACTAAACATCATAATATATCATATTTCAAGCAGAATAAATAAACACGTAGCTTTAATCATTGGCTCCCAATCATCTCCAAGCTATAGTGCTATGCAAAAGTTTTGGCATCCTTTGGACGATTTTTCTTTATAGAGAATTATTGAAAAAAAAATAGGCATGGGCATAACTTTGCACAGATATTTACTCAAATTCATCAATATGGATTCATTTTGGAAACAAACTCTTCATTCTAACAATAAATACAATGCATGCCAGATAATGAGTTTTACATAAATAAGTACATAAATTAACCTGTAAATACAAAAAAAAAAAACATATATGTTTAGGAACCGCTTCAAAAAAATTGTTGAAGTATTGGTTGAAGACTATAATTTATAGAGATGTATGAGGTAGTTAATAGCAAATCTCATATAAATGTATTAAAGAGGGGAAAATGGCCATGGTTTATAAATATAAACATAACATAATCTCATTATTAATTCCAAAATTTTGAGATAAAAAAGTGCAAACTTTAAAAAATAATGTAAAAAAAATGTAATAAAATCAAATTTGGCCAAGGTTTGGGGACTCGAAAATATATATAAAAAAACATAACATAATCTCATTATTAACTCCACAATTTTACGATAAACGTTGAAATTTTGAGATAAAAAAAAAAGTGTAAACTTTTAGAAGCAAAATTTTTTAATAAAATAAGGTTTGGGCACTGAAATGAAGCATTTAATCAACTAATGCAGTAGGGATTGCTAAAACTCTCTAAAAGACAGATAGCCAGACAAGCAACAGATGCAGTTGCCACTCATTGTTTATTTATTTGTTTTATTTTGTTACTATTTATTTATTTGTATGTTTTATATTTTTGCCTTACCGTTAAAAATGCTTTTTACTTAATTTTCCAGAAATCGGGGATCTTGTTGTGGATTATTGTGGATTGGACACCACTGTATTTCTATGTGTAGACGACACCGAGTGATTCTCGTGAACAGTATTTAACGCGTTGTTTTCGTGCGTTCCATTGCTCTCGGTCAAAGCGAGAGTCGACGAGGGAAAGCCAGCAGGGGATGGGCTACTCTCTCCAGCGTCTCTTTTAACCTAAAATAAAAAGCCTGCGAGGAACAGAACGATTACGACATGAACCGAGACACATGAACACCGCGAGCTCTATCTGGGATTTGAACGATGCGCGCAGGAAATGGATCTTTGTGGAATATTCTGGGATTCACTCGAGTTTTGCTGCTTCTTACCATCCGAGCACTTGTGTCAATTCGAGGTCAAAAGGGTAAGATTGAACTTTCGGCACGTCTCCAAAAATACTGTTATTGGTGACTTTTCGGGTGAATTCATGTCCAATTTTATTCAGTGAAGTTTCATACAAAATGTTCTTGACAGATAACTGTCCAACTTTCCTATGAATATTACTTAGAAAAGATAAACCCGTGAGATTTAGATATTTTTAGATAGATAGCTAGATAGATAGATAGCTAGATAGCTAGATAGATAGATAGATAGATAGATAGATAGATAGATAGATATAGATAGATAGATAGATAGATAGATAGATAGATAGATAGATAGATAGATAGATAGATAGATAGATAGATGATAGATAGATGATAGATAGATAGATAGATGATAGATAGATAGATTGATAGATAGATTGATAGATGATAGATGATAGATGATAGATGATAGATAGATAGATAGATAGATAGATAGATAGATAGATAGATAGATAGATAGATAGATAGATAGATAGATAGATAGATAGATAGATAGATAGATAGATTAGAAAAAAAGTTTACAATTTGAGATAAAAGGTCAGAATTTTTAGAAAAAAAGTAAAATATATATATATATATATATATATATATATATATATATATATATTGAAAAATTTTGCATGGTTTTCAATGAAAGCTATTCTTCCTCATCTGTTTTATCTGAAAAATGTAGACTTTCATAAAAAAACTTTCAAAACTTTTTGTTATTCAAAATCTACACATTTTGACTTTTTAAATCATTATATTTTTCTACATGGCGGAAATTGGCTTAGTGTATCAAGTCGTAAACAATAGTCATCAGTAAAATAATATTTTAGCCAGTACACTGTGACATACGAAAACACTATGCCCCTCCCACCACCAACGCACTTAAACCCTGGAAATTATTAGTGCAATCCTGTGTTCATTAAACAGCTGTCATTAAAGAAGGCCTCAGTTGCCAGTTTTGTCAAAAAAAACGTGTTTTAGCCTTTGCAACGTATTTAAATTCAATCTGAAATGTAAACAGATGTTTTATCCTTAAGTTAAACGTTATGATGCACAGAGTTTGTCAACCTTCCACCAAAATAGCCATTTTTTCGCCTTATAAGAAAAAATAAATAAATACAAATATTGTATTTATTCAGCAAATGGTCTAGAGTCCTGTTCATTGAATGTGTTCTATATAAAAGCATCCCAAGCAGCGACTTTGGAGATCTGCCTTATGTTTAGAGGCATGATCTTGTTTATAATGTCTCTAATGTCTATTTTGTTAGCCAGACTCACAAAATACATTCCAGTAACTGTCCACCCACTCAATAGCTGTTTATTGTGTGTGGAATATATTTGTTCTTTAGATTGTATTGTGTCAGAGCTTATTGAGATTTTTCACATGTAATTTCTGAGCTTACGTTTTTAACATGATTGAGGTTTAGGAATTGTGACAACCTTAACAGCTCTCACCTCAGGCCTGCAAGGACTTGTCTACAAATCTAGCTAGAAAATAAAATTACATGCTGTCTGATAGTGTAGCACTAGTGATGGATTGACATCCATGTTCTTAGTTCTTTCACAGCTCATCTGTTTGGAATGTGTATCTTAATTATACCCAGTGCACATTTCCTATAGAGGTGCACGCTTTTAGCACTTCAAACTAAACCAGTAGACATTGCATATATTGTGAATTTCCTGAATTTGTTTGTCTAACAATGGACACACCTAACTGTTAGTGTAGCTTCTGACCTTGGTTTCAGGAGCTGTGATGATCACTCATAGCAGCACAGAGGGAACTCTTACATAAACTCTGTGTTCTCGTTTCTAAGTTACTTGTGCCCCTGTCGCCCCAGCAACCAAGTACGTATAGTACACAGACAGCCAGTCGTAATAAATGCTTATATTTAACTGTATTCATATTTAGTTATATTTTCATGCTCATCCCACATTTGCATAGTGACTGTGTACAGAAAACACCTCGGACCTGTGTGCAGAGGTCTTTAGTCTCACGTACCCTAGTGTTTTTTACTTTCTTTCAAGACCCGCCCATGAGA